>MVGT01002426.1:59116-99204 GCA_002174775.1 Macleaya cordata
ATGCAAAAACGTTTTTGCATCAGTTCATGCAAACACGTCTTTTCAACTAAAATTCAGATTTTGACAAAATTCATATATTTGAAAAACGTTTTTGCATGAGAACTGATGCAAAAACGTTTTTGCTTCAGTTCATGCAATAACGCTTTTGCATAAATTTCATGATTTTGTCAAAATCTGAATTTTAGTTGAAAAGATGTGTTTGCATGAACTGATGCAAAAACGTTTTTGCATGAGAACTGATGCAACGTTTTTGCATAAATTTCATGATTTTGTCAAAATCTGAATTTTAGTTGAAAAGACGTGTTTGCATGAACTGATGCAAAAACGTTTTTGCATCAGTTCATGCAAAAACGTTTTTGCATAAATTTTGTGATTTTTATTTTTTTTTAAAAACCATTCTTGACTGGTCTAGTTTCAAAGATCTCAAAAAGTGCTTTCCAAATATATGAATTTTGTCAAAATTAGAATTTTAGTTGAAGAGATATAACATTTTAAAGTTTAAAAACAAAAAAGATAACGTTAGTCCTCTCTGAAGAGAGAGAGAGAGAGAGAGAGAGAGAGAGAGAGAGAGAAGAGTAAAGTGGGATAGTCTGTGGTGCAAGGACAGATTTGTCTAAATTTTATTTTTGGACTAAATAGACTCATATAAAATTTGGTGGACTGAACCGACTGAAAAAAAATCATTTTGGGCCTTTTGGCCGTTCCCCCTTGTTTTAAAAGAAGAACTAACCATTCCACACATCCCTATAACTACTCCCACCAAAGCATAAGAGAGAACTTATCATGTGAATCCTGAATACCATTTTTACATATTATGCATTTCTAAAATAACCAAGTGCAGAATGTATGTGCTGCCCACTATCTATTTAGTTAGAAATGGTTGACAGTTGACACATATTTCTTTGACACACAAAATAGCATACACTCATAGGACCAAATGGAGATGAATTATGAGCCAATTTTTAGTGAGGATGATCTTTGCCTTTCTGATTTTATTTATTTTTTAATTGATCTCTGTTGTGTTGATAACTTGATAGTCATCACAAAATCAGCCTAGTCTGCATCTAACCTATAGCTTGAATAGAATCAATAGGTTAATGGTCTATTTTTTTTCCTAATGATTATCTCTTAGGAAAAGGAGAAGCATGTGATTCTATCAATGTTTTAAAAGGTGTAGCCTCAATGAGGAGCTTCAAAACGTGCTGCAACTTAATGGTTAAATTATAATAGGCTATTCTAGAATAGCAACATCAATTCTATAATACAAATGTCGACAAAAACATCTCATACTCCATCTGAAATTGATCAATGCTTTCATAGTTTTTCCTAAATTTGCTAACCAGAATAGTTTACATTCTCTAGAAGCAATTCACTTATAAGGTTCTTTCAAACTGAAATGTCTACCCCTTCTCTTTAAAAACAAGGATGAGGAAAGAGTATGGATGTCATTAATGCACGTTACATTATACTATCAGAACTGACGGCATCCGATCAAAGTAGCCTTTTAAGGCATATATAAGCAACAGTAAACCCCAAATCTTATCAATAGCCAAGTAGAACACTTTCAGATTGTCAAACTCCATATTCTAAAACATGGTGAAAATGGTCCAAGTTATTTTATTTTCTTGCAATTATGGTCAATAACGACACAGCTTCCAGGAACAATAGAATCCTCATCTCTCTCATAGATCGAATTGAACTGACCCAGATACTAGGATGCTTTTAAAGAAAGTAAAATACATGATTTCACATTTTAAATCATCCAACCATCTATTACTCCTAAAGAGGTTTCGTCAAATATTGCTAAATAAAAATAGAAGATATTATAAAACAGGAGAATGTGGTCGATAGCTAACAGCAGTACTTTACAGAATAACCATATTATGTAACTGGATGTGGTAAGATACTCACCATCGGATGTTGCTGCTACTGTAGATTCTGAGGCCTTCACACATTTTAGGAACATTCCTTTTCTGGCCATTGGAGACAAAATGAGCCTCCCACCTACTGTCGGGCTATTAAAGCCAGCTTTACACATAGGAATCACAGTAGGCTTTTCCATTAAGGAATTTACATTTGCTACTGTACCTATAGCACCTGGCATTTGCCAACACATACAAGAACCCAATTACATATGCAATCTTTTCTATCACTGGAGACTATGTTGTAGTGTTAGTCCAAACCAAAAATATAAATGTACGAAAGGCGCTCTACCATATAGAACAATAATAGATAGCTCCACTATATAGCAATCTATAAAATATAAGACAAAAACCATGTCCAAATAAATTTTTTTTTGGGCAGTTCTGAGGAAGGAAAGGATAGATGAACATTTACAGTATGACATGATCTAAGATAACTGATAAGCCACAAGACAACACATGGATCTCATAATAAATCTAGGAATCTAAAAAGAAATACCCATTTGAGGTTCTGAATTTGCATTTCCTTTATAAGAGAATCCTGGATTTCATTTTTCATCCATTCGTATTTAAGTTCTAGGTTTTTGCGTAGATTCCAATCCCTATAGATACGGTAAGAAGAAACTTCATTTCAAGGTTCGTTGTGTGTTAAATGCACGGGGAAACATGTAAAATCCATGGCACTCGTAATATCTGTAAGCTTGGGCATCTATCAAAGGATTCGATTCAAGCTCTGAACCACCAATTTAATTACACACACACACGGAGAGAGAGAGAGAGAGCATTGCATCCTAGAACTTGATCTAAAACGTAAATCTCCGTGAGAAACTAAGAATCGTAACTAGCTAAAAAGAAACAATTGGAGATGTAGTTGAGAATCGCAAGTCATTTGATCTGGTGTTCGAAATCTAAACCAACAAAGAAGAAATTGCATAAACATTTTTAGCTAAATTCACCTCAAATTATCAGCCCTAGCTCGAAACACAAACCGAATAATCAGGCATCAGAGAGAGAGAGATAGAGGGACTTACAGTGGAAAGAGCGGATGGCTGAAGCAGACTCCATTAAAGAGATTGATCGATCAGAGAACCAGTTTCAGATAGAGAGAGAGAGAGGAGGAGATCTGAGAATCAAACCAGCAATGTAGTTGGATAGAGGAATTTATTTATAAAAAAGAAGAGAGATGAGTTCGGTTGCTGCTAATAAGAGAGGACAGTTGGAGTTTGTGTCTTCGAAATATCCGCCTTCTTCATAAGTTTTTTCACCCTTCGTTCCCCCCTTACTCCCAAAGTGCCCCACCTACTGAACAGGTGTACGATGGGGTCGGGCCTATCTGCTCCGCAGGTGAATGCCGTTTGATAATTTTGATTTTCGTATGATTAGGTTATCTGACGGCGAGCACCTATTCGGAGCCCATCCCCATCTATAGATTGCTACACTTGAGCTTTTTTTAGTTGGTTTCAAGTCTGATACGTGTACACGTCTTTGACATTCCTCCGGAAATGAATCACATTCCAAACATGTGTGGGTGACATGAATGAAATCGTATTATCAGGAATGTGATTTCATTCTAAGAGCATCTCCAATGCAATGTGGATGTGGTAAAAAATAGATGCCACGTTGGAAAAATACACTTTTCTCCAAAAAAAAACTCATCAAATGCTAATGTGAAAATAAACTTTGAAACTAAGTTGGTATTATAATAGAAAGGTATTGGTGGAATGAGTAGACATTGGCGTGAAAAACGAGGACATTGTGAAGTTGAACATATAGAATTAGAAGATGGGCTTCATAATGTCCTCGTTTTCCACGTCAATGTCTTCTCATTCCACCAATGCCTTTCCATTATAATGTCAACTCAGCTTCAAAGTTTATCTTCATATTAGCATTTGAGGAATTTTTATTGGAGAAAAATATATTTTTCCTACGTGGCATCCATTTTTTATTACATCCACATTGCATTGGAGATGCTCTAATATTTGGTTGGCTTTTTTAAATCTATAATCATAATTTTTATGAATATGATTTCTAAAAAATTACCAAAAATGGGAATTAGCAAACTCATGAAAGGAGGTAGGTTTGTGATTCTCATCCCCAAGGATTACATTTACCGAAATGTGATTTTAATTCTCGTCATCCAAACATGACCTCTGGGTAATGTGATTACTGGGGAGGAGAATCACAACCCCACCTCGCGCCTTTGGGTTTGCTATCTCCCAATTTTTGAGTGATCACATTCATAGAATGTCCATTTCCGTCCCAATATGGCCTAAGAGTAATATTCACATGCTAACATTTCACCCAAATATATACTATCCCAAGCCCCCAAAAGCGTGGCAACAGAAATGCAAGCGTATTGCTAGACTGATCAACTTTTAAAGACCACATGCAGACTATGCGACAATGCGAACCAACATCCATGATAAAAAAAAATCAAAATCATAATGAGGAAGAAAAAGATATCGTGATGTAAATCCATTATTCCTTGCATCATAGGCTCTGAGGCTCCATGCATAAAAATGAACCAATAGTTGATTATTAAGATGGTATTCTCATCGTGTAGGTCATCCTCACAAAAAATGTTATCATCTTGACATTCTCAACCTCCTCATCTACATGCATATGAGGGGGTTAAAAGTTTTAAAATGACGAGATTTTTAGTGAGGGTGGTCCATGTGTTTAGAAAATCCTCCACACTAAAGTCAAGAAAAGTTGTGAATGCATTTTGTATAAAATAAGTTAGGCAATAACATTTTTACAATGCCTACCAAAAAAAATAACATTTTTACAACGAACCCCCAAGGGATTAAAACAAACAAATGATGGAATCGTGCTTCAAACTGTGTTGAATCTGGGCTTAGATCTAAATCTAGAGCTTGGACTAGATCTGGCAACAAGTGAAGGTTAAGGTTGATGTTGTCAAGCTAGTTATCCCACTCTCTAATCCTGACTAGTTTTACCTTGGTCTACAAAAAAATAAGGCAATGAGTCAGGGTTGACCCTATCCTTGTCAAGAATCAAGATTGATGGGTAAGGGCAAGTGTTATGGACACCTTAAACAAGCAAAAAAAACATTTTTTGAGGTTAGGGCAAGTACCATGGGCACCCCAAACATCCAAACCCCTCCCTCCGGTCCTAGATTTGGGGAGGGAGTAAGGGGTTTGAGGGAGGAGGCAAAGATTGTGCCTAATTCTATACATAAATTATAAAATATTATTAAATTTAAAGTAGCCTCTAATATTATAATATTATTAAATTTAAAGTAGCATATTTTTTATAATATTATTAAATTTAAAGTAGCCTCTTTTTTATAATATTATTAAATTTAAAGTAGCTTCCTTTTTATATTGGTGGAGAAATGAATAAGTATTGTGCCATATGGCACTATCTTTGTCGTCCCCACTTGTTTTTCCATGGCACATGTCCTCCCTCAAACCCTCAAACCCCTACCCTAAATAACCTAAATAAGAGTTTACCATGGCACTTGCCCTAAGGAATGTTAAACCCTAACCCCAGCTACGGATTGAGTTTAAATGGGTCAAGGTTAGGCACTACTTAGTATGCAGTGAAAATTCACAAATGAGAATATTCATTGTTCTTGTAGGCGCTAATAAAAATTGATACATTAAAAGAAATTCCAGATTGCTTATTTTGGAGGCATACTGTTAGATGCTCTCACCAAGAACCTATAAACACATGATGAACTGTGAATATTTGCATTTGCAAATTTTTACTGCATATTAAGCATGGCCTTAGGGTCTACCTGCGGGTCACGTAAGGTTTTGCCAAGTCTACTTTCGCAGTGGGTCGGGCCACGTAACAGGTTCTGGACCAAAGAATTGGACCTAACGGTCTAATACAGCCAGAAGGGCATTTTCGGTAATTGATCGAGGCTATTTTGTGCGACACCGTTGATAATACTAGTGGATGAGGGGTTTTAGTAGCCAGAGAAACACACGAGCAGAAGAAGAGAAAATGCCGTGCCTGAACCTCTCCACTAATGTTCCTTTGGATGGAATTGACACCTCTTCAATCCTCTCTGAAGCTACAAAGTCCGTCGCTAAGATCATTGGCAAACCAGAATCCGTCAGTTCTCTCTTTCTCACCTCTAATAATCATCCTGAATTCTAGGGTTTTGGTTTTTTTGTAGGAACTTCTATGTTAATCTTACATATAATAAAGATTCGCTTGAACCATTTCATCCCTCCATCGGTCCAAAATCCAATTAGATGCACCATTTGCTCAAAATTTGGACTGATTTTAAGATGCGAACTGACTTACGTTTGATTGTTGCCTTTTTTTTTTTTTTTGTCTCAAAGTTAGTTTAGTCTCCGAGAAAAGAGCAACTGAGCCCGGTTTTCAATGTTGCCTTCAATTTCTTTGATACGTACTAATAAACCCGATTTAATGTTCTGTAAGAGATCGGATGGATGATTTCGTACCTACACTTTGGATTTCAGTTCGTTTCAATGGTTGAATTGATGCTAAAATGAGAATCTGGTGGAGGCATGTTTTGTAAAAGTCTTTGCATGGTTTGCTTATTTTCTTGAGTGACTATTTGACTGTGTTAGATACTTTTAGATGGGTGTTCAGTTCTGTACATAAAGACCTAGTCAATTATGTTGCAGCTCTTGCTTGTTAGGCAATCCCTTCTTCATATTGATTTTCGTCTTCCCTGCCTCTTCATTTCTACTTAGAAAATCAGTAGGACTCAATACCGGAGTTAGCTGCTTTGGTTTTCAACCCTCAGTCTGATACAAGATTAAAATCATCGTATAGCCGATTTTATGACTCTTAGAAGTTGAGGGATCACTTGGATTGATCTATACTGCCTTTTAGTGGACCTTGAAAGTGTAATTCAGATGATAGACATGTGCAATTTACTAAGATTTACCTTTGGTACCAGTTAACTGGTTCTGTCATTCGGCACTGCATTGTCTGCAGATCGAAAAAGATTTTGTAGCCTTGTCATTATTGATCTCTTCAAGGGTTTAATCTTGAATTCCCATAAGACTACAGATCAATTGTGTTGTAGACTATGTTGTTCTTCCCATAGGAATGTATTTGAAACACATGGCAATTAATTAATCATTACATGCTAAGAATGCTTCTTCTCTATTACAATTTTTTTTTTTCATTTGCAGTATGTGATGATTGTGCTTAAGGGATCGGTCCCCATGTCATTTGGTGGAACCGAGCAGCCAACCGCGTTTGGTGAGCTGGTATCTATTGGGGGTCTCAACCCTGATACAAACAAGAAATTGAGTGCTGCAATCGCTACAATTCTTGAGACCAAGTTGTCTGTTCCAAAGTCGCGATTCTTCCTCAAATTCCATGATACGAAGGCAAGCCTTCTCAACTCCTCAAGCTGAATTGGTGCATTAGTAGCAGTTTGTTTCATCTCATTGCATTTTTCTTTTTGTTTAGGCCCATCAAAGCCAAGAATTTGCACAGTGTTTGCATGCTTTACACCAGCACTAGATCATGTAAATAGCCTTTTACTGTATAAAACTACAGGCAAAATTCTCACCAGTAACTTTCTTTGGATCTCTAAGAATCCTTTGGTTCAATTTATACAGCTAAATTAGTTATCATTTGTCACTGTTCAATACTATTACAGAAGGTGCTGACGCTCCATTTCCTTTTTATCTGCAGGGTTCTAACTTTGGATGGAACGGATCCACATTCTGAAATAATTACTAATTCGGGTGTGTTGTCTACTTGTCTTTATCTTTAACAAACTGGATGTTGTACGTAGTAGTAAATATATATTTGCTTATTGTGTCGATCTCCTACTTCTGTGTGGTCAGTTAAAGGTAACTTTATCTAGTTTTCTTGTTCTCGATGCACATGTTTAGTTGCAGAATATCCTAAACTCTCTATGTAGTTGTTTGACTTGTTTCTACAATATCCATCCTCTTTTTTTTTTTTTTTTCCTTTTTTAAATCTTCCAGTTATAACTTCAGACTGAAAAACAGAATTTCTACTAATTTTAATCAAGGAAGGTTACATTCTTGGAAACTATAGGATAGTCCAAGAATAGTGCTAGAGGTGGTGCACACCATTTTACATGCTTGGAAGGATTCATGAGAATGTGTCAAATCCATATCTTTAAAATCCAAATACTACATTTTGCATTACACTGGCTGCAGTGTCCACTTGTTGAAGGTCCTTACCCTCCATGAAATAGAATTGTCATTCTACTCCTTACCATCATCATCCATATTTTCTTAAAAATTCCTGCACACTTGGATACTGAAATCACACTTCTCAGGGCTCAAAGCCTGGATGCGTTTCTTTTAATGATCAGGGAGAGAAAACTAGGCACTAGGGAGTCCTTGGGGAGAACAGAAATTTGCTTCAAAAATAATTTAAGAGGAACCAATGATACATCATCGGATTCATTTTATTTCTCTGACACAAACCTAGAACATATTATAGGAGTCATAAGAGCTTTTAAAGGGTAGTTAAACAAGGGAAAGTTGGAGAATTTCTCTAAACTCTAACCCCCTTGTCTCAGTATAAAATGTTCTGTGCTTATTAGGCCAGTATGTTAACCAAATCTTTCCTTTTATCTCCCATTCCATTGTCTTCCCTAGCGCACCTCTATCTACCTTCCACAACACACTCTCTCCATACTCATCTCCTGCAAAAATTACACCTCCTTGCTTAGTGAATGGCCTGTATGCGCTTGAGTACCGATTTTTGAACCATGCCTTGGGTTGTAGTAATGCAATCTTAGAAGGCTTTGTAGAGAAAACCTCCCGTCCATCCACACTATCATGAAGAAACCAGTTCAAGTTTGCACTGTACCCATAAATAGATTGTTCAAACTTCCACGGCTTCAAGCTCATGGTCATGGTCTCTGATACCGCAGCTTTAAATCCCAGAAAAGAGTTGGGTGGATCAAATGAACCTTCTATTGTCTTTTCTAAACCGATTTCACGGGCAGGATTCTCTGACGATTTGCTCACTGATATAGACAGCACGTTAGTTTGGAGAGTTGGAGTTAGTTGCAATGATATACGTGAAGGGAAGTGTTTCTCTGCTGCTCCAGCCCCTTTCTCGGTCAAGAGAGTTTCAGACACCAGTCGGATCACGTCACACCTGTTCAAAGTAAATCGTGAAAGAAATACACACAAAACACACAACAGGGGGATAAGAATTAGAGTATTTTGTTCAAGAAATTTGGATGAAAAAAAACAAATCATTCTTGCATGTGGAGTGATGTTTGCTTATTTATGTATTGTGTGGTATCTATATAGATGAAAGATCTTACCAAATGAATATTAGGGTACCAACCTTATGTTATCTACTTTAACAATCACATTAACCCACTTCTCCTGCACTACGACTTTGTAACCAAATTGGATCACACCCTCCAGTTGGTGGTGTCTTAGTGAAAACTGCAAGCGTTCATCTGCAGAAGCATTGCTCGAACTTTCGGTATTCATGGCAATTATTGGGCAATATAACTGCACTTTCCATAACCCCAGTGCTGAAATTGAATAAGAGAACAATGGCGATGGTGTCCTTAGGATATGGTTTTGTGCATCCAGCTCTACAATCCAATTAGTAATTGCAAGGTTTAATGATCTCACCCACTGTTCTTCAATATTGGATCCAAGTAATCGCATGAGTGTCTTTGATGTTTCCTTCGAGTGCGAAGCTATCAAGTGATTCTTTAGGGCGTTTAAACATTCCAATCGAATATCTTGGGGAGCTTCATAGATACAAATGAGGAGAGTGAGAGTGAAGAATGAAAGATTGAAGACGTCCTTAAAGTTGCTAATGGTGTCCAAGGAGGGGATGTAAAGAAAGGAGGTATTCTTGGTAGGACCATAATTAAGAACATCCTTAATGAAATTGCAGAACAGATTGCAGAGTGTTCCATTATCTAAAAACTTTGGGGTTTGTATGTTGTGTTTGAATGATTTGGAGATCCAAAGAGGGATGGGAATGTTCAAATCTGCAACAATGGAGAAGGAAAGAGATGGGTTCTGGTTTTGAAGGTTTTTGGTTATTGTGAGATTGAGGGATGTTTGGGTTGATTTTGAGGAAAAGATGCAAATGGACATGGAATTTGTTTTCCATTGAGTAACTGGTAGAAGGTTTTGCATCCATGCCCATATATCAGGAAAGTAACAGGCAGCCATGGATAGCAGATAAAAGTTTATGAACTCTCTACTTGACAGGCTTCATATTTAAAGAAGCATAAAGGTTCTTTTTCAGAGAAAAGGCTTTGAGAGGAAACAAAACCAAAAGATAAGTTCATCTACTTTGGTTTGTTGACCCTAAAAAGAGAGTTCATATTTGAGACTTAACGAATCGGATAATTTTTATGCAGGAATCCCCAATGAACAGAGTTCGGCGGATAAGTGACTTCAACTTCCTCGTAATCGTTTGGACCAGATTCGTCCTCACAATTCCTACTTCTCTGCAAGTTGCATGTATGCTATATAGTTTTTTCTGGGAGGTTGCTTTAAGTTCTAAAAATGTTTTATGGATTCTAAAACCAATACCCAGTTTTCAGATAAACCCATAAAACATATGACCATTGTTCATGAAAATAACCAGTCACTTACTACTTTTTCCAAATTAGGAAAGATTTTACATTATTTACTTAAGAGAATTAGTTGTTGATCATCTGAAAACCTAAATAAGGATATAATTGTTCCTTTTTGGGATTAAGTAATTATGATTAGGTTGAATCTATAATATGGATCAGAAGGGATAATTCTCCATCCACACGCACAAAGAGAAACTTAAGAAATATGAATAATTTAACTCATTCAATGCATTTGGCTTTGGCTTTGGCTTTTTCTTTCTTGTGAGTGTCAAAGAAGTATCATTAGGAGCCTAACACAGAATCTTGTCTATGGAAAGTAGTCAGCAAAACATGGAAGGGAAGGTTTTTCCTTGCAGATTTTGAGTTGATAGTTTGGTGGCATATATTCTCTGTTACCCTATGGCCTTATACCCCCTACACCACACNCTACTCTTATATATGAAATAGATTACAGGATTCAATCTTCACACTTATGCGTGGTTGGAACATTGTGAGGTCAGCTTTTAGTGGTTGATTGGATTGGATCCAAGCCGATCTGATGACTGCCAAAATTTTAAAAACTATAGGGCGTTCATCAAATGATCTCTCACCCTATATCTAATTTTGCATTGTATTTGTGTATCTTATGATATACGTTATTCCATATAATATGCGTATCTTAAATTTGAAGTTTCAATACATAATATGATATGCGTTTTTAAAACTATGGCTAATCATCTCTTTAACTCGTTAAGGGGATTCTTCCTTTACTTCCCTATTATTCACCTACGAACCCCCATCCATAGGTTTAGTGGATTTAGGGATTCCTCTAGTAGAAAATACAGCTACGATCCCACTAAAAACATCAATTTTGTGTTGTTCTTACTTCTGATATTAAAAACCTAAAAACAGCAGAGTTGCTATAGAAACGGTGTTTTTCAGCCTCAAATCTTGGACTTACCTAGAAATTGGATAAACGAAATTTCGAAAACATTATTTGTGTTTCCTACTATAAAAGCATTGGAATGAATGAGAAAAAACTTCTTCATTAACCATTTCACTGATAAACGTAACGTACCATTTCAAATCATTTTTATATAAGCTAAAAAAACAAGGTTTTATCACTAATCATAAGTTATCCTATATCTTTATGTACACTAAAAAGAAAGCAACCTTCATGATGGTTATAATAACAAAAAAAAAAATTTATATTATTTAGCATATTAAGGTAAAGATAGGTTTCAAACCCATGCCGTAGTTTCAACTCTCAACAATTTTACCATCTCAATAGAGAAGTACCTCGTACCTACTGCAATTATAAGAGTTTTAAACGTGAAAAACAAATCGTCAGACAGACGCACCCATTTCTTAAACAGTTTCTATTTGTTATTCACTGATCACAAAAAAAATAAATAAACATTTTGTATTAGAAATCACAGTAAAACATATACTATGCCACCATCATCCAGTCTTTCATGTTTGCAACTCCTAGTATATATATAGATAGGTACTCATCCATAGCTAGCCTTGTTGGCGGCAGTTTCCATAGCTCGTTGATGGTGGTTCTGGTGGTGGTGGTGGCTTTGATCTTGATCATCACTTGTCAACTTTAAAATAGACAACTCTCTATCCTACTACTCTACTAACGCCATGGCTTCTTTCTCAAGGACCGTAGAACTTTGTTCCTTCATTCACAATGAAATTTACCGCCATCTAGTGATTAAATTTGGGAATTAAGACACCCAATGGAAGCCATACGGCATACAAATTATGACACTGTGGTGGTGGCTGGAAGAGTTTGGATACCCTAATTTAATCTTGTTAATGTTGACGGATGTGGGGTTGTGATCTCCGTCGCTTGAAGAAGCACTTCGGTGCTTGAATTGCATCACATCCGGTAGAGCTACTTAATTTACCACAAATCCAATCTTTCGGAGCTGAATTTGGCTAGTCACTTCGGCCAATCAATTTTGAACCCAATGACCTAGCCATGGAATCCGAATGAAAGCAATATATGTCTCCCAGAGGAAAGAAGGATTTAGATAATCAAGCTTCGCCACACCCCATCCAGTGCATGTAGATCGTATAATTCTGAAAATGTTATCACTATCAAATGAAATGGTGGAATTCAGCGGCCGAGGAAGCATTAGCCTGCCAGAAATGCATAGAATCCTCGACGCCTCCTCCTACGTCGCCCATATACAAAAATTCCATTAACACTGGGCCTAATGATGAAAATCCAAGAAATATAATGTTCAGAACGATCACAGATATTGTGAATGCCATGTGCGTTTTAAGGCTTTCGATGACATCATCCAGCAGGCGTTTGCAGATGACGCGGTTCCTCTAACTCTGCTGTCTGGTGGAGCTGTTTAATTTACCACAAATCCAGTCTATCGGAGTTGAATTTGATGAATCATCTCACTAATCAATTTTGAACCCAATGCCCGAGCCATGAGTCCCTTAGTAACAACAATGTAACGTTTGGTCGAAAGTCAATTAAAAAATATTTCAAATTAAAAAATACTTCTAGAATAAAAAAGCAAGATCGTGGTTTAGAGTGAGAGTGCAAAATTCTAAAAAGAAAAATGAGAGCTTCTACACTTTACACGATTTTGATTACTATGGTCAGGGCACTATTTATAGATTAATGAGGGTATGATTTACAAGCCTATAATAAATGAATTATTCTTCATGAGATATTGAGATCACGCTCATGAATGGGGAAGATTTTCTTAAAATTATATATCTATATTAATTAATTTGTAATCTTTTATTTATTTCCTACGTTGATTGCAGATTGTATGTACGATGATTGTATAGAGAACCATAAACGCTCTAGAGGACAATATGGCTGAATATTTTCACCTAATTTTTTTTAAAGGGATTTCCACCCAACTTTTTAAACATTTTATATATTTTACGTCTACCTATTTTATTCTTACACTCCACTTATACCTGTTTGTAGGTTCGTATGGAATTAATCCTTTTTAAAAAATGACATTCTCAACATGTTAATCAACTTTGGCCTTTAGAACATCCCAATGTAAGTAACAGAAGATTGTGGGAAGCCTAATTCCTTATGCCATCATGTGGAGTCTTTGGAAAGAAAGGAAGAGAAGAATTTTGGATGTTGTGGAGAGCGATATTAACACCATTAATTGTTCAGAACGTGAAGGTTATGATAGCTATTTGGGTGGAAAGGCTGCCAGAGTTCAAAGATATTCAGATTGAAAGATTGGTAGTTCATTGGAAGGAAATTTTGTATGTAGCCCCCATAAGGTGTTGTTTTTTTGGTTCCGTGTGCGTTGTCTTATTTTATTAACGTTGAGTTGTGATGGTATATTGCTGATGTATATATTGGTTATTATTCATTCAATCCACATGTCGGTGGAAACGAGATGTAAGAATAAAAGTAGTGTTAATGGAGGAAAAAACAAAAGTGAAGTGTTAGGCTTCTAATGTGTTACTTTAGTGCAAATCCTGTAAAAAACAAACCCCAAGGTAAGAAAAACGTGCAATGAGTATACAATAATATATAGTATGATTTTGGTGCAATACGATTTATAAATTTATGTGTATCCATGAAATAACAAACATTGATATCAACGAGGTTCTGCATATGCTTTGCGTGTGTTCTTTAACCTCATGACCATATATATAGTATTACTATGGATTTGTCTTAATTATCTGTAGAGACTTTGCAACAAAAAGGAATATTTGCATACTCCATTAATGATCGATTGTTGATCTTTTGTTGCTTGCATGTCAAACGTTTATCTTTGATCTACAGAATAAGGCCTCCGAGTTCTTTATTTTATGGCAGAGATATCTCCACATCAAGGAACCGAATAGCAATGGACCGAAGCCTTCCTTTTCCTTCCAATTAGTGAGATTCTTCGGTGTGGCCGGCCCCGACTACATGGGAACAGATCCTTCTTCCTCGAAATCGAGACTTTTTACCATTTTCCCTTTAGAGATAGGGGCGAGCTTTCTCGCGAGCTCTTTCTTCTCGGGAACATCTCGAAATTGAGCGGGCAACAAGAATCAGAATTAACCTATCCTTAATCTATTCCCATGTAGTTGGCATTCTAGAAGCGAAGCTTCCCAGCCGCCTTCCTATTTGTGTGGAAATGCTTTTCATGATCTCCAGCTCTTTCCCACAAGCTCGTTCTCCACTACGCATCTATGTCACCTCGATTAGCGACACTGTTCTTTATTTTCCCTTAGTTGGTGAAGTATTCTTCTCTCTTACCCTCTTGTGTGTACACGATGTAATTGGGCAATAGCCCATCATCTAAAAAACAAAAGAATAAATAGCCAAACAACGACTAGCGCAGTTAGTTGGCATTCTTATTCTTTTATTTTAGTATAAAATCATTTTGTTCTAAAACCTCTAATCCTATTAAATATTGGTTTAAATTATCAATTTTTATGAACTGATCACAAATCACTCAATTGCAGAAGTTTTCTGCGACACCTTTTTTTTTATTATTAAAATAATTAAAAAAAAGTTTTTTTAATGAATAAAAAAACAAAATTTATTGTGTCGCACAAGTTATGTGCGACACATTTTTTTTTTAAATAATAAAATAATANAAAAAAAAAAAAATTAGTGTCGCAGATAACTTCTGCGACACTAATTTCTTCATCACTAGCCTTGCCGTGCCCTTATACCTCAAAACCACTGATCAACTTGGTTGGTTTGAGGTATGCCATAGGCCTTGCCCTAACTACAAATGTCATTTCTCTTTAAAAACCTTCCGTTAACCGCTTATTTTAGTTCTCCAGTGAGGAAATTATAGTAACATGCAAGATGCCCACTTCGATTACTGTTCTCTACCAAAGGAACGATTATAACATCCCCCACCGACAGGCCAAAAGCCCCAACAAAAAAAACGTAACCAAATTGACAACTCACTTTGCCTAGTTCTTCCTTTTCTCATCTTCAAAGCCCATATCCCTATTTAAAATTTGCATAAACTCCACCAAATCCGTCGCCAGAAAAACCTCAGTTTCCAGTCCCCGACAGTAAGATTTCTGGTAATTTCACCACCAAATCCATTTATGGCGTCTCCTCCAACACTTCCAATCTCAAATCCCCAATCAACAATCCCTTCCGGTGGGCAATCTCAGCCTGCCATTGCCACACCAGCTTTTCGAGCCTTCATTTCTCGTCTTTCTGATTCTGTCCGTCACGCCTTCTCTCAACGTCGCCCATGGATGGAACTCATCGACCGATCCGCTCTTAACCGTCCAGATTCCGTCTCCGAAGCAGCCTCTCGTGTTCGCAAGAATTTCTCATATTTCCGTATCAACTACTTTACCCTACTCGCCTCTGTACTCGCTCTCTCTCTCCTCTCTCATCCTTTCTCTCTCTTCGTCCTTCTTTGTCTCCTTGCATCTTGGCTCTTCCTCTACATCTTCCGGCCTTCCGATCAGCCTCTGGTTTTTTTCGGCCGTACATTCAGTGATCGTGAAACCCTAGGTATTCTGATTGTTCTCACTATCGTTGTTGTTTTCCTCACCAGCGTCGGATCTCTTCTTATCTCCGCTCTCATGATCGGATTGGCGATTGTTTGCGTTCACGGTGCATTTAGGGTTCCGGAAGATCTGTTTCTAGACGATCAAGAGCCAGCTGCTACCGGATTTCTCTCCTTCCTTGGTGGCGCCGCTTCATCTGCTGCCGCCGCTGCCGCTCCGGTTGTTGCCTCTCGTGTTTAAAGATAACAACTCGATCAGATCTAACTGATCTCAACGAGGTTGGTTAGGGCAATTTTACTGTTACCATTTTTTGGTAGATATGATTCATTGGATCTTATTTTTATGGAACCTGCCTAGGTTATATTCCTTCCAGCCCCTTTTACTCAATGTAGAATTCGATCTGGACAAATTCAATTGTAGATCTGTTTTCATTTATTTTGGTTGAGATAGAAATATGTGTAGCTTCTACTGATGACCCTTTTGAGTTGCTTCTATTATATGTTTATGATGGATCCTTTATCACCATTTATTATACACATTGTTATCTACTTTGTTAATCAAAATGGAATACGGACTGTGCCCTAGATCTGATTTTGTAGTTCATTTAGGTCAAAAGCATTTTTTCTTAAAAAGGTTTTTTTGTTGTTGGTTTTGAATCTGCACTCACTTTAGTAATTTGGTATGATGAGGGATTCCTTATTTATTAGGGGAGATTAGATTAGAGATATCTGATAATTAAGATTTCTGTATTATAGCATGTATTTCTTTCAATTTAAGAGATGCTTGTTTATTTTTGGGCTGGGTTATATAGAAGCCAGAAAGTCGAAAGACAAACAAATTTGGATGCAAGTTTATGGTCTTTGTTTTTGCTGTAGTTTGTGGGGGATGATTTAATAGCATTTTCACGTGTTAGGTTGCAAAATAGGTGCAGTACTCTTCATTCTACTCAACATCCTCCATGTTGGAGTTACACTTGTAGGTCCAGAAAGGAAGAACTTTTAGTAATAAGATTTTGATTGTTCATCCTTCAGATCTTTGTTAGTTTAGAGTTTAGGCATGATAGAAAGGTTTCACATAAGGGCCTTACATGAGGAGGCACATGACAACTCGAGAAGCCATTGAGTTGAGAGTCTCAAGGAATCGAGGGAAAATAGATGTTGACAAGGCCAAGCACGTGGGAAAATGTTAGACTCTACTAGTTACAGTTAAACAGGCAAGTAGGCAACAATCTAAGATTGACATTGAAACACATGAAGAGCAGGTGTTTAAGCATCAAATAACTGATAGTACGTGCCAGGACACTTGTCACAAGTCGAACCACACAAAAGGGATATAAATACCATGAGTGAACAATGAAAAAGGTTGTTGAACCCCAGACCTATAATGTGAGGAACAGAGCATCCCTTCTTCCAAGCTTTTATTCCTAATTGTTTAACTCAAAAATATCTTATGCATAAGGCCATCCACAGTGGTGCATTGCTAAAAGCCAAATTTGGCTTCCCAAATTTGGACTAGATGTCAGACGCTCAATCCCCTCCCCGACCCATCTTCACACGCCCCCCCTCCTCACCCGTCTGAGTTCAAACGCCTCCCCTCCCACCCGTCTGGCTAAAAAATTTGCAAATTGATATGCATGTTGCCAAATTTGGCTGAGGAAGGAGACTTGTAGGGTCCCTTTGGAGATTTACAAATGCTCAGTGTGTAACATTTTTTCCAAATTTGGCTTACCAAATGCACCGCTGTGGATGTCCTAAGGTGAAAGATTGTGTTGAGTTTTGTTGATGCACATAGTTGTGAAGTTACTTCTAACTCTACATTCTCTCACGTATGCCGGACTTCTTTGAGAACTATGTATAAGCATTTTAGTTTGAGAATTATATAAGTTTGAGCTTGTTTAGAACCAATTATGGGATTGCATCAATTTTATTAGGTAAAGACAACAAGATGAAGTCTGCAATGCAAATTAACCTTAGAGTCTTTCATGATCGTATAATCTGCACAAGGAGTAAAAAAAAAAAGCAAGCTTGGTGGCACATGAAATATGGCAAAACTTTGATATTTTCTTCACACGCTGGAAATTTTAGTGAGGATTTAAGAGTCAATCCCACTTTTAGGAGTTGCGCATTAGAAACTGGTGAGGTTTCCATTGATATCAGCATTTCAGGCTAAGGTAGAAAACACAAATAAATATTACTTTTTTGAAGGTTGGCTCGCTACCATGACTAGTTGAGAAGTGTATGGCAGTTGTTCGTAAGAGTGTCAGACAGGTGTATTAATGTCAAACGGTCAAGGGCTTTGATGAGAACAACATGTTATAGCTTATAGGAGTTAGATGAAGTTGTCACTTACTAAGAGAATTTCCTGAAAGACTTTCTATGTCAAACTTGAGTACTGCTAATTGAAGTTGTGAGATATTAGACTCAAGGATGAGTGGATGTCTAGTCAAACTTCGTAAAAAGCCATCGAATTTGTTTCTGAGCCGTATTGGTTTTTGACTTAACTTGGTCAGTTGGAGATGACTCGAGCAAGTGCATATGGACATTTCCTTCAACATGCCATTGATTGAATCTCTGCCGCTTACCAATTGATTTATTATGTTTATAACGTCTTAGGAATTTTAGGGTGATTGGGAGGTTACAGAGGCACCAATTGCTCTCCAGGATTACCTGTATGCTTAAGCTTCAAATGTATCATCTTTTTGAAGAAAGCTTCAAATATATCATGGAGGGTGAGGTTCCTTTGCAAAGATCGGTGGGTAAGCATGTTTCAAGGAGAGAGATCTGTCATGTTTCAAGAAGCTAATGCCACTTATATAAGGAAGAGAACAGGCAACCCCTATACCACCAGATTCCATGGGTCTGGTGATTCCACTTACGTGAAAGGACAAATTAACAAACTTGTTCTTCCCAAGGGAAGAACATAACTACAACTTAAGCTGAAGCTGTAATGTAGGGGATGCATCCAAGGAATCTGCTTATCCTGCTCCTGCAGTTAGCTTATCTATGTAACCAAGTAACAAACCGTAGCTTAAACATTTGTTCACCTTTAGATTTATAGGTTATAGGTTATTTTCTTTCTTGTGGATTTTTTTTTCTTTTACCTTCTGATCATAGGTTTTTTCTGTAGAGGGTCGAAGCTTCTTTTGTATGTAAACATATGCGCTGAGATGTGTATATCACTATATTGCTTCCTTCTTTTTTTGGATACGAGATATGTATATTGATGCGTACCAAAAGAGATGATGAAAAATAGAACATGAATATGGAGGTTAATTGATGGCTTCTTGCATGTGTTTCTGCGGGACTTGGATCTGTCCTAGTACCAGGAAATCCTTCTTTTCTGAAATCTGAATGCCTAGAGTCATTTGTGTACCATGGTGAACCTACGTAATCAAAGGTAAATCACCGAAAATGTCAAACTGCAAGCTGATTCATATCATATCATATCATTGGTAACTAGTTTTGGCGACGAAAATTTAGCTTTCTTTTAATTTCTGTTTGTATATCATTCATGGTTCTAATGTGCAGGCCTACTGAAAATTTAACATGGTAATGTGGAAATGAACAACTATTATTACTTGTCTTTCTGCTGATATGACCAAAAGAAGAAAAAGTGTTGAGGTGAGGTTAAGACTAGACTAAAAATTCTGAAAAATAATGGAGTGCCGGTCTTTCTCTGGTGGGAGTTATTAGTTGGCATTTTTTGGGTTGAACCATTTTATACATTTTTTTTTAGCTTAGCGTTAGTATCCCATTTGTTTGTTTTGGATCAGCTAGGAGCTAGTTTTATCACAAATTTCCCCACTATTTTAGTACTTAGTAACCGAAACCTTGGTATAGGGGTGACGCTCCCGCTCCGAAACCTCGCGCTCTCGCTCCGAACTACGCTCCGACGCTCCCGCTCTGAAGGTATTTTAGAACTAAGAACATTTTTTAATCGGCCGCTCCGACGCTCCCGCTCCCACTTTCGTTCCCGCTCCAACCCGCGCTCTGGTTACTTAGCTATTTTACCCTACTTTGGATTTATTAAAGAATCTAATTTAGCAGAAATTCCGCCCTCAGATTTGTTTGGTTTCATTTTGCTTCCAAGGGTTTAAGGAGTTCGACGAGAAAAACAACTGAACCGAAGAACTGTGTTGAAGATTAAAAAAATGGCTTTGCCAAAAATTCTGTTGGGAGTTGGGGCACAGGTAAAACCAAACCCCTTCTAAGAATCATTTGACTCATCTCTGATTCAGGTCCCATTTTGCTCTTGGTAGACTTATTCAAATACTTCCGGCCATTAAACAGGGATAATTTTCTCCTTCGATGCGTTAAAATGTGAAATATGTCCAGTGGATCCAGAGTCAGTAGTTACTTCTTACTACAAACTACACAGCATCAATCTCTAACCGTGTACTCTTTATGTAAAATCTCAAGATTTGCTCAGAGGATAGGGTGCAAATATTATGAACCTTTTGGGGACAATGATACTCTAGCATCTTGCAGAATCCTTGTCACTGGCACGTGGGACAGCAATTTTATCTTATTTTTATTCGCTTAGGACCAGCATGAACGTGTAGAGAAAAGCAATGATCATAATCCTAAATTAATGTCCAACATTGAAAATTGCCTGGAGCAAGTGTAATACTGTGGGTAACATGGGGATATGACGGAAGAGTTGATTTGAAGATGATTTCATTGTTATGTATATCATTCTCATTAAAAATATATTTTCTAAGTTTCTAAGGATACTATCTTTGAGCACTATAAACAGAGATTGAACCCAAGACCTCCATTAAGAAAAAAGAAAAGGAATACACAATTTTAATTGCAATGAATTTGATGTTAAATATTTTAACATCAAAATGGTGATGCTAGGTTTACCAAAGGTACAATCCTTGTTAGCAATCACCTGAATTATTCACATTTAATACTCGTACTTTTTTGTATTTCTGAATAACGTTTAATATTTCCGTCCAAACGAAACCTAAACAATAATACACGAATTTTTTTAGCTAAAACGTTTAAAACACGTTTTAATCGAATAGCCGAATGAAATGGGTGAAAAATACTCCTACTCTATTTAATGACTATTGGACTTTTAATACAAAAAATAAAAATAAAAAAGAAACCCTAGCTAATTGCTTAAGGACCTTTCTTTGTTTTCTCTATTTGTCCATAAAGAACCCAATTCTTTCAATTTCTCTCTTTGACCGACACACTCAAAACTCCATGAATCATCTAGAAAGACTTGGTATATTGCCGAATTTTTACTGCCGAATTTCTATATATGAAACATATTAAATATGAATTAACTCTAAATTGAATATTTCTCGTATCACGAATGTTTGACCGTATTACCATTCTTTGAACCGAATAATACTCATACTTGTGCCATCCTAAATTTTAGCCGTATCCCAAATAGCTAACAAGGGGTATAATATATGTTGGATGCATATCACTTTGAGATGACAAAATGTAGGTATAATGAATTTTGCTCTAAATTTAGCATTATCCTAATCAAAATCACACTCTCTCCCATCGTGACAGCCATTCCTTTATTTTCTCTCTCCTATCAGCCTTGCACTGTTGCACAGTCCGGAGGTTGTGAGTCTTCTCACTAGTGAGCCAGTCTGTCACTTAAAAATATCGAACTCATGACTAAATATATAGCTTTCTCTCGTGGCTTCTCACGTCTTTAGAGAAAGAAAGAAACCAAACCACACTGTGATGACGCTGAAGAACATGCTCCTCCTCCTCTGGCAGATTTTCTCTCTCTAAATCTCGATCTCTCTCTCTCTAAACCAGGTTCTTCTCTTCATTCTTCACCTCCATTTCATCTTCATTCCTCCAATTCATCTTTCTTTAATGTTGTCTATCCCCTTGCTTTACTCATATCCATCAACATCCTGATCTTTTTCTGTCTGTTTTTGTTTTACGATTGAAGTTTTTTTTTCTTAAACATCTTTAATGATTCTGTGATTAACGTGGTTTACCTGTAGATCTGAGGCAGTTTTCAGTTTTCACTGATCTCTTATTGAATTTGTGTGTGAATTAGGTTTTCTACTGAATTGATTACGGATGCTCGAGGAAATGCTCTGATCTGCCCTACTAATCTGCTCTGTTCTTCAAATTTTCAGTCTCAATTTCTAGATTCGCCTAATGGATTTCACTAATTTACCTATGGATTTGAAGGAGATTAAATTAATTAATGTCGGAGTTCTAATTCTAGCAACATTATTAGTTGCGAAGGTTCTTTCTATGCTTTTGTTGCCTAGATCTAGAAAAAATCTTCCTCCGACTATTAAAACATGGCCGTTATTTGGTGGATTAGCTCGGTTCATGAAAGGCCCAATTATCATGCTCAAAGAAGAGTATCCAAAGCTAGGAAGTGTATTTACGGTGAATTTGTTCAATAAGAAAATCACTTTCTTTATTGGACCTGAAGTATCAGCACATTTCTTCAAGGCTTCTGAATCTGATCTTAGTCAGCAAGAGGTGTATCAATTTAATGTGCCTACATTTGGTCCTGGTGTTGTGTTCGATGTGGATTATTCGGTTCGGCAGGAGCAGTTTCGGTTTTTCACCGAGGCTCTTAGAGCGACGAAGTTGAAGGGCTATGTTGATCAGATGGTTATAGAAGCAGAGGTAATCATTTTTCTTCTTTATGTCCTGCCCCGCCTTTTGGGTTTCTTGATCTTGATCCTGTTAGAAATGGGAATACATTTTGGTTTGCTTGCAATTGTTGGTAGTTTCTTAAGCATTGAAGTTCTAATATAATAACTACTTATCTCTTCTTTACAGAACTGCAGCTAGCAGATTAGCTTGAAATAGTGGATGATGATGTTGTTAATGAAGAATTGAACAACACTACTATCTTTAGCTAATTTTTCAAATTAATTTGAATATAAAACTTATTTAGATCCAATATAGGTGTCTCATGAAGTTTATCCAGTCACATACATTAAAGAGCGGTTTAAATTTTAGGCTCATAATTAATCATTATAAAGGTTTACCAAACAGGGTTTAAGTGTTTTTCGTTTGAACTTCAGTTGAGTCATCATTGTAGTTTTATGCATTTCAGTACCCTTCTGGTTCCTTTTCTCATTTTGCTTTGTTAGTTAGTTGATGGTTCCTCACAATTAGGGTTTGTGCGTAGGTTTTTATTTACTTTGTTCCAACTCCTTCTGTAACTTTATGAGATTATAGGCTAAAGCATACACATCTAGAAGAAGAAAAAGATGTTTTCATAGTGTTAATTTCTTTCACTGATTAAAAAAAAAAAAAAGAAAAGAAAAGAAAAAGTAGTATCAATTTCCTTTCTGAGTTTCATTATAGTTGTAAGGTGAAAACACAAGGGTTGTCTATCTTAATTTGAGAAGTAGAAAATATTGGTGGTCTTTTCTTTTCTTTTTTCCTCCTGTGGGACATTACTTTGATTTGAGATCATTTTGCCATTTCTTACTTTTAACCAAGAAGATGCTTAATACATTCTATGCTCAATTTTCCCGGGGTAAGCACTGAATTGCCGATAGAAAGAACACAAAAAATAGGCGGAAAAAGAGCTAAAGATGCAGAGGTCAACTTAACTTCGATGAAAGTTTTTAAAAGATATTCTATTTGTCTAAGGCTGTAAATAATGAACTTGCATTACCATTTATGCAACTAATTGCAACGTGTGGAACACTGAATACTTTTGGTAGTGATGCCGAATTTTATTTCACATGTTTTTAGCATAGGATTTTGCTCTGTATGAAGAAAATTGTGTGCTAATTTCTAGGCACGTAGGGATACAAAGATCGAATAACTGAACCAGAGGATCCCCTCACTGGGACATTTTTTACTGTTTTCGTAAGTGTTAAAAGACTGGTTCTCGTAAATTGTAAAAATTAGTTTCTCATTATATGGATGTGGTCAAGGCTTAGCTTAAGAGACATATTCCTGAGTCTGTTTTTCTGGATGTAAAATAGTGTAAAAGAATTTGCTCTTTGCTTCTTTATTTTAGTGCCTTTGTTTTAGTGTAATACATGTTGGCCTGTAAAATAACATAGACCATGTTACTTTTAATGTAAAACAACTTGACACCAAAGTTAGTTGAATATTTACACAAAAAAAGCGGGAGAATTTATCTGGTTCTGTTGGAACTCCTTCATTCCAACTTGGTATATATATATATATATTGTATTATCAATATTCACATCTATTTCATTCCAGTTGACCTACTACAACTTCTACTCCATTTCAAGTCCAAACAAACACAGCAATGGAGATCTGATCTCAATTTAGTTCATCTTCCTTGATACGTTCTTGCCAGCCTTTTTCGTAAGGTATTATGTAAAGAGCTCATCTATTGAGCCCCAAGGTCCTGATATTTTTTCCTTTATTATAAATCTTGCAGGACTACTTCTCAAAGTGGGGGGAGAGTGGTGAAGTGGACCTGAAGTATGAATTAGAACACCTAATCATCTTGACGGCAAGTAGATGTCTCTTGGGCCGGGAGGTTCGTGATAAGCTATTTGATGATGTATCTGCTCTCTTCCATGACCTTGATAATGGAATGCTCCCAATAAGTGTCATCTTCCCATATCTCCCAATTCCAGCCCACCGTCGTCGTGACCAAGCCCGCAAGAAACTCGCAGAGATCTTTGCAAGAATCATATCTTCACGTAAACAGACAGGAAAAACCGAGAATGACATGCTTCAGTGCTTTATTGACTCCAAATACAAAGATGGCCGGCCAACAACTGAACTTGAGGTTACTGGTCTCCTCATTGCTGCCCTCTTTGCAGGACAACACACAAGTTCCATCACCTCCACCTGGACAGGAGCATACCTCCTCAAGAACAAGGAATTCTTGTCTGCTGTGTTGGATGAACAGAAGAACCTGGTGAAAAAACACGAGGGAAAAGTCGATCATGACATATTGTCAGAAATGGACGTGCTTCATCGGTGCATCAAAGAAGCTTTAAGGCTTCATCCACCGTTGATTCTGCTATTACGTAGTTCGCACACCGATTTTAATGTTCAGACTCGCGAAGGAAAAGAATACCACATCCCAAAGGGTCACATAGTTGCTACATCACCAGCTTTTGCTAACCGGCTCCCACATATTTACACAAACCCAGATAGTTATGACCCTGATCGGTTTGCAGCTGGTAGGGAAGAGGACAAAGCAGCGGGGGCGTTCTCCTACATTTCGTTCGGAGGTGGAAGGCATGGTTGTCTTGGGGAGCCATTTGCATATTTACAGATCAAGGCAATATGGAGCCATTTGCTGAGGAATTTCGATTTGGAGCTGATTTCGCCTTTTCCAGAGGTTGATTGGAATGCCATGGTTGTTGGTGTGAAAGGGAAGGTAATGGTGCGTTACAAGCGGCGGAAGCTTCCCGTCGACTAACTCCAATGACTTTTGTTTTCTTGCCTGCAGGATCAGGGGAGTAATAGGTGGTTCATTTTAGTTTAACTTTGAGTGCCTTTTTGTCTAGTTTTCATTATTTTGAAATCTTTTGGCTTGTCATGCATGTAGTTTTGATTTAATCTGTAAGAAGACCTGCCTTTTCTACAAGACTGATTGATAATATGGTTCAACCTAAACCTGTTGTGATCTGGGCTCTAATGGGGCTTTGAAGTTTGAACATTTTGTGTTGTAGAATTTGATTGATCAACTGGGCAGCTGACATGGTCCCCATTTGTCATTTTAATTTTCTTGACTTTTAGGTTCGTGCTATACTAGTGGGCTTTGTCCGTACATCCTGCAAGTTTAGTTAAGAGTTTTCATTCAGAAAGCTCAGGCTCACTTTCTCTCTGTTTCTGGGCACCACTGTGCATAGCAGCCTTGAATGTCACGGCATTAGGGTTAAGTGCGAGAACATTCAACGCTTATGCACAGCGGCTGTTAGAATTTATTTATTTATTATTATTATTATTTTTTTTTTATTTTTTTTTTTTAAGCCCTGATCTTTTTATATCATTTTCCATAATAAGTATTGATATATGAATGTAGGGTTCGGTGAAAGAAAATCTATGAGTTTTAAAGATTCTAGATCCAATCAAAAGTGTTTTTTTCTGTGTTTCGGTCAAGGTTCAAAATTCAAGAATGGGGAAATGAGTCCCCAGAAGCTCCCTAACTTCCTTTAACCCATTCTTCAAGAATTGAAGTTGGTTTTAGTAGTTGTATCTTTTTTCTTGATGAATTTTTTGTTTTCCTTTTGTTTTGTTTCGAATTTCTCTGATCTAATAAAATACAACTTGAACCCTGAATCTGATCCTCTCCTAAAACAATTAATCTTACATAGAGTTTTGTTAACATGTGCCCTAAAAACTATGGTATTATTATCATTACTCAGCAGGCATTATTACCAAGCCTTTGGAGTTTGAAACTTTGGAATAGTTTTAGTTCAAAATCGCATTAAATAGATGTTATGAACCGTCTCCAGTGACAAAGCAGGCCCTCAAAAAGTCAATTGGGTGCATTACTGGGTTCATTACTTTGTTTCTTTCTTTCATTCTTCTTCTTTTTGATCTAAGGGGCTTTTATGAACAGGAGAAAAATGTCCTCCAAGTCCAAGCTTTTTAACCACAAACAATCACCTTAATCAATTTTTACTATTAAATGAAGCCAGCAATGGTATAAGTTTAAAAGTTTTGTGTTTTTCCTTAATGTTGTTTAAATGGGCTGATTTTTTTTTTATATGTATGTTACTTATACTATTTGGATCCTATCTAAAAAAAATCAGCTCAATCGGACACCTCTAGCATCACGAACACTTAATCTAGACTTTAATAGTTTGAATGAACGACCGACATTTAAAGTGACTTGTTTGGAGGGTTAGAGATTTTTAATTGAGCTGATTTTTTGTGGACATCTTATAAATAATGATAATATCTATAAAAAAATCAACTAATTTTAAGAGCTCCAACTTGCAAAAAAAAACTCCTTTGACAATAACCTTATCGCGTTAACAAGACCCATTTATATATGGGGATTTTGGCCAAAAACCCCTACTTGAAAAATATTTTAGGATTTAACCCAACAAACGTTTTCTTTTAGTCTAAGGCCCTTGGGGTTTTAGTGAAACCCTCTCTGGGGGTTTTAATGTGGGTAATTTATAGACTGAGGGTTTCAGTGAAACCCTCTCGGAGAGGGTTTCAGTTAGTTACCCAGAGACCTTAGACTAAATGAAAACGTTTGTTAGGCTAAATCCTAAAATACGTTTCAAGTAGGGGGTTTTGGCTAATTTTCTCTTATATTTATTAATTGTCTCTTTCACAACTAAAAATTAAGATAGGGTTATTGCACCCCATCGAAACCTCACATTTTTGGAATTCCCATAGAGATGATCTATATGTTAATTTTTTTAGAGGATTTTCTCCTCACTATGTATATCATCATATCCAAAAATCTATTTGATTTAAAACTTCTAATGCCATAAAAAATCTATTGAAAATTAATGGTCAAAAGTGAAATATAAAATTTACCAAATTTTTAAAGACTCATTTGAGTGGGTTAGAAAATTTAGAATTGACTGATTTTTATGTTTTGCAAAATGAAAAGAACACTCACTCTACAAATTAGTCCTTAGCTCATTTTCACGTGAGGTCCACGAAATGTAGGGCTTCGCTCGGTGTAGTAACCCCCTCAATTTATCTACACCTCCCAAAGATTTAATAAAATAAAGAGTCTTTTACCGTGTAGACCCCAAAGTTGAAGATTTATTATTTTTACTACCTTAAACTTGATAAAACTCCCTCAAAACCTTTATTTTTGAATTTGGTTACAAATACTACCCTGAATTTTTTAACTTTCTGTTTTGCCCTCCACACAACCAGTAACCTAAGTTCAGTTTTCGTCCTCTCATCAAATTTCTTCAGGAGCAGTCGTCAACCCCTATATGCGCTGCTCTATTCATCTCGACAGCTTCTTTAATTAATCAAATTACCATTTCATTTTTGTTAAAGGACTCCGAAACATATGAACTTGTTTCAGATTTTTGAAGAGGAATTACAATTGGAGTCTACCGTGGGAGAAACGACGATGATCTTCCCACCCCTAATAAAGTAACATATGAACCAGTAATGAACTTCAAATTCTAAATCTCTAGTCATTTAATTAACTTCTGTCAAATCAATCACCTATTTAAGCATAATTCATACTTAACCTAAAGACAAGAGATTATTTTAGAGAAATCTCTTGTAGAATATTAGAGTATCTTGTGTTGCTAATTTATAAAACTTCAACTCGTTTATGTTCGTGAAAAACTAATTAGTGGTGGGAGCTTTGTTGGTTCAAAACTTCATAAAGTTATTTGGTCAGTTCTCCCCACCATCGATTTGGTTTTATTTTTCTGCTAGTTCACATAGAGAAAATCATATCCTAAGTACATTAGTTTGTTAGGATTTCAGGTTTGGTAGAGATACAAAGAGACCTGTGAATACAAAAAGAGCATAGTAGATAACAGTTTTGCTATTGAGGATGACTTGTTTGAAGAGGGAAAAACCTAGGTTACTGGTTGGGTGATGAGGCCAAAATTAGAATTTTAATAATTTAGGGTATTATTAGTACCGAAATTGAAAAGAGAGGCTTTAGAAGAGTTTTGCGAAGTTCAAGGCAGTAAGAGGACGTTTGGCAATCAGAAGCAGAAGTGCTTCTGCTTCTAAAAAAAGCAGAAGTGCTTCTGAGAAGTAAAAAATCATGAGAAATTTGTATGGAAAACTACTGACTTATAAGTCAATAAGTAAGTAAGTCAATATGGCAATATAACATGATCAGAAGCCAAAACGAAAAAGATTGAACTATTATTTTTGTTGTTGTTGGATAATAATAATAATAATAATAACAACAAAAATAATAATAACAATAATAACAACAACAACAACAGTAGTAGTAATAATAATAATAATAATAATAATAATAATAATAATAATAATAATATTAAAGGTTTTATATAATTTATACTAACAGTGTTATATATATCATCCATCACCATTATTATTATCATCCATCGTCACCATCATCATCATCACCATTACCATCATCATCATCATCTATTGCCACCACCATCATCATCACCCATCATCATCATCAACAACAACAACAACAACACCATCATCATCCATCATCATCGTCATGATCATCATCATGTTCATCATCGATGAAGATAAGGTGAAGACTTTTAGTTGCTATGAAGAAAAAATGATGAGAGAGAATGAGGAGAAAAAATAAATAGAATAAAAATTATATAAGAGTTTGAGAAGTTACTTCTCTCAGAAGCAAGAAATTAAAATTTTTACTTCAAATAGAAGCAACTTTTTTACTTCTAGAAGTCACTTTGTAAAAGTGTTACCATACAAGCTTTTTTACTTTTTGATTTATATAAGTCAAAAAGTAACTTCTTAAGTGGTTGCCAAACGTCGGTTCACCAGGTAAAAGACTCTAAAATAAACTAGTGGGCCTCATTCAAGTTTTTGGTTGTTGAAACCCATCATTTATGATGCACCTCAGTTTTAGATAAAAATTTGAGATCCATACTTAATTTCCAAAACTGACTTGACTTCCTCGTTTAATGAAGAGGTGTCTTTCTCGCTTCACAGGGACGTCACAAAATCTATCTCCAAAAAGAGAGCTTTCAAAACTTAAAAAAACACATTTAGAAAAGGACTTCACACTAACCTCGTACACAAAAAACCTAGACTTTTTTAGGGTTTCCTCCCTACGCACCATGAAGCAAGCACTTAGGTCAGCAAAATCCAAAAATGTGAAGGGGTATCTCTGTCTTTTTAAAACTTTTAGTGGCATCTGCTGTAATTTGAAGCTACAATCATGAACTTTTGGAGATATGGGACCCACAAAATAGCCGTTGGAGGGGCGGTAAAGAGAGTCAAGAGACTAGTCAATACCCAAAGAGGGAAGGCCTGAACCTTGTTTTCCGACCAAAATTTAATATTTATGCAGAAAAACTAGCCGTTAGGCTCAAGTTGGAAGAGCCTCTGAAGACTGAACCCACCCACCTGACTCTGACTCCGATTTTATCTCCCCAAAACAAGATTCCTTATCTCTGTAGCTCTTACTACAAAACCCTTTCCCCCTCTGGTTTGCTTCCTGTTTCATCCATTCTTCTTCATCAGTTGTATAGTATATCTTCACCTAGTTTGCAGAAACAGAAAGCAATAGGAAGAGAAGAAAAGATTCAAAAAGCTGAATCCAGTTTCTCTTCAATCCTTTCTGTTTCACCATTTCTGCAACTTTATCAATGTCCATTTTGAATCAAAATAAGATCTTGGCTGGTTTTCACAGAGACCCATTTCAGTTCCTGAAGTTTCTGATGAAAAGAAGAGTTGACCGGCGCCCAATCTCGAATAAAAAGAAGGAAAAATGGAAGAAGAACCAGTCCTGCAGCAAAAACCCATTTCGGTTTTTCTTGAATCTTCACAAATTTGTGTTCGGTAACCACCTATTATTGCTTCTTCAGTTACTAATTTTAGCCTTTCAATCGGTCTCCAGCGAGCAGTGGGACGGGATTATTGTAACTGAAGCTGATTATCAATCACTCCAAGCCTTCAAACATGATTTAGTCGATCCGAAAGGGTTTTTAAGGAGCTGGAACGATAGTGGTTATGGGGCATGCTCAGGTGGATGGGTAGGAATCAAATGTGCTCAAGGTCAGGTTATTGTAATCCAGCTTCCTTGGAAGGGATTGGGCGGCCGAATCTCCGAAAAAATCGGGCAACTCCAAGCACTTCGGAAGCTCAGCCTCCATGATAATTTCATTACTGGTACAATTCCTTCATCTCTTGGTTTCCTCCCAAACCTTAGAGGAGTTCAACTTTTTAATAATCGCCTTTCGGGTTCAATCCCCCCTTCAATTGGTTCTTGTCCTCTGCTTCAAACTATTGATCTCAGTAACAATGTGCTCACTGGATCGATCCCAAATAGTCTAGCAAACTCTACTAAGCTTTACAGAGTTAATCTAAGCTTTAATAGCTTTACGGGTTCGATTCCTATTAGTCTCACTCAGTCTCCTTCACTCACTTTCCTTGCTCTTCAGCACAATAACCTCTCTGGACCTATTTCTGATACTTGGGCTGGAACAGAAGAGAAGATTTCATATCAACTGCAAACTCTGACCCTTGATCACAATTACCTCTCAGGAAGAATTCCTGTTTCATTCAGCAAATTGGGTAAGCTTCAAGAGATTTCTCTGAGTCATAATCAGATCAATGGAACCATACCAAAAGAACTGAGCACACTATCAATGCTCCAAAAACTAGATTTCTCCCAAAACAATTTCTCTGGAGAAATTCCTAATTCAATTGCTGATCTAACCAATCTCAAATTCTTGAATGTTTCTTACAATAATCTTTCTGGTCCTGTTCCTGTTCTCCTCTTGAAAAAATTCAATTCAAGCTCTTTTGTGGGGAACCTTCAACTGTGTGGGTACAGTTCTTCAACTCCATGTCCTTCTCCTCCACCTTCATCACCAGTAACTGGAACTTCAAAACCCCGTCGCCATAAACTGAGTACTAAGGACATAATTCTCATAGCTGCAGGATCCCTCCTTGCAGTTTTACTTCTGCTCTGTTGTATCCTACTCTTCTGCTTGATTAGAAAAAGGGCTGCTTCAAAATCAAAGAACGGTCAGGCAGGTGCCGGAAGAGCTACAGCGGCAAGAGGAGAAAAGAGGGTACCTGAAATTGGGACTGAAGTGGAAGCTGGGGGTGAAGCTGGTGGGAAATTAGTCCATTTTGATGGGCCATTGACGTTTACGGCCGATGATCTTTTGTGTGCAACCGCAGAGATAATGGGGAAAAGCACTTACGGGACGGTTTACAAGGCGACATTGGAAGATGGTAGTCAAGTTGCAGTGAAGAGATTACGGGAAAAGATTGCTAAGAATCAGAGGGAATTTGAAGTAGAGGTTAATGCGCTCGGCAAGATTCGTCACCCAAATCTTTTGGCTCTCAGAGCTTACTACTTAGGACCCAAAGGGGAGAAGCTTCTTGTCTTTGATTTCATGCCCAAAGGAAGTCTTGCAGCTTTTCTCCATGGTAAGTAACTTCAATCAACTACTTTTACATTTTTTTTTCCTTAACTGTAATTTGAATTAGTTGGGAAGCATAAAATGGTGGGTTCTGAACTGCATTCACAGCCATGGATTCTGTAGTATTTGTGAACAGACATTTCTATTGCTCAGAAATGGAACTGGCTTTCAATTTCTCTTAACTGTTCTTATATTCATGTATGCAGCTCGCGGGCCTGATATGCCCATCGACTGGCCGACAAGGATGAACATAGCCATCGGTGCAGCTCGAGGCCTATGCTACCTTCACACCCATGAAAACATGGTTCACGGGAACTTGACCTCTAGTAACATCTTACTTGATGAACAAACAAATTCTAAGATCGCAGATTATGGCCTGTCACGACTCATGACCACTGCTGCCAACTCGAACGTGATAGCAACTGCGGCTGCTCTCGGTTACCGTGCTCCGGAGCTCTCAAAGCTCAAGAAAGCAAACACAAAAACTGATGTTTACAGTCTAGGAGTGATCATACTGGAGCTTCTAACGGGGAAATCTCCAGGAGAGGCTATGCATGGGGTTGATTTACCTCAGTGGGTCGCCTCAATTGTGAAGGAAGAATGGACCAACGAAGTCTTCGACGTAGAGCTGATGAGAGATGCTTCTACAACAGGAGATGAGTTGCTTAACACATTAAAGTTGGCTCTACATTGTGTTGACCCCTCACCAGCAGCACGGCCAGAAGTTCAGCAAGTACTCCAGCAGCTGGAAGAAATTAAGCCAGAACTTGCTGCCAGTTCTGGTGATGATGGTGCCAGTGGTGCTGGTGGTAGTGGTGCTGGTGGTGATGGTGATGGTACCGGTGGTGTCCCTTCTACAAGTAATTAAGAATAAGCCTCGCTTATCACCTTTTTGTGGTTGGTGTTGTTAATTACTAGTAGCATAAGAGAGTAATAGTAGGACTGATATTGAGGTTAAAAATTCTTTTATTCTTAAAGTTTTGTTCATGTTGGTAATGGCTTGTTCGTGTCATGTCTCTGTAAATATAAGTTTACATTCGTCGCATGGTTGAGGATGTGTTTTTTTTGTTGAATCGAATTGGTTTATGTTATTTGATAGTAAGTGATAATAACAGAATAACAGACTGAAACTTTTACTCCCTCGGAAAGCTCAATCCATCCTCAACAACATCATGTTTAAACTTCGAAACTTCCAACTCTTTCGTTCCCCTCTCTAGGTTTTCTCTTATCAATTGAAATGAAGCTGAACGCAAAATGGCTATTGAGAAACATACAACAGGTTTAGTTAGTCATCGTCATAATGCTTATATTTTCAGCAAAGATCTTAAGAGGAAGGCCCCCCAAATAGTAAAAGCCCTACTTTCAACCTCCTATTGATTCACGAAATGAAGGCTGTACTCGAATAATAGATTGAAAGTCCCATTCTTTGCACCTGATAGACAGCTCAGGAGATGAATATGCAATAATGCGAACGGACTTCTACAAGTAGGTACCGTAACATATTCTTCAATATAAAATGTAGTCCCCATTCAGAAAGCTTGGGCGCTCAAATTTTTTTTGAGGCTCATTCACAGGTAACAGCATTAAGATCCTACGGCTAAGCAGTCTGGAGCTCAAGAAAAACTGACCGTGCTTTTTGAATCATTTTTCTATAAAATGGGACTCTGTTGATCTATAATACCATAACGATTCAGGAAATTGGGTTCAAAACTGTGAGCATTTCAACAAGCAGACATTTCTTTACAGAGAATTTTTTTTTTTTTTTTTAAAAAAGATGGATTAATCACCTTTTGGTGTTAAAAAACTCAGTTTACCTCGTAATTTCGTACTAGTGTACATAAATGAAAAATTAAAAAGACTGCAAAAAGAAAGAAAAAATAAAGGAGGAGAAAGCTGAGGAACAAAAATTTACAGTCCGGCATTTAGCTATTATCTTTTCTGTACCCACTCGTCTCTTCTGCAACATTTTCCCACACTTTCGCTATCTTTTCCGCGTATCCCACCTGTAAAGATGCACAATGTAGTCAAGTTTACTCAAGACATATAGATAGAACCTAACAGACCAGATACACAGGAAAAGGGGAAATAATGAATTATTAGGTTTCCTTGTCTACTTTTCCAATGGCTTCTAGGCTCAGGCTGGAATCTTCTTGGTTGTGGGGTCGACCTAACTGGATGAGAAATGGACTTTTACCCCCACACTGGAAAGTCGGTTAAAAATATCAAAATCATCAATATGCAGCTTAATCATGATAATATTTTCGTCTGTAAACGTAGAAATCCATGTTTTTGTAGACTAAACAAAGCAAACCATTATCATTTGTTCTGATAAAACTCATCCATCGTTTGGAGCGAAAAATAAAAATAAAAAAACAAAGAGGTTTCACTGGAAGAAGTGTGAGCTGAAATTAACTTGATCGTAGACACCTCTTAAAATAGGTGGTACAAAACTGAGGTAGACTAAAATTGGCAGTCGCAATTGATTAGGCTACTCAAAAAGAAAGTGATAATCAACTTCATTAGAAAAACCAGGGGTTCAACAAGAAGCCAATCCATCTTCTTCTCAATGAGTTTCTGTAACACCGAAAAAAACGACTACCATTGTGAGCTAATCCCATTTTCAAATAAGAAACCTAGTAATGAAAGGAAATTAATAAGAACTAGAAATACTAAAACGTAATAAGAAGACACTGTCCGGGTTTGGAGGCTGAAGATGATGTGATAGGTTGTGCACCCACTTTTGATGACGTTATGGGCTTGGAAGCCCACATAGCAAAATTTAGGTGAAATAACTTTTAGCTTTCTCAGAGAAGTGAACCACATAATTAACCAGCAATTTTCATGTAATCTAAAGCAATGGGATTGAATGAAATAAACTAACTAATATTCCTTCAGTTCAAACTTTGATTTACCTAGAGCGACAAAACCTTCATGTCTCTATACCTAACATGAACTGATAAAAGTACAATTGCCGAACATGAATGTGAAGTAGAAAAAGGGCATGATTATAGCAACACTTACATGTCTATGATCCTTGAATAGTTTTAACTATCTTACAGGTCAGGAATAGGGAAAAGTAATACCTGATTCACAACAAATCCTTTCAACATGCTCAAGAAGTCATCTTGCCTTTCTCTATCTAGTCTTTCGAGTTCGCTCCTGTTGTTTTCCTGCAATTTTATTATCATCAGTTCATATTCCAAAGATGCTTGCAGTAGCATTTAATACAGAGTTCACCGAATAAAAGGACAGGAATATGTAATATTAGATTTTTCTTTTTCTTATTGATAAAAAAGAAGATTTTTCTCTTTCTTTTCTTTTTTTTTTTCCTTGTCAACTCTGTATTGTTAGACCTCATATCACATCATTTAAAAAGTTTAGGCAAGAGAATGCATATCATCTCCTTCATGAAAGTAGAAGTAAGTAACAACAATGAGCGGCTCTTCAAAGGTTTCGATAAACAATAAACAAAATATACATGAATAATGGCCTCATTTCTCAATTGTTTGTTACCATTTCAAAAGAAAATTTTCAATAGTTTGACTGCTAAGTGAGAACAGATATGCTTTACAAAGGAAACCATATGAATGATACGACGGCCAAATTGAATGGATATATGGAAAACTAGAGCAGAAGCTGTTAAATTTGAGAATAAGAGATGTGCCAAGGTCGCAAAATTGAAACTGGTATGCAATCAAGCTTATATTCTCAACAAGTTAATTTATTTACCGTCCTCATTACGTTAGAAAACTTTGAGAACCATAGATGATTCAAAAAACAAAACCCTTCATCAAAACAGCCTCAAACAAGCAATAACAAACTCTTCATCTTCCTCTTCTCTGCTTGCTGCTGCTACAGCCACTTATTCTGCCCTTCTTTTTTGATACACTTCCTTTCTGTTTCCCCAACATTCATCTTCATTCATTTAATACATTGTTACTTCATAACTGGTTGGTCCCTAGTCCCTACTTATAGAAAATAAATTTTGAAATACTTAAATTGTTGAATGTTATTAGATTAGACCCCATGTATACATTCTATAACATTGTAACATTTTTAAAAGTTTTACTCGGAAAGGCAGTCTTCAGATGTTTAGGGCGGCATATCAACACTTATGCCTAGAACTTTAGGCCATTGAATGTCTCACCTTGCTCTATTTTTAAAACCATTGTGAGATACAATTCAGATACCAAATTTACTATGGTTGGGGTGGATATACTGCTTCAGCCACCATTGGCAAGCAATAATAACCCTCTAGGCCTATCGTCATGTGAATTTAGGTTTCTGACCTAAAATTATGGATGCAACATTTAAGGCTAGTCTCCAAGATTTAGTCAATCTAGGTGATAATTGCATTTTCAGTTAAGAAATAATTTCAGAAATTTGATAATTGACCTCTACACTATCAAGCATTAATAAAACCATCATTCCAATACTTACTAACTGTTCCTAGATACGGTGGCTTTTTGGTTGTGATCGACGACAAACTTGGGAAACTCATACAGTACAATAATGTGTGAGAAATGAGCTTAGAACAGAAACTTAAATTTAGATACTGCAATAGCCTATGCAGTCTTCTTATTGGGCTAAGCATCACAAATTGTATTCACTTATTGATGTAATAGTAACTTTATTTTTTTTGGAATTCAACAAGATTAACAAAAAAAATAAAAATAAAAGCAAAAAGGAGATCCAAATTTATGTAGGCAAGTTCAAAAAGTGTTTAACCCATTCTTTTGAGGTGTTCGACCAGAAAAAGATAGAGAAAGGTGCTACCTTGATCCGTTCATATTCTCTAACAGCACAAATTTTTGCATCTTCAGTAACTTTTATGGTTTCGTTCAGCTCCTCCAACTTACGGATCCTAGACTTATCACCACCAAATATTTTGGAAGATGCAACTTGAAGTTTTTCAGCCCTCGAATGCATGGACGATAGTTCTGATAGAAGAGTCTGTACTGTCAATAAAGCACTTGAGCGGTCTGAGAATGCACCATGAACAGCTAACATCAATCCAAGATATTCATGAAGTGCATCCTGCAACACATACAACAAAGGACCCAAGTAAAATTGTTGAACAAACCTTCAAAACTTTAAGGTCCTAGCAAAAACAAACTGCAACTTCTGTTGGCTATTATACGCATACTTGACGACTAGGCTCAGCTCAAATAATTAGTAAATATTTAACCAACTGAATGTTAGACTTAATTAAAACATGAAATATCATATTCATCTAGGTCAAATTTCCAAACATAAAATCAAACGCCAAAGTATGGCAATTTACCAAATGCTTGACTGTTTGCGCATTTGATTCACGATAGAATCTACTTGCTTTAACAGCTGCAGTAGCCACACGTTTCATTTCAGTAGCTCGTATTCTCTGAGAATTATACACAGCCTCCTCTGTCTCAAATTTCGTCAATTTAATGAATGCTAATCCTAATTCTCCCATTGTTTCTCCAATTTCTTGCTGAGCTTTAACAAGCGATTCAGCCTACGCAATCAAATAAAAGATAAATGTCATTAGATGAATGAGGTCTACCCACATTACACCCGCATAATTATGTGATATACAATGTGGCACCTCTCTCTAACAGTTCGAGTTTTTACAGCAAGACGTTTTTATAAAAAAATTCTAGAAACCCACATTATCAAAATAAGATACAATGAACAACAAATACAGATTACCTGTTGAGAAGCATTAGTGAGTTGCTGCTCCAGATCCTGCAACTTCTCTTTCTTCTCTAAGAACTCTTTATCTTCTTCTACAACTGCTGGTTTCCATCCGGCCCAATCATTCGTCACTGACTGTTTCAATTCCTTGAAAATCCTCAACAAATCTCTCCCTCCTTTTGCTGGCTGAACAACTTCATGCGGAGCAACTACACTTACAGATTCACCAAACAACTGTTTTGGAAGCTTTACTGCTCCATCTAGCATTCTAGAAGCTACATCAGTGGTCGTAGGTAATGGAAGCTTACCCTGCACCTGTAAAAACACCTTCAATTCATCACTCTTCTTGATCACTGGATGCGCCGCTAGTCTACACAAGTATTTCTCCAACGCCACTCTTCTCTGCTCAACAAATTCCTGCTTCTGCATGACCTGACTTTCAACTACATTCTTATCCGGCCGCGGCGGTATAAAAAATCCTCTGTAAGATTCTGATAACCGATCCGCCAATGTAACCACATCTTTGAATCGTCTCCGAACATTGAACTCCGATCCACCAAATTCCGGTAAATTCGTTCTCGTCGTGATCAGATACGTAACGTAAGTATTCCCTCCAGGAACAAGCGAATTAGAGAGTTCCTGCTCTTTTTGTGGATTCGAAACTGAAATTTTCAAGTAATCAGAACTCAACGAATCCGATCTCGATAGAATACCTGAGTTTACTGAATCAAAATTAGGGCTTTCAATGCCGTTGGAATCTCCATTCTCGCTACCGAACGGACTGAAGATTACATCGGCATATGATGGAGGTTCTAGGTAAGAATTGTCAGAGAAATTAGGGTTTTTATGGTCTTTGTAAGACGGAGGAGGCGAAAGTAAAGGATCTTCCCTGGTAGCAACCTTAAAGACTGGAGGCGATAAGGGATGATAGGTATCAGAAAGAGAAGAGATGGATTGTCCATTAGAGGGAGGCTCGTCAAGAACTAAATTCTCCATTTCTTCTCGAGATGCGTATAATCGAGCTTCAACAAAACCCTGATTCTCAGAGCCCATCATCTTTTTTTCTTTATTATTATGATTCAAAACCAGAAATCAAAATTCACAAAAAAAATAAAAAACAAAAAACAAACTAAAAACTAAAAAATTAGAGAAGAGTGATGGATTTGTTTTTCATGCAATCATCGAGAGATTGAAACCGTAATAAGTTGCAGATTATTCAGAGAGATGCACTGGTTCATTATTCATGTCGTTGGGATGAGGCTATCGTGCACCGGGTGCGCTTCTGGTAAAAAGGAGGACGACGGTACTAGAAGAAGAAGAAGTCTAGATGAGAGAGAAACTAGAGAGAAGAGTCAGAGACTGAGGTGCACGTGGTTTAAGCTTTCGGCTTTGAGCAACCGAAGGTAGAAGCAAACAGATGGATCTGAAGTCCAGACTTGTTTTTGTGTGTACAGGACTTTTTTTTTTGGAGTGGTAGCTTGGAGTTGAATGAACTTCTTTATCAGATACAGGACGGTGTATGGGATTAAATTGTTTCCTTTTCTGTGAACCGTTACAACATTAATGCGTTTGCTTGATTGTTTGATGTTGGAAAATCAACGACGTTAGTTGGAGCTTGGTCAGAGGTTGTATTATAATAACATGAGAGCTACTTGTTAGAGAGTGTAGCCTATCAGCAGCCACCTGGTTTTAATGCAGTATCGATGTGGCTTATAGTTCCTGATGCGATTGATACCCACAGGAAATTCAACGAGCATCCAATGGTTTGCAGCAGTTTCTGTCCGCAGTAGATTTATCGTTATCCTAAGGTTCAAAAAAAAAAAAAAATTCGTTAGTTCCAAACGGCGCCGCACTCTATTTTTTTTCAATTTTACATTAAAACCCGTATTAAAACCCATAATAACAAAGAGAGCGGTAACAGTACCATCACTATATTGCCATCACAATGATATTTTTAGGTTACTATGGCTTGTCTGACCCCATCCAAGGGTTGGGCTGTCCCCAACCCCATGCTTAACATTTTTTAAGGGAAAACGACGGTTTAGTCCCTTTTGATAGGGAATAATACTGTTCAGTCCCAGCAATAACATTTATGACACTTTAGTCCAAAAAACACGGAAACCACACGCGCGCTTTTAAGAGGACTAAAATACCATCGCGGTTAATAGACTGCGTCTAGAAACAGTATAAAAGCTTTAACACTTACTCACAGTCAAAAAAACCCTAACAAAACGTATTTTGCAAGAGTCTTCTTCTCCAGCGAACCAGTCGCCGGAAACGACGCAAAACGCGATTTTCGAACAGATCTGAAGAAGTTCTTCACTACAAAACACAAAATCATCCTTGAATCTGTAAGTTCGAAGAACCTCTTACTTTAACGAACAGAGAAGAAGAATCTCGTTTTGCATCATTAAGAACTATTTTTCATTATTAACGAACAGAT
>MVGT01002426.1:103552-123632 GCA_002174775.1 Macleaya cordata
AAAAAAAAAAACAATGAGACGTGGTCTTACCTCTACGCTCCATGGGACGTAGTTTCTGCTCCACGCCCCGTAAATCTTTCTCCAGACTCATTTCCAAAAAGCTAATTTTAGCCTATCTGGGACTCTCGTAGGGGGAAATTTTTATTTTCCCCTACCCACTACTCAACTCAAATAAGGTAAAAAGGTATTTTACCATACCACTGTGGATGCTCTAATAAGCTTTGTATGCTTCAACTTTGAGTGGTTTATGCATTCACAAGATTAAAAGCTAACACATAGACCATGTTTGTTTTTTGCTGATTCGGGATCTGAAATCTGACTCGGCATCTGATTCGAGTCGACTCAGATTTCAGATTGTTTGTTTTTTTTTTTTGAATATCTGATTCAATGTTTGAGTCAGATAAAACATCTGAATCGGAGGCAAATGAGTAAGCTAAATTTTATAGCTGAATGGAGGGTGTTAATGTCTGATTCGACTTAATTACTGTTCTGTCCTTCTAAATATTTTGAAATGACAATTATACTCCCAACAATTTAAAACACAATTTCAGATAGAAAAATCAAAATTTTCAACTCTACCTCTTCCAACAGAAACCCTAGAAGAACTTTTCCAAATCTAAACCCTAGAAGATCAAACTTCCTCAATACGACAAGATCGAAACTCGATCCAGGTTATCTCTCTTTTGTTCTCTTTCTCTATATTTATCTGTTTCTCTCGTAATCTCATTCTCTCTTTCATTATTCTCTCTCTATTTTTCTCGTCATCTCTCATCCACTCTTTCGTTATCTTTCTCTGTATCTATCTCTATCTATCCCTGTTTCTCTGGTTGTCTCTCTTGTTTTAATTAAATGAGATCTAGATCTACAAATCAAATAAAGCTTAAAGGTTCTCTCTCCAACAAAAATCAGTTTGAATTAGGGATCTCTTCCAATCTCGATCTGAGATTGATCTCAGTTTCAGATTTGAGATGTTATTTTTTGTATGGATAGAGGAGGGTTTAGACTGATCGATCTCTGATTTGGAGAGTGGAATTTTTTTTGGTAAGATAATAAGAAAAAAAAGGGGGCAAATGAGAATCCAAAGATTTCTTCTTTTTCTTTTTTTTTTTCAGTCTCACATTCTCAGATCTATTTGAAGAGACCTGGATTTTTTGTGGATGATTTTGATGATCCAAAGGAGGTGGTTCGGATGCGATGATCTGCAATTTTTTTCCTTTTTATGTGATCTGAATTTTTTTTACTATCTGATGTGCAATTTCGATTTGCAAATTTTTTTTTCTGTGACCTTATATTAGGTTGCTGAGATTGTTGAAGGAAATTAAAAAAAAAATATACCTATTTTTATTAATCTCTTTTTCTTTTTCTATTTCTTTTTTGTAAGAATTTTTTTTTTCTTCGTGTTTGTCCTGTTTTGAACTTGAGAAAGGATGATACGGTGTGGTGAGAGAGAAGAAAAGGCATGTAAACATTTTTTTTTTGTTTAATTTAGATAAGGGGCAAATTTGTCAACAAATTATGTAGGAAAATAAGTCAGATTATAAAAAACAAACATATTTTATCTAAAAAATTTTAGACAAGTCAGATTCAGATGAATCAGATTCAGACGAGACAGACTCAGATGAGTTAGATCAGACAAGTCAGATTTCAAAAAAAAAAACAAACACACGGGTGGATAAAGTAGGGACAATATTGTGTACCTGTGGAGTTGGGCCAGTTCCGCTGCGTACCACTCTGACAGTGTCGAGGCCTTTTAGGTGAGCTCTCTGGGCTCACCTAAGAACAAAACCCTGTACCCCGGGGGGGTGGCTAAAGCAGGGACAATATTGGCACACGTGTGAGCGGGGCGTGACAATTATGGTATACCCTGTACCCCGGGGGGTGGCTAAAGCAGGGACAATATTGGCACACGTGTGAGCGGGGCGTGACAATTATGGTAACATAAGCTAGTTAGCTTAGATGGTAAAGACGTAATATAAACTGGGTTCGACTGGGAGGGCGGCTAACCCAGCCGAATCAACTGGGTTAGAAGAAAAAAAAAAAAGGATAATATGTGACCCCCTCCTCATGCATGTTGTTAAATCAACTGGGTTCGAAACCACTTGTTCTTCTATGTGCATGCCGTTAGATGATCTCGAATTATTTGCAACAATCTCTCCACAAAAGGTCATCTGACGATAAACATACAAGGGTCATATGTGACCCCCTCCTCATAGTAACCCTAGTCGTTCGTATCGTTCAAACGCAATGTTGCCTAAAAGCAAGGTGGATCTAGTCGATGCCTAGACGGCGAAACCAATACCAATAAGCCTAGCCCAAACAATTACGAATCCCAGCTCGACGAGTGAGCCCAGCCCATTACCATCCCTTTTCTACTAAGCCCATTACAATCTATAAGCCCATTACAATCCCCATTAGTGGGGACATGCGAAAGTACCTAAGAAATTAAAGACATATATCTAGAAGCCCATAAACCTCATTCATATTTTACATGTTTTCCTCATCATGAACTGACTTAACATTCTAGACTACTATTAAAAAAACGGATAATAGAAGTTGACCAAACAACGACTATGGTCAAACACGGTTTGAATACGGTGAGTTTTCAGATTTCCATTTCCCACTAAACAGACGGCTGGCAAAAAAGGAAACTTCCAGAAGCTAAGCATGGCCAATTGTGGTAAAAAAAAATAATTTAGAAACAACAAAGAAAGCAACACCTTAGGGCCCAAGAAAACGATAGAATTTAGAAAGATGCCTAAAATTAGTGGTTATGAAATTTCTAAACGCCACGTATCGAAACTTTGTGGCTAAGAATGTGCCACGTCATAGATATTTTATTCTTGGGGAGCAAATATCTTAAGATTCAAGAAGCCTATAAATATCCCACACAGCGAAACCTTTTAGGATATTTCATCTTCGTCTACAATAAAACTCAACGCAACGCTCTCTTTTCAGAAGTCTCAAAACAGAGTCGTTTCAAAACCAAACAAAACCAAGCAAACAATATTAAAGAACCAAAAAAAAAAAAAACTGAAAACTAGAGAGAAAAACTAGTGTGAGAAACTAGAGATAGAAAATTGAAGGAAGACAAAAAAGTTAGATTTAGATCAAAAGGCGCGTATGAATTATTCTGAAAGGTATGTTCTAATCTTTCTTTTTGTTTTTGTTTTTTTTTTTTTAATTTTCTTTTCTGGGTTTGTTTTGATCCTGTAACTTAGAATTTCTAGGATTGTATCTTAATTTTTAGGTTTTTTTTTTTTGTGATTTTAGTTTGAAGTTACATCATCAAAAATCTTAGACTTGGAATTTCTAGGGTTATAACTGTGTGTTATGTAGGTTTATACTGAATTTTAGTAATCTGTTGATGTGGTTGTATTTGAACCAAAATCAATGGTTAATGGTTTGTTAATATATATTTTTGTTGAATTGATTCAGGAAGATAAGACTGAGGAATAGACGCAATGGATCACATTCGCTAGCAGAAACCCTAGCGAAGTGGAAGGAGTTTAATCACCAGCTTGAACATTGCAACGATGGAAGTAAACGTATTCGCAAGCCAGCGAAGGGTTCAAAGAAGGGATGCATGAGAGGGAAAGGTGGTCCGGAGAATTCGAGGTGTAAGTACAGAGGAGTGAGACAGAGAACTTGGGGAAAGTGGGTTGCTGAGATTCGTGAACCTAATAAAGGAACCCGTCTCTGGTTAGGTACTTTTTCTACTTCTGTTGAAGCCGCTAAAGCCTACGACGAAGCTGCTAGAGCAATGTACGGATCAGTTGCTCGGCTAAACCTTCCTGAATATGATTTGTCAAAGGAATCAATTTTTACATCCACCAAATCAACTTCGAATTCTACTACATCATCTGGTCTATCCGAGGTATGTAGAGTTGAGGTTCCAAAGAGAGAACCTATTGAAGGAGAATGCGATTCTGGGATTAGGACTATCCCTCCTTCTGCCATTGAAACGAAAATTCCAACAAGTACTGAGTCTACCATCAGGAATTGTGCTCTTTCCATTGAAGCAGAAATTCCAACTAGTACCGAGTCAGCAATCTGGAACTGTACTCCTGCCATTGAAGCAGAAATTCCAACAAGTATCGAGTCTGCGGTTAGGAATTGTTCTTCTTCTGCCGTTGAAGCGGAAATGCCTACAAATACCGAGTCCGGACACAGAAATTGCTCTTCTTCTGCTATTGAAGAAGCTAAAATGCTTAGTGTGGAACCTGGAATCAAGAATTGTCCTTCTTCTACTGAAGTAGAAACCCCAATTAGTATTGATTCTGGAATCAGGAATGACCCTTCTTCTGCCATTAAAGTGGAATTGCAAGCAAGTACTCCTGTGGAGGCGAAGGCGGAGGAGAAGGAACTTGAAGGGGTTATGAATTCTAATAATTACAGTGGGTCTGAATTCAAGGTAGAAAATTTCCCGGATTTCAGCCTGGAGGACATGTTTGATATGGACGACCTTCTTGCAACGATAGGAGTCGACCCTAATCCCCAACCTACGGAATTGGGGTCAATGCAGGGACTGAATAATCAAGGAGAACAGTTGCAGTTGCAGTATGGGATCTTCCCATCAGATTTGTCATACCAATTGCAGAACCCAGATGAAAAACTACTACAAGGGAGCTTGAACTGTATGAACCAAGTGCCTTCTAGCATGGACTACAATTATGACTTGTGGATGCCAATGAGGGAAGATGAAGCTTACAGTTATGGATTGGATGATCAAGGAGGATTTTTTGATTTGTGTTTCCCTGAATCAGGGTTTTAAGTTTGTTACTCTTTTAGTTCTAGGGTAGTGAAGTAAATAGATGGTGTTGGACAGAAACTGATAATCTAATAGTAATTCTTTTTATTATCTGAGCTGAACCCTTCTTTAGGGTTTTTATTTTTTTGATTAGAGGAGAGTTCGGCTCAGTTTGATACTAACTTTGGTTGTAGAAACATTTTTTGAATGGTTTAATTCGTTCTCTTGTAAATAAATAGCAGGGTTATGGGTTTGATCAAAGAATTGAGAAACAAAGATTATTAATGCAATTAAATCAGCAGCAGCAGCAGCAGATATATGGTTACTTTAACTTATGATTAGTTAAGAATAGTCATGATATTGATTAAAAAAAAAGAAAAAAATGTTGACTGCTTGATGGTCACTTAAAATTGCTCGGTGGTGGTGGTGGTTTTTGTTTCCTACATTGAATACGACTAGTTAGAATATTTTGAATGCTTTTTGCATCTTGAGAGTCAGATTAAACTGATGTAATAGGTTGGACTTTTGATGGATAAGAGAAAAAGGAGTTCATTTTAGAACTCTTAATCAAGCTAAAAAATTCTACACAATTCAGGATTGGATTCCCATGAATCAAATTCACATGCTTACAAAAACTGTCCAAGTCGACACAATGAGTGATTTAGAACTTTGAAGAGAACTCGAGAACTCTTATAATTGTTCTTTTTTTATTTTATTTTTTTTAAGAAGTCAGAATCTGGTTTGCGAGTCTTTATTACTTGTTCGAATCTGACTCAAACAAACACCACCTCCAACTCCTAGAAGATGTTTGTAGATGAAATTGTATACAAGCCCTAGAAAATTCTAGAGGTGTATGACAATCCACATCACTTTTCAAACTTCCTTATATTGGGTCTACATACTGCCAGTGTGTGAGCCTTGTCAGCCAGTAGTTTCATTTTCTGGTTGGTAGTTCTATTTCACCAGGTATTCCATGTGGCTGCTGCGCGTGACTTGTCGGTCAAACCCAACCTACTTCACTGCAAGGGAGGGGATGGTGAGACGGTCCCTCTTATTGTCAGACTTTAGGGATTAGTATCTCTTTGGGTTGGAACCATCAGTCCATCATCATGTGTCTCCTTTGAGCGACTTTCGCTTCCACTTTCTGATTGTTCATTTTCTCAGTCCACCACGCCAAAAGGACCCTTCCATCTTTTTTACTTGAGCTTGGTACTTCTTCTCTGGGGAGAATTCGCCTTTGAGATCTTCCTTAAGCTCCTCCATGTCGCGATGGTGCGAAAACCTTCCTCTATGTCGATACTGATTTTATGCCACCATGGCATAGCATTGTAGGACTGGTGCATGGTTGTAACATCCATCTCACCTTCTTCATCTTCGGCTTTGAATACAGCATCATATGTCAAAAGGACGTTCTCTAAATTCCTTGGCATCATCTGCCATCCGCCCTCCCACGAGGTCTCATATCTTACCACTGTTCTGGTTACTAAGTTCAAATCTCTCCATGCGACTTTCCGTTGCACCAAACTTGGCTTGGAACGCTTTGACATTAGATGCTTACAAGTGCATTTTGGTAGCTTATATGGTACCTTTAGCATGGTGCTAGTCATGTGGTCCACTGTTTAGCTCAGATTGGTAGGTCTTCTAATGTTTCATATTGGTGGCCATATTTTCCTGATTGAATTTCTGATGCTATCACCCCTGATAGCCTATTAACTATTGTCCCATTTCTCATTAGAAAAAAACGAAAAGAAAAGGGAACCTTCAGCTTTGCCTATCACATGTGAGAAGCAGTTTGTCAGTTACGTGAAGTTCTGTTAAAAAAAAAAAAACACATCCACGGATCCACCCTTTCAGCAATCTGTCTAAATGATGAACGAACTTAATGAAACATTTATAGACAAAAAAGGGTTTAAATAATTATTCTGAACGACGCAAACATCGTGAAATAGGATTTTATGATGAAGGATTTTCCTTTCCAGATCCCAAAATTGCGCCTCCTCATTGTGCTCCCTCATTGTGCTCTGGTGTTATGCTTTGAAAGGCACTTGTCTGTATTATACTCCAGATTAACCCTGAAATAAACATGCAAGACCATATTGGAGTCAAGAAATTTTTTGTTTTTTGAATCAGTAAAAAGGGATTCTATAAACAAAACAGAAAGGATGTACAACAGAGACATACAAAGCAATCAGATGAGGGTTAAGGAAAGATTGGGATCAGGTACTTTAAAACCACCCTACACGACATGACAATTACCTAAAACATGGAAAAATCGAAAGGAAAAAAGAAAAGAAAGAAAAAAAAGGCGTCTGTCTGTTGATCATACTATGTAAAAAGAGGCCAAATATATATAGTTTCTTCAGCCAAGAAAATCAGAAACAGAAGACACAAAGTCATAAAGTACACTCATAGCGCATAAGACGGAACAGATGACATTGAAAACCATCCATGCTCAATTGTGCAGTTACCAAATACATAGTTCTGACAAAAATCATGGAACTAAGGCCAGAGAGCCAGCTAAATGATCTCCACGGTAGTGGGATAATCTCAGTTTAAGCAAGGGAAAATGTAACCAAATTGAGAACTAAACTACTAATAAACAATGAGAAACTTTAAAGTTCCATGTCTGATCTTGAAACAGTCATACTTAATAAGTTGTGCAAACCAGATAAGTGATTTCAGTGTACACAAAAATTTTGCCACTTCTGGCCTTAAGATTTATTAGAAAATGTAAACAAGCAATCTTGCAATTCTCGTCCAAGATCATTTCATCCATTTCTTCTTCGTAGCTTGACATAAGAATTTTAGAACAGTTTAACTGGCAGTTTGCCTATCCAGTTTGGCCTAGAGTCCTAGACTGCCTAGTCAAACTCTTCATGTTGCACTATCTCAGCCCCAAAAGAGGATTGATTATCAACTTTTCCACCTGTAGCATGTCAAGTCATACCGGGAATGTTTAAAGTCTAAATTGAAAATATGATATGGCTAAATGATCTTTTAGAAGATTCCCATATGGTTGTCCCAAAGATAACTACATGTGAGTGCACAAACAGAATGAATAAGTGCGCAGTCAGGGTTTAACGTGCTTCAGGGATGCCAAAGTCGATGGAAGGTGTTGGCCCACCTTGAAAATTCTAGGCAGACCACCTATTCCCCAAGCTGCTCCCTCAAGCACCGTCAACGGGCTAGGTCCCCAGTGACAAAAGCTGAATCTTCTGTGCACACTAAACCAATTTACATCAAACTTTCTACGTTTTTTCCTTTCTCTTTTTTACTTTTGATAGGCAACACTACTTTTTACGTTCACTAAGGTTATTCTTCCAAAATGTGTTGAAAATGAATTCTTTACCAATAAACTTGTTAAACATGACTCGGAATTGAACCTCAACAACTTGGCAGTAAATAGCTTTGAGTGATAATGAGCCAACTTTATCAACACTCAACCAGGGAATTTGGAGAAGAAACCAGATACTAACACAATAAGAATTGCTTGACAAGAAAAGGACTCACCAGGCTAACCAACAGATCATATGCAATTGTAAGGAAAGAGGACTTGGTTGCCTACTTGCTCCATTTTAAGATTGTTACAGAGGTTTGAAAAGTCTGTCCTTCTTTCATTGGGATAAGATGGATGCTACCTACAGACCCTACCTCAATTTTAGAATTGCTTGAACTGCACGTTAGGGAGAACCATTTAAAAGTAAAACAACTTTGCCATTTGCTAGCCATTATGTTAGAGCAAGAATATACAAACGGTACCGGAGGCCAAATTACTTTGAATGTGCTTATGTTATACTTTTGGTCATCTATGATACAAGTTTTACCTCACATTGCAATAAAAATCAAATTTGTCGGTCGAGAATTTTCTGTTTCAGATCCTTAGTGCCCTTACTAGTTATCTTTCCTACTCCGTATATCTCATAAATAAATAAATAAACACACAGAATTGCTGGTAACCACAGCCATCGTTTCTGTTTGCAATGACATTCACTTTAACCGGAAATATGAGGCTAATCAAACTTAAGAAAACAAACCTTCAAAAGCTAAATGAATTTTATTCTATGATGGATTGACAAAACAAAAACTGGCATCCACAAATACAACAGTTTACAGTTCAATTAAGTGAGATTCGAACACCATACTTGATGCAGATCATATCAAAACATATATACTGAAGAACCATCTGAATTCAAATTTCTCATTTAACCCGAAAAAACACAAGAGTAGCAACATTTCATTCCAGAAGCCATCTTAAGTTCAGCAATTAAACTAAACTAATTCAACATAAGAAAAGCTAAAAAGAGGAAACAAAACCTCTGACGTCGGATCATCTGAGCTTCTCTTTCCCAAGGTTCTTCTTTGCAGCCTCCTTAACATTCTCAATATAGCCTTCAATTGGTGGCGTTAACGTTGCCATGAACCGATTCGCAGGAAACGGAGTTAGATCCGGAACCAATGCTGCCTCTTTCAAATGATCTGGAAGCGCCTCAATCGCCTCTTTCTTCAACCGCAAAATCGTAGATTCCGCTGCCTGTCTTGCCCGGTGCCGCGTCATCAAAACCCTACTGTACTCCTTAGCAAGCTTCCGTCCATCTTCAACCGTCAATTCATACTTCGGAATTTTTTCCGCGTCAACTAAACCTAACGAGATAAGATCTAACCCTGGAGTTCCCATAATCTCTTGAGGTTCTTCATCTTTCTCCGATTTCTTCTTCTTCGCCTTCAATGCATCGATTTCTCGTTGCCGATCTTTACTTATGAGCCCTAATTTTTCTCTCTCAGCTTCTCGTGCCTTTTGTTTCGGCGTTAAGTATCGGATCGGTGTCGGAGCATTCAAACAGCTATCAACCATATCGTTGAGGCGTTGGCTTGAGTCGTTCTTTCGACCTCCACCACCCGTAGGAGCTTTTTCTGCTCCTTTTTTCTTAGGGATCGTTGATCTCTTTAATGGTGCCCCTGTTTTGAGCTTCCCTTTCCCTTTTGCTGTCCCACTGACGGAACATCGTTGAAGAAATTGGTGGTTTAGGGTTTTCACGGATGAAATCAGAGGTTTTAATCTCGACAGATTCATGATACGGATCGTTTTTCAGGAGCAGAGGAGAAACTAGGGTTTTAGTTCTTCTAGTTCTATAAAGCTCACTGGTACTACTGCGTAATGCGCACCAGGCTTACGTTTGGTAAGATACCAAGGTTTTAGCGAGGGAACATTTCAACGGTGTAACGTCCCGGGGATAAACCGTTTTTGTTTATTAAACGGTATATTGAGAAAACGGTTTTGTGCGTTGGATCAATGAAAAAAAGGTGAAGAACATCCTATTATTCTTTCAAGTACTTTTACATAAATAAAAATTAAATTAATTTTTTAAGAAATGGTAGTGGTTTATATTTAGCATGGTAAGATGTATGCGAGTTTTGAAACTAGGGCCCTGCTTGGTACACCGTGAATATTCGCAAATGCGAAAATTCACGACTTATCATGTGTTTGTAGGAAATTGAAGAGGGCATCTAATAACAAATATTTGGTGATTTGCAATGAGCTAACAAAGTAAACAATCTAAAATTTTTTATTTATTATTTTTTAATTTATAGAATTTTAATTAGCACCTACAAGAACCGTGAATTTTCGTATTTGCGAATATTCACGGTGTACCAAACAAGGCCTAGGTCGTGAATTTAATTTCTAATGACTTCTATTGAAAAATAGTCGTTTTACCATTTAGAAGACAGGTCAGTAGTTAATTAATAATTTTTGTACCTTCAAGTTGTTTTGAAGATACAATCGACTACGCAGGAGGGATAGATTGTCGGTGTTAAAATGCATTTGTGTTGCCATATACTCAGACATAATCTAAGGGCTAATTTTCAGTGAGGATAATCTACTCACTATGTAGATTGTCGATCTCATAATTTTCTAATTCTATAAAAAATTGGGTAATTTTATGGACTATTCATTTTTATCATAATTTTAAACCAACTTTTAATGAGATTAACAGGAGATTTTTTTTTATTTTTTTTTTCAAGATTGATGACATTCCAACCAACTTCACAAAATGTATTCTTGGTAAAACTGTCACATACCAAATCAGAGAATCTATACATTAAAATGTATACAAACGTTGAGGTAAAGAAACCATCAATCAATGTACATTGTTGAAGGAAACTCTATAAAACAAATGGAACGAAGCAGTGAAATGAAATTAGAATGATCTCCACCCACTGGCAATGCCCACCGCCTACCAGAGATCCTGTGTAATCAAGGTGACATACAGGATTTCAAAGAATTCCATGTACAGAGGATCATGCGAAAATACATAATCGAACACTTATCCATCGTTGAATTGTCGAAAGTTTTGCAGTGTTAGCAATAAAAGAGCAAGGCATGCAGAGGACTCACATGAATGGTTGCTGTTCATGAACTCCTCAAATGAAAGGCTTCTGTAGGAACATATTGTCTCCAAACTCCATTGGACTTTTCACTAAATTACACGTGTATCTCTAATAACTAGTTGACTCAATGGCAGGCTGGAAGTTGTTCTTGTCAATGGCTATGGACTTTTGGGCGTTGTTCTTGTTGGTCAGCACCTCATTCCACTTGGAGATTTCTCGGACCTGTGTTAAAGAAGACTTGATGTTTATGCCTGTACTGTACACTTTGGACCTTACATCTGACTACACTAACAATTACTACTTGTATGGATCCCCATGAGCAAAGAGGCTCTGCATTAAGTAGTATGCATCAGTATAAGCGCAATTTTTTGTGATTTATGTTCTTTTCTTCTCTCTTTTTTAGTTTTTCTTTTTCTTTTTCCCCTGTGGTGGCAAGTCAAGCTTGAAATCACTGGCTCTTAGAACAATCACGTCGGACCAATTTGGAGAGTGATTTTCAGGTTGGCCTGAGAAGGGGCATTGGTTTCTTGTTCAAGTTTCCTTGACACAGTTTGGCTCTCTTGCTTGTTCCTGAGATAACAGAGCAAGTTAATGTTCACGAACTTCAGCAGAAATTAGATTAATCTGAAAACGTACAGAACTTTTGAAGGTACCTCAGTTACTTTTCTGCTCTATCTGAGACCAAACCATTTTCCATGGTCCACGCTTACTGCCCAGCCTGGAAACACCACAAACATCCATCATGATAAGGCCATATACCATTTAAACTTCGTGGTTGGCTTCCACCACAAAAGGAAAAAAAATTCAATAGTTTCCTATTAGCAATCCAAGAGCTACATCTTCATTGGTCTAGCTGATGATCCACGGTTAGTATGGATCACACGAAGAAAAAAAATATTGCGTGAAAAATAACTATCCTAGCAATCCAGTTAGTTCTTTGGTTGGGAGGGAAAAATCCCCTAAATAATTTGTATAAATACAGAAGAGAGGTTTAGTTATCTGATCATCACTATTTCCTGATAGGTGCAATACTAGGAATATGGCCACCAAAGAGGCAACCAATAATTCAATACTCCATAGTTTTTGGTTCCTTTCCAATTAACAAATAGCCTATTATACCACATTAAAGGGTAAAAGACCCAATTTGATTCTTCTTCTTAAGAAAAATCATTTGAGATATGTCCTGAGTTTGAGAGTCAAGTTTTATGTACCTCCAAAATCCAGCAACTACTCGCAAGCTCATAAAGAGAAACAGTCCCATCCATACTCCAGCAAGACCATACATCGGAACAGCCACCAGTAAGAACAATGATGAAATCAATCCAATCAACACCTGAGCAGGATAATCACCTTATCCAGTGTTAGATTCTTCTTGATTCCTAGAAACAAATAGGTAGGTGGAAAAAGAAGAAAATGCCATTAAGGATAGTTGGCACTACAGACAGACGTACCATTGAGTATGCCGCATATGCAAAGTCTGAAACGCCATAGTAGAGCCCATCAAGAACAAACGCGACGGCATTCACTGGCTGAGATCCAGCAACAAACTGCAAAAAATTTATGTCACCATTCGACTTCTCAAACAAACTGAGATCTTAATGGAAGTCACTTTTTCGCCCAACTATATGCACGGTCCACTGGGTGCATATCCAGTATATAAATACCACACATGCAAGGGGCATGGAGGGGGAACAACTGAGTGGTCCGCTAACAGGTTGATAGAATGACTAGCATCCCTACCATGTCAATGTTTCCTCCACATCCTTGCATGTTTGACAGTTCCACGGGTATGCTGTTGGTAGACCTCCCTCACACTCCACCCCCTAGATTACTTTTGATAATCTAAAGAAGACATGATATGGTTGTGTAGTTGCTTACCAGGACACTAGACGAGGCAATTTCCAAGACAGCAGAATCCGTACTAAATAAGCCAGAAAATGCCCCAAACCCGGCAAACAAGATAATAGCCAAAATGACTCCAGTTCCTAAGCCAATCTGATTAGAATTAGAAGATAAGTACTTGGAATAATTACTATCACAGCAGAAATGGTAATTGTCTAATAGTAGGAATGCTATCAACCTGTAAAGCCCTGTAAATCACATGACGTGCCCGTCCATAATTCCCTTGAGCGTAAGAACTAGCAAGAAGAGCCTGTGGAAGAAACATTGACATGGAAGGTTCACAAGAAAGCATCTAAAGAAGCTTCAAGCTTCAAGCATTAAAATTCAACAATTCAAGTATTTGTGCATTTACACCAGCTTTCTCCTAGAGCAAATATTGCTAACCCCAACAACACTATGCAGGACTTGAAATTCAGATAAACAGGGATATAGCTTAGAATTCTTGATTATGTAATATGATTTGTAAACTCCATGCATTATAAATAGTTAGAAGCATGATTTATTTACCTGACCAGCTAGTGCAAAAGCATCAGTAAGCAAAGAAACTGCCAACCAAACTTCCAAGCATATTTGATAACCAGCCATAGGGATAGGACCCTCCTGGGCAGCTATGGATGTTGCCAGTGTCATAGTAACAAGCACTGCTATGGTTCTGAAAATTAAAAGACCACCTACAAGAAATGGATAGTTGAATTACTGTTTAAGAAAGAAAATGATATCTGGATTCTATTTTCACAAAAAAAGAAAAAAAACTAGCTCCTCAATTTATCATAACTTTCAGTTACCTAAACACTTACCAGATTTTAGATATCGAGCAACTCCGCTCACTACAATTCTTGGAGGGACAAGTACCACTCTTGCATTCAAATTCCAGAGTAGGATAAACGCTATCAGATATCTGAAAGGAAATGGCAATGTAAAATGTTAAAACCATGTCATAATTAACAAGAAGAGTAAAGGCAGAGCACATTGTTATGATAAATTAATAATTTTACCACGTGACATACTCAGAAATCACTGTAGAAATGGCAGCACCACTGATGCCCAGACCACAAAGGAATATCAAAATCGGGTCCAATATTGCATTCAGTAAGTTTCCAGCACCTGATTATCTAATGCAACAATTTAGTACATAAAATCCACAATTTAATCATAATAAATTGTTACATAAAATCCACAATTTAATCATAATATATTGTTACATTAAATCCACAATTTAATCATAATTTCTTTTTGAATAAAAAAATTTAATCATAATAAAAACAGCAGAGAGCAAAATGTTTTACTTGAACAATCATTACTATAGTACCATGAAGCTCACTGGAACAGAAAGGGGAGGATTTATCTAATATCACCAACAGAATGTTGGTTTTTGAACATTTGCATGCTTTCGTAATAGCCACTTCGCGACTCGCTTTGCTCTGAAAGCTCCCCTTGCTGCTGTTAAGCTTGGCTTTATGGCTCCAGCAAGAAAACGCTGATCCAGTAGCCGGGAAGGGGATAGAAGTGCCTACTACTACACCAAACTACACTTGGCTCTCTACACATTTATAGAGCTAACCCCTGTATGGAAAGAGCATATGCCTTCTTTTTGTAAAGTTACAACCACCTCATTTTTTGAGGTATTTATTGAACATTTTCCATCTTCTAGTGATTCCAAGATAAAAATATACTATCTGAATGTTGCGACATCAACATAATAAAAAGACAAGAAATAAAATGTCACTTGGAACCTCACTATCATGAAGCAAAGAACAGAGGAGCGGGAACTATTGTTGCAGATCACCAGGGTTTGGTAAGGTCATTGAATATAAGGGAGTTACTCAACAAGAAGTTAAGAAAAGAATCATATGCCGATATATATTTTCTTATGTTAAAAGAGTTTCATTTAATACGATAAAATCATACAACTATATGGCATATTTTTAGTATAATACAAATTTATTTCAGTCGAGACTCAAGACTGCATGCTCATCAGCTAGAGTCCAGAAAAAGAATGCAGTCAAGAGTAACCTTTTCTTTTATCAGGGCATTCAAGACTAACCTCAATCACCACACATCAGAACCATGTCACTTATCCAATCACATTCATAAGAAACGTCCAGGGAAATGATTGAGCAGTTCTAAGTTAATTTCATGAATTGAATCGTATATTGATCATAAGTAAGATATAATTATAGACAGAATGGATCACCAGTAAAATTACTTTACCACAAGCCAGTACCATGACAACCAACAAAAATTAAGTGGGCTGCAGACGAGCCACATAAACGGAATAGTAGCAATTGATCATCCCCAACAACTTTCATATAGATCAACAAGCAAAACAGAAACATAGAACCAGAAGTAGGTACATCTGAGGGAATTTAAAACTTAGTAGTAGTTCCAAATAGAAATGATTTTGGATAGAACAGCATTGGCATAGTCAAACCCAACAAGCTTTGGTTGATGATTGTGTTAGGATTTAATCAATCAATATAAGATGAATCAAATATGCAAAATAAGAATATTAACGGAGATGGCAAATAATTCACACACAACACAAGATTTACGTGGTTCGGCAAAATTGCCTACATCCACGGGCGATGATGATCCTCTTTCACTATAATGAAAGGTATGAAGAACAATTACAAAGATGAGGCCTTCAATGGCAGCCCCAACCACCCCTTAGCCTCACAACACTAGTCAAGAGATTTCACTCTAACTTATGTTTACAAACATTCACTCTCACTTAGCTTATGTTTACAAACACTCACTCTCACTTATCATATGTTCAAGCACCCTCACCATTGCTATTTATAGATGGTAATGATGGAATACTACAAAACCCACTACTAAGTGGAGTATCCATTCAATTAGTGGTTCTTCCACACCATTAGTGGAGTTCTCACTCCATTGGTGGTGTTTCCACTAATTAATGGAGTTACCACTTCATTAGTGTGGTTTCCACTAATTAGTGGAGTTCTCACTAATATGAGTCAAACTAACAGATTGTACTGGTATCCAACAAAAAAAAATGGATTATGCAAATTATGGCTGAATTAGAACGTATGGTTGGTAATTATTCTCACAAATCAATCAATACCATAAAATGGTTAGAGAGAATTGGGGTTGGAATACTTGCCTATGGCATAGAGAGGAGTCTTTGTATCCACAAGTCCACGAAAAGTGCCCTGTGCAGCAAGCGCAATTACAATTGGTGGAGCACCGACAGCCCTCAAAGTAAGAAAATGCTCAGCTGGTAAGCGCATGGGTGAATCCTGTAAAATAACACATCTAGGTGGATACTTTGTAACACTCCAACAATTACATTATGTAAGATTACTTAGCTGCATCACAGCAGAATGCAGATAGTCTCTCAAGAACAAACGAAAATCAACATTAAGAAAAAAGATTAGCGCTACGCCGCCACCACTGTTACATACCCACAGACAGGTAAATGAGGGGCTGATTTGGTACGTCCTACTGTAAATTGGTGGACGTGTAATCCTTCTATTACATAGTCTGTTTGTGGGATTATCAGGTGGTTCTATTCCTTGTTTCCGAATAAGATGGACACTATCCTTGTACAAAGCCTCTGATCACTAGTCCGAGTCAAGAATCAATTTCTTTATGGCTCCATATACATTATGGCAGTCTCTTACACTTGAACTATGACTATGACTCGAACTTTCACTTCGAGTTTCTTTAGTTCAAGTGTTAAAATCACTAAAATTCAAATGCAATCAAATGGAATAGTATTGCATGAAGAACATTCCATGAGAAAGCCAGGTTTCACCAGAAGCCTTTGCTACTCTATGGAATAGATTACTCCAACCAAGGCCTACATTTCTTATGGAAATTGAAGCTAATTCTCGTATTACGTACAACAGGTATACCCATGATATTCATTAAGAACCCGGAACCGGTGGATAGTGCAACAGCTTCTGCAATGCCAATGCCAGCAGCCAAAGCCAAAGAAGTCGACACTGCAGGTAGGAGCTTCTTGCATTGTTTCTCGCTCGTGGACTCTCGAAGCATAGTTACAGAGTCAGTACCTTTATCACCAAAACAGAAGACCTATAAATAAAAGTGTAGTTACTAAAATTGGAAGTTTTGAAAACAAGAAAAAGAGTAAAATACAATATAATAACCTTAATTCAGTACAAGTCGACAATACAGGTACAGTTTATACATTAAACTCTAAGGATTTAATATGAAGTTCATAGATGTACCTCTTTTAAAATCGTTACTATTTTCATCAGGATCCAGTGCCTGTTCTTCAGCAACGAAAGATGTTGTAATGTTAAGCAATGGAACATTAAACAATTTTGACACCAAATTGAACACTGAAATCGAAACCCCAACCGCTGCCAATTCAACTGAGCCTGTAAAATAGAAGTTGTTTAGGATTTAACTCACATTTATATCACGGTATAGCAAAATGCCAAAAAACACAAAAAACAAAAACTAGAGTAACATAAGACGACCCCAAGTTAACCAGAAAGCTCGGTTGGATCAATATCATTTAAATTAATCCATGGGCCACCTCTTGGATGGAAAATAACCAGCATAACGCTTCTACCTAAATTCTTACCGCCCTATAAATAAGATTGAGTAATGCTATAGGGATCATATTTTCGGACCACATTCACAAACCACGTTTTGTGGCAGCTAATGTGGTCAGACATCATGGTTCACTATTTTAGAATGTTGTTATGTGCACCTACCACAATACTATCCAGCCGTCAGATGTATAGCGGCTGGTGGTGTTGGCCGCACATAACTTGACTGTTTGATGTTGGCCTAATTGTGCACCCTCCATAAAAGGAGGGTGCACAAAATAGCACTCATTATTTTACCTCGCATAGCTGCCACATCATGTGGTACCCTAATGTGGTCCCAAAATATGGTATTCTAGCATTATTCTACAAATTTTCAGTTTTCTCTAAAAAAAAAAAATAATAATCACATTTATATACCCACCAAATATTTACCTCTATATATAGAAATTGAAACCCAAACCAAGATTGAGCCAACAAATTTAAAAGTATAGATTAATAAGTCAAAATACAGCATAAAAACTCAAAATCCTTCCTTCTAATAAAATCAAAATTAACACGCACCTAGATGGCCAACGAACGCAGTATCGACGAGCGAAGTAATTGGATCAGCAGCTAGAGCCAATGCAGCAGGCAATGCAATTGACAAAATCTCCAACCCAAGTTCGTCAAATTTAAATTCATTCCTACAAATTCCAAAATAACTTCAAAGACCCAATCCATGGGAAATCGAACCAAAAAAAAAAATACAAAAACCTTACATCAAATTAAATACCTTAATCGACCAAGAAGGTGAGAAACTGAGTTGGAGAATGTGGGTTTGGGATACTTGATTCGTTTAGGTGGATTTGAAGGGTTTGATTCTTCAGTTGAATTTTCTAAGGAGCTGATAGGGTTCTTTGGAGTTAAACATCGTGGTACAGCTTGAATTCGAATAGTCGAATTAGAGTTTCTTTTGAGTGTCTGTGTTCTAAAGGTTGGAGTCGTTAAGTAGCAGAAGCAACATGGGTCCTGGTTTTGATTCAGAACTGAAGAACACATAATTGGTTGCGAGAGGGCAGTCATCATTTTTGAGTTCTTTAATCTCTAGAGAGAGAAAAAGAGAGAGAGAGAGAGAGAGAGAGAGGAGAGAGGTTTGAAGGTTTCAGAACCTCTTACTGAACTCTCCTTGGAGCGCTCGGGAACCATACATTTTGTTCCAACGGATATAAAACTGATGATGACGAGAACAAGAAACAAACAATATCTAGCGATTTAGTGGGCTTTAGAAAAGCCCAATAACGTAATGGTCAAGGAAATATATAGAACCCATATAGAATATGCAAGCCCAGCCACTTAAATCAAGGGAAATTTTATTAACACCCCCAAAATGTTGTTGGCAGACTCGTTTTGATGGACTTATTAGTCAAACAAATTTAGCTGCATAATCACTATTGGCAGTCCCCAAAGTGGTCGGACAAATTTTTTTTTTGTTTTTTTGTCTTAATTCGATCATTTCTTGCACCCATTTGCAGTTTCTCCAAATTTTGACCGAAATTCATGTTCTAGAATGGCATGTGCGGAAAGGAAAGAAGAAAGAGAAAAAAAAAGGAAGGAAGGAAAGAAAGAAGGAGAGAAAAGAAAGAAAGGAAAAAAAAAAAAAAAAAAAAAAAATTATCTGTTATAATTTCTGGGCACACAAGATATATATATCGAGAGAAGTGGGAAGAAGATATTTGATGTGGTTTCAAACTAACTAAAATTAATTAGTTAATTTTAAACCTTGCTTTAATCGCAAGCGCACGACTATTCGATGAATTTAGTTGTGGCAAACGAGTCGATCCCACAGAGAATTGCCTTTGAGGTAAAATTAAACTTAATTGATTAACAAATACTAATCTAATGAAAAATATGTTGTTGGTTTGNCAACAGTCATGTTGCCAAAGGACAATTTCATTACTCCATTTCGACAATTAATGATTGCATTGGATGTGGCCAAGAATGGACGTCCTAAAATGACTAGAATGTGACTACTCGGGTTCTGTACAGGTTGAGTATCTAGGACTACAAAGTCCACATGAAAATAGAATTTTTCAACCTTGATCAGAACATCCTCTATAACACCACGAGGAATTTTGACGGATCTGTCCGCTAATTGCAGTGTTATTGGTGTTGGTTTCAACTCGCCAAGACCTAATTGCACATAAACTGAGTATGGCAACAGGTTAACACTTGCCCCTAAATCCACTAAGGCTTTATCGATCATATGATCGCCAATAATGCATGAAATGGTTGGACAACCTGGATCCCTAAACTTAGGTGGGGTCTTGTTCTGAATGATCGAGCTCACTTGTTCAGCGAGGAAGGCTCTCTTTTGCACATTAAGCTTGCGCTTTTGTGTACAAAGATCTTTTAAAAACTTGGCATAAGAGGGAACTTGCTTGATTGCATCAAGTAATGGAATGTTGATGTTAACTTGTTTGAACATTTCCATTATTTCATTGAATTGTGTTCCTTTCTTAGG
>MVGT01002426.1:132062-160568 GCA_002174775.1 Macleaya cordata
TTTTTTTTTCTTCTACAGCGTATTGATTCCATTAAAAAAAAATGTAATTTTTATACTTGGACAACCTGTTTTAGAAAAACAAACAAGCTGCACATGAGCCTTTGGCTTAATGGTTGTGCATCACTCCCATAACTCTTTGGTAGTGGGAGGTCTTGGGATCAAAATTTCTCAGCCGTGGTATTACCGTTAAGTTTGTCCCATGTAATCTGATAATATATATAGGTACGTTATATTGGCGGTTTCTCTGTGCCCATTGGTGGGTGTCTTTCCTGCGTTTGTTGGTGACGATGTTCTTGGCGGTTTTTCTGCGCTTCTCACACGCCCACTGCGTGTATCTATGCCACAATGTAACCTGGGCAATAGTCCCGTTCAAAAAAGAAATAAAAACAAACAAGCTGGATTACAATCTTTCATACAATTTGCCATCCCATCTTTAAAAAACATATATCTTCTTGAGGTTTTCTACAAATGCATGGCGAGTGATTCCCACGAACTTAGGACAACGAAATCAATGAAAGTAAAAAATTTATAATCACAATTGATTACCAATAAAACTCAATTCACAATTGAGATTTCAAAAATAAACATTAAGGCCCTGCTTGGTACACTGTGAATATTCGCAAATGCGAAAATTCACGGTTCATCATGTGTTTGTAGGTGATTGTTGATGGCATGTAATAGCAAATATTTGGTGGGATTTGCAATGGGCTTACAAAATAAATAATTTAAAATATTTTATTTCTAATTTATAGAATTTAAATTAGCACCTACAAGAACCGTGAATTTTCGCATTTGCGAATATTCACGGTGTACCAAGCAGGACCTAAGAAGTGTTTATTAGTACATTAATCTCATTAAGGCTTTATATATATATTCAAAAGCTAATTATTGCTTGTCAGGGACTTTGGCCATTCAAAAAAGAAAATGCTGCATTTCTTATTACACGTACATCTTATCAACTAATTTTGTATCTTTTATAATTTGCGCCCATTCTAAACTTACCATGTTGTTCCACAAATAATTGTGGTAGTAAAAAATGCAGTAACAATTGCAGTAAGTGTAGCATTATTCATTCAAAAATCGCTCACACTTTAGAGTTGGCTAATTCAAGGTGTTCCACGCTCCCAACTATTCAATGTTGATTCAATCAACCATCCACGACTTACTGGATTCGAGCCAATATCATTTCGAGTACAAATTTTCTACTGTAATTTTTGTGTGAAGCTAAAGAGTAGCAATGTTAAAAGTCCATAGAGTTGCCCAGTTTGTAAAAGTTTTCTTCGACTTTCTTTGTAGCCTCTCTAGGGAATATTTTTCTAATTTACTATAGAGAGTAGATTGGAGTACATTGGTTAAGAGTACATTGAGTATACAATGGCATGTGGACTCCATTAATGGTGACCTTTGCTTCAATTCATATTTCTCCATTAATAGTATTCCTTCTTGAACTTCTTCATCCTTCATAGAGTTTTCCACCAATAACGACTTCGATCTTTGGTGGTTGCTTAATTTAAGAGAGGTTTTAGAAAGAGAAATTAGTTTTTTATTGGAGAAATAGAGAACGTGTTGGAGAGAGAAAGGGAGTTGGAGGTGGTAGTTTAATTACACCCCCTTAATAAAAAGAAGGAAAATATTGGAATGGTGATTTTGAGTTAAAAATCCCTTTAACTTGTCCACCCCCTAACATTTTAGAGAACCCCTTTAACAACACCCAAGCTAAATGGAGGGTAAGTAATTTTTGTTATTAACCAGCGGACCCCACAAAATTTGTGAGGAGAACATGCTCACTTAAAATTAGTCTGTTCTAAAACTTCTAACCTTACTAAGTTTATTGTAAATCACCTGAAAATTCAAGAATGGGAGAGGAAAAAGCTTCATCCCAAGTTAGTATCAAACCCTATTTTGCACTCAAAGAAGAAAAAATCATGCTCTCTTATTCATTTTCGTTTTCTGAAGATGTGGTGGGTGGGGAGGGGGAGTGAAAATGGGAAATTTAACGATATTTTATTTTATTGTTTTTGTTTTGAAATTCTGTTGCTGCAAAATAAACCCACATAAATAGGTCCTTAAACCATGTAATAATACATCCCATTATTTTGACGAAGAATCTAATAATGATGATTATGTACTAACTATAATTAAGATGTATCCTAGATTGAAAATTGATATGCTTTATACTAAAAAATAAGGTACCCAGATTGTAGAACAAGATAATGGACAAATTCAGACCTACTAAGCTTCTAAAGCTTCATCACATTCCCAATTCAACATTGGATTTTCCTCATACAACTTGGTCCAATATCACAACAGAAAAAAACTACCTTTATAACAAGTGATCACAACTTTTAAAAAAATACATTTATACATACAGATCAACTAAAAATGTATATTTCCACCATACAATTTGGGGGTTCCTAGAGTGTCACTCTAAAACTCAAAATTTTGCTCAACAACATAAAAATCAGATGTTAGGTCAACAAATTAAACTACTGGAACTACTCAATGAAGAATTCAGCTGACCAATTTTTTTTTTTTTTGATGATGAAAACGATGAAGTATTTAGCTGACCACTACATTTATAACCCTTGATTCATATAGAAAAAAGAAAAGAAAATTTCTAACAAAGAAAATGATTAAAATCAAACTCAAAATTATCTGTAATGCCTGGTAACAATTTCCTACAATGAATGAAAATCAAATTCGATTTCCATTATTGTTTATGGAACCTATTTATGTGGGTTTATTTTGTAGCAACAGAGTTTCAAAACAGAAATTTTTTTGTTGAAGTTCCTAGTTTTGCTAACCCCCCACTAGTTAATAACAAAAATCACTTACCCTCTATTTTTAGAAAATGAAAAAGGAAGAAGAAAGCCATGGTTTTCTCTTATTTGAGTGCAAAATAGGGTTTGATACTAACCTGGGATGAACCTTTTCCCCCTTCCATTCTTAAAATTTTAACAAAATAGACCTTCGAAGGAGCTTTAATGGTCGTGATCTAGAAATGGAGAAGTAGGGAAGAAGAATAGTGTGTTTTAGAAGGAAGAAGAATGATTTTAGCTTGTTTGTTCTAATCGTGAGCGTCCATCACATGGTCGCTAAGATGCTGCCACGTATAAAGTTAACCCAAGTCTTCCCTTGGATTGGGTTAGTTAGAAAGGAGGGTATTTTGGATCTTTATTCAGGTCACATTTGGTGCACGTGACACAAAATTGACCATTTGGATGGTCAAGTGACGGAATCTTTAATAGTGGGGGATAAATGATTTTTTAAAAGATTTGGAGGTAAGTGATTTTTCAATTAACAATTGAGGGTAAAGACAAATTGCTCTAATTAAAATCCATTTAATAAAAACACACAGAATTTGAGAAGCCCAATATAATTAGGGTTATTATGTTAGGGTTACAAGGATTAGAGTTAGAATTGGAGAAATTAACCTATTTATTAAATGAACTACGGTTATGATTAAGGCCTTTTAACTTGATAACCCGCCAATCCTATCACTAATAACCCTAACCTTACCCGTTGCGAGTTCTAAAACAGAACTTACAATTCCGAATTAGGCTACAAGAACGTAAACGGTCATTTCCCTTTCAATGAGGGTCGAACCGGAACCGCGAACAAGCGATCAAAATGAGTCATTTGTAAAAGTCGATTTTAAACTTTCCCGCCCTTCAGCAATGCTTATTAGCTACGCAGGAAGCTTTCGTTTTGTCCTAAACCAAGAAAAGCCCTAAATGCCCAAAATGCAGACGACGCAGAGACTGCCGACGTGGCAGATATTTACCGACGACGGAAATAATTACCGGTGGGTTACTCCCGGCAATGAGCCGGCTACAAGATCGGAAAAACCGCCTAGAGTCGTAATTCACCCTAAAAACCCTACATCTCGTCTTCCTTCAATGACTGATCTCTTGTTTCAAGGTAAACCTTTCTTCGAATTTCGTCGCATCTCTCTACCTATCTTGATCATATGAAGCTTGAATTTGTTTTTCTGTTTAATTTTTGCAGGATCTTCAAAGCTCTTACAGAATAATGGCAGTAGTAATGAGAGCCCTCCGATGTTCCGAACTGGATTAGGGAAATCAGTTGCAGTGCAGAAGTCTTCGATTTTGAAGGCGTTATCTGTGCTTGGCGAGGATGATGGTCTCGACGGAGGATCTTCAAAGCTCTTACAGAATAATGGTAGCAGCAATGAGAGCCCTCCGATGTTCCAAACTGGATTGGGGAAATCAGTTGTGGTGAAAAAGTCTTCGATTTTGAAGGCGTTATCTGTTCTTGGCGAGGATGATGTTCTCGATAGAGGATCTTCAAAGCTCCTACAGAATAATGGCAACAGCAATGAGAGCCCTCCCATGTTCCGAACTGGATTTGGGAAATCAGTTGCGGTGAAAAAGTCTTCGATTTTGAAGGCATTATCTGTTCTTGGCGGAGATGATGTTCTCGAAGGAGGTGATTTGGCTAATTTATGTTCTTTGTCCCTTTTTATTATTTTTCAATTTTCAGTTCTTGAAATATATTTCAATTCCTAAAACCTCTGGCTTCATATGAGTGTTCCAAACGTGTAAATTTCATCGTTTTCTACTAATCTACTCATGGAAGTATAACTATATTGTGGATCAAATCAATACGGGATGACTTGTTCTATCACGATTCAGCTTATATGTGTTTCCTCGTGGGTTCTAAGAAGTTCTTTTTACTCCTGATATAAGAATAAAATCCACTTCAGCTCCGAACTTGTCGTTCTTGTATTGTATATATGTTAATCAATTAATTGAAAGAGTTCTTTTTTCCTCCTGATAAGTGAATGGGTTCCACTTCAGCTCTGAACTTGTCGTTCTTGTATTGTGCATACGTTAACCAATTAGTTATAAGAGTTCATTTTCCTCATCATATAAGAACAGGATTGGCTTTAGCTCCTAATGTGTCGTTCTTGTATTGTATATACGTTAACCAATTGCTTCTTAGAGTTATTTTTCCTCTTGATATAAAATAGGATTGAATTTAGGTCCAAACTTGTTGTTCTTGTATTACTTATACATTAACCAATTAGCCTCGACATTTTTTGCAGGTCAAGTGCAAGGTGCAGATAATGAGTGCAGTGTCTCTAATTCTCTTTTCCAGACCGGGTCTGGGAAAATTGTAAATATTTCTTCTGCCGGTCTTATCAGAGCCCAGACATTGTTGGGTTTGGATGGAAATTCCACTCAATTTACCAGTGACGAATCAGACGCTTGGGGAAATTCACCACATTTGGAGGCGAGAGTTGAGGGACATAATAATGGATTTGTAAATTCTAGATCGGTTCCAATATGTCATGTTGATTACCCGAGTGATATATATACATCAGGACATGTTTCAAAGAAAGAGGCACTTCAGAATGTTCCACCATCTGAAATGCACAGTTCCTCTTCCAAACCACCGGCAATAAAATTCCAAACTGCAGGTGGAAGATCTTTGTCTGTTTCTAATGATGCATTGCAACGTGCCAGAAGCCTTCTTGGTGACTCAGAATTTGGTGTGTTACCAAATGAAGGAGGTATAGATAGTCCAGGGTTTTCCTCCATAAAAGAGAACACGTTTAACAAGACATCGCTGGATAAAGAAAATGATCCTTATGCATCTTGTTTGCACCGAGATCCTACAAATAGCAAATGCACTTCCAACTGTTTTCCTCCTCCTAAGGGACCTTTTTCCAAGAATAAGCAGTTCTCTGCTAGTTTAGAGGCTTCAAATCCGGGGGATAACTTGTTTAAGCAAGTTGATGAAAATGGCTTGTCATACAAAGGATTTTGTAGGACAAGCGGTAACATTCCTTGTGTGCAAAAGCCTTCAAGGAGTGAACCCTTTACACCTAATATGGTAGTTGGGAATTCCTTGGCGAAGAATATTGGTTCAAGAGTGAATCCAGTGGGAAGGCCACCAAGTGGGCCACTGGTTGATATTTCAAACAACACTAGCGCAGGCACAGCTTATGCAAACCAGAAACAAAGCACTTGTGAAAAGAGGAGACTTGGAAGTAGAAGCTCCATCTCTCCATTCAAAAGGCCTCGCTGTTCTCGGTTTGTTCCACTTTTATATATTCACTTATAGTGGTTCTCTGCCTGGTATATTTCTAACTGGCGGTTGTGTTTCAGGTTTTCAACTCCTCTGGACAACAGCATTTCCTTTGTACCTAATGGTAGGTATCTATAAATGTGCTTTGGATATCATTGCTTTGCTATTATTAAACGTATGCTCCTTACTGAGTTGTTCTTATTTTTCACTTTCATTAGTAATATCTCAAGATTCTTCTTGCAAAACAAAGGTCTCCAGTAGATATCCATTCCATGCTGAAAGGATGACTGTCAAAGAATATTTTGGAGAGCCTCCTCGTTACTGTAACCTGGTACTTACTCCTCTAGTGTACTCTTTCTTATCCTTATGTATATGCTTTCTTTAAGATACTGAATATTTGTTACCATATATGAATTATCTTAGTTGGAAGACATACAAGACAAGGTGAAATGCATGAATGCAGATCATGCAGAAATGTATATGTTCCGTGATGCATCTGGCTTGGATGGGATAGGAGCAGAAGCTTTCCATCACATGTTGATTCAGTCTGGGGCTTCCATGCTCAATACTTCCAGAGAGTAAGTTTTTCTACCCTTTGACTCCTACATTGCATCATTTGTTCCATAACCTTGGTATTAATTCACAATGTGAAAAGGAAATGTGTTAATTTTTAGTACTTTGCCTGTGGAAGTATTACTAGATGGTTGCGCTGGAATTTGCATTAGCTTTAATATGGATGCACTTGGGTTGTGGATTCATGCATAAGTTTGAGTCAGTTCTTTGCTCTTTTCAAAGCTGTAAGAAGAATCAGGAGCATGATGTAAGAATTGTCATGTGATGAACTAGGTAGGACTGACTACATTGGAGTGAGGCAGCATCTTTCCTATTGGATAATGTGGTGACTGTCCACATATGGACTTATTGCACAAATGATCTAAATGCGACACTCTTTTCATGGTATTGGATGAAGAAGCAGAACAAAACGTTAAATAGTAATGACTGATGTGTCAATTGATATCATGCAACTCTTTTCAATGATTTTTTTACTATCTTCAATTGATTCTTCTTCTGTAATATTTCTTTAGATGGGTTGCAAATCACTACAAGTGGATAGTTTGGAAACTTGCATGTTACGAAAGAGGGTATCCAGAAAAAGGTACCTGGAAATATTTGACAGTACCTAATGTGCTTGAGGAATTAAAATACAGGTAACTAAATTATCTTACGTCATATTTTGTTGCATGATATTTTAGTACATCCATTGAACAGTTTATGATGACTTTGGATGATAGGTACGAGAGAGAAGTAAATCATGGTCATAGGTCTGCACTAAAAAGAATTCTGGAAGGGGATGCATCAGCTGCTTCAATGGTGGTCCTATGCATTTCAGCTATTCGTTTTAACCCTAACCAAGAACTTGAGAGAGAACATGGTATGGCTCCGTGTGAAGATGCCAATAAGCCTAGTAATGTTGCAAAGATAGAGTTAACTGATGGGTGGTAAGCATGCATCATTCTTATGCTCCACAATTTAACTTGCTACCTCTTAGAGATGTTAATGTCTTTTGCCGCACAGGTATTCAATAGATGCCATTTTGGATGCAGCGCTGACAAATCTGCTTGTTGCTGGAAAACTGTTTGTGGGCCAAAAACTTCGGGTACTCCGCTTATTTCAGTGTTGATGGCTTATCTGTTCTTTTAGAAAACATAAACAAACTTTTCCTGTTGCTAACAATTAATGATTTTATCTTTTGAAGATCTGGAGAGCAGCACTATGTGGCTGGGTTGCACCCATTACACCGCTCGAGGTTCTTGGTGGCTTTATGTTGTTCAAGTTGGGTTGAACTTTCCTCTTGTAGCATTCTACTTTTCTCACTTGCTCTTTCTTCCATTTTTCAGGCATCTAAAACAGTCAGTTTACTGTTGCACATAAATGGAACATACAGAGCGCATTGGGCTGCTCGATTGGGTTTCTGTAAGCACTGATCAATTGCATGCTAATATTATAGCTCTTACCTATTGTTTATTTGGGTATACCATAATTGCATTTTTCTCTTGTAGCCTGATTTAGTTTGCTCCATCTATCTTTCTAGGTAAGGAACTTGGACCACCTTTGGCTTTTAGTTGTATCAAGGGTGATGGCGGTCTGGTGCCTAGGACATTAGTTGGAGTAACACGGATTTATCCTGTTCTTTATAAGGAGAGGTCGCTTATTATTGATCATTTTTACTTGGAACTTGTATCAGTTTGTATGATTACTCTTGTATGATGACTCATGTATGATATTAACACTTCGTCCATTTTCTCGTTCAGGCTGACTGATGGAGGGTCTATTGTGAGATCAGAAAGGATGGAGAACAAAATACGCCAACTGTACAATGAGAGGCAGGTTTGCTCTGCTTTTATGATGTAACAAGGAAGCATATTTATGTTTTTGAAGGAATTCAGATTTGTCAAAACCATTTATGACTGTGTGCTGGCTAGCATGGAATCGTGCCTTTCCTGTTAACAGTTCTTCTGATATCATATAGTGTTTTATTCTGCAGTATTTAAACTATTTGTGTATTTCATGGTGCTTGTTGCACTTAAATCAATTCTCAGAATAATAGCACATTAGTGTAAAGAATAAATTATTATGTTTGCAAAAACCCGACAGGTAAGAATTTTGAATGTCTTATTCACATCTGATGTGGGTCGAACGATTCCATTCCTTAGAAAATTAGGTCTCTTTGAGTTCTGTTTAAGTAATTTTGATGTTTGGATTTTTTTAGGGTGTTTAGGTGTATAATGCTATTGTTACTAAGTTGCTTATGTGAAATTCCATATAGTGAAGGGCAATATGACATTTCAGAGGAATAAAAGAGTATTTATGCTTTAGCAGACTTCTTCAATCTTCTCATTTGTTCTTGTTATGTTACTGTGCTTCTGTTAACCTAACCTAGATGTAGCATGTCTAGTTACAGCTTCTGCTAGCTGCTTGACCTTTCTATGCCACATTCTCATCATCCTTTTTGACATTGCCCCATGTTAATTATTGACGCCGGTTATCATTTCTGATTTGTTTACCATAACTCTGTACGTCTATTTATGACTGATTTTACGATATATAACTAGATCCTTTTGTATGTGTAGTTCTTTAAATTTTTGACTCATTGCAGGCGTTCCACTATTGCAGAAGGTATTGCGTCGGAGTTGCAAAGGGATGTCTCCAGTTCACAGAGTAAGAATGACAGTGACAGTGAAGAAGGGGCAAAAATCTTTAAGATCCTTGAGAGAGCTGCTGAGCCAGAAGTGTTAATGGCAGACATGAGTACAAAACAACTAACTTCTTTCGCTACTTATCAGGCAAAACAAGAGGTTTGTATACGAAGCTCTGGTTGGTAATTGACTAGGACTTAGAAGAATTTTTTTTAACAATAGGCAGGTGTAACTTCAGGCAATCAGGCAGTCAGATATGCAGAAGAAGATTGAGAAAGCGCTCGAAGATGCTGGACTTAGTGAGAGACAGGTTACCCCATTTATGAGAGTGAGGGTCATTGGTTTAACTAGTAAGCACAGTGAGAGAAAGAGTTGCCCCAGGGAAGGCTTGATAACAATCTGGAACCCAACAGAAAAGCAGGTATTGTTGATTCTTTCCATTGCTACCTATCATTAAAGAAAGAAAAAGAGAAAAAGAAAAAATTCTACTGCTTTTCTCTGAACCTTTCTTATACTTATTGAAGAGCATTTAGCAATGTTTTCCCCATTGTTTTAGCAGCAGCTTGAGCTGGTGGAGGGACAAGCATATATTGTTGCAGGGCTCATACCCCTGAAGTCTGATTCAGATACCATTTACTTACAAGCAAGAGGATCTACCACCAAGTGGCAGCCTTTACCTCCCTTGGCTGTTGCAAGTTTTGAGTAAGTCTTGTTAATCTTAGTATAAGCCAGAAATCTGGAGACCAAATAACACTTCTTCTTTTTGTAGACCATTTTTCTCTCCTCGCAAATCAATCTTGTTGTCAAATATGGGTGAAGTTCCTCTAGCCAGGTGACTCTTACACTGCGTCTCTCTCTCTCTCTCTCTCTCTCTCTCTCTCTCTCTCTTGATTGCATATACTTCCGCTTTGCAGTGGGTGAGAATGCTTATGGTTACTTATTTTGGTTGTGTGGGTGCATTCAGTGAATTTGATATAGCTGCCGTGGTCGTGTATGTTGGAGAGGCTTACAGATCTGGCCACCAAAAGAAGCAGTGGGTGTTTGTAACAGATGACTCCATGTCAGGATCTGAATTACTGTCGGAAGGATCTTCCAATTGTTTGCTTGCTATCAGTTTCTGCTCACCCAGTATGGATTATGATTCATTTCCACCAATCAATTATACCCTTGCGGGATCCACTGTGAGTACATGATGTTTTTACTAAAAATGTCAAACAGAGCTTGTTTTATAGTGTAACATATTATTACTATTGTGTCTCAAGTGGGTGAATCAAGATAAACATTTTATGATCTCTTCAGTATATGATCTCATGAATATTTAATGACATCTCAAGAAGATGATGTCACTTGACAAATGAACAAAATGTTGTAGCATATATAATGTTTCTATAAAAATAAGGAAAGTTGATTTTACATGAATAATCATGTGATGTGATCTCTTAAGACAAAAATATACTCAAACTGGTCTCTCCTGATGTAACAGTTGAATGCAAGCGGTGATGGCTTGTCGTCAATTGCTTGCTTGTTCTGAATTACTGTCGGCATGACCATGAAATTATTGATTCATGTCAAGGATAAGAGTTATTCTTGCTTGTTCTGAATCAATAATTTCATGGTCATGCCAAGAATAAGAGATAATTTTTCATGTTCCGAATCACTTTCTATTGCCGGTTTTGTTGTGGAAATAGTGATACTCCTCCAAGAGCCCATTTTTATGCCTCCACAAGTTATTTGCTATATGACAACCATAGTTATGTGCATCTTCTGTAGGTTGGCTTCTGTAATCTGGTCAAGCGAGCAAGGGACCAAGTGAATAATCTTTGGGTGGCAGAGGCAACAGATAATTCTACTTATTCCTTTTGTTATGACCTTCCTGCTTGTTCTCACCTTAAAGAAGCTGCTGCCTCTGCTTACAGATGGGCAAAGATCTCTTCTTTGGTAAGTTTTCAAGTTGGTGGTGAAAATGGTGGATTGTAGTCTTGCTTAATAACCTGATCCTTGTTTCCAATGCATGCAGACCATTCAAAAACTTACAGAGCGGGTTTTATTTATTGTTGGAGATCCAAAAAGCTAGGATTTATCACAACTTATTTACACAAACTGGAATGTAAGCCTTCTCTTGCCTACCTTGCTTTCATTTCTAGTTCCTTTTTTTTCCTAAATAGTAACTAGAAATGAATTAGAACTATTTAGAAGAGAAAAATATGTACAAGAGGGGTCTGCAAAGCAGAGCTATCTACAAAGCGGAAGATACAAGATTGTCTCAAGAGTTAAGAGAATACAAAGTCGGCAAAAAGTTATTCCCTTGAGGTGCTTGAGTTGAGCACATCAATAAATTTTTCTAGTTTCATGTGCTATCTGATATTGATGTGGTACCCAATCTTTGAAGTCGAGAGCTTGGTGTTTTACGTTTCAAACTTTTTTAAGTTAAAAAAACATTTTTATTACCAGTGATCAGTATTACAGCTATCAATAAAGTCTTCCTCCAAAATTGTATCAAACAGATTTGGAGGAATATTCACCCAAAATTTAATCAATTGCTTCATTTCAGTTCACTCTGATGTGTGTCGTAGTACATCAAAGTACTAAAGACGCTTTAGTATTACAAAAATATATAAAAAATTTCGAAGAAAGATTGCATTTTGTAGGACTGAGCATCTCCAGAACACATCATAATATTTGTTACTCCATGATGTTTTTATCACTCTTTGAAGGGATCCATCAGCTGGGAACCAGTTGATTGGGACCTACAAGATCTGGATAGCTAACTGCATGTTGTGGACTACAAATTTTTTGGACCAAGTGAATGAATTTTTTTTTTTTTGAACTTCAGTAAATTTAGTTATTCAGTAATAGCTATTACAGTAATTGTGTGGTTGAAACTTGAAACTACAATAAGGTACTTTGGTAAAAGAGCAAAATGATTACAAATTTACACCACTGGGTAAACTTACGTTGAAATTTTTGTTTGTCTTTGTAGTTTGAATTTTGACGTGTACGTATGCTGAGTTTGTAGTTTTCTTGTTGCCAGAGGCATGCGGTGCTCTGGTGGAGTCAATTTTTCTACTGGACCAAGAAATGTACACGGGTACGAGACCTAATCATCATCTAAAGAGGTATATATAATCATAATTTTGATGGTAATAAACTAGCTTCGGCAATAGTTTTAACTCTTTGCAAATTATGTTAACATGTATTACCAGCATGCAGGTTTTAATTCATAATTATGGAGCCCGAATCAGTTGCAGGGTCCTTCCGGCAGCTGTAGTTTACACGGGGCCGATACCATACAGGAAAGGAACATATACCTTGTTTTTGGATTGGCCGCATGTTGTAAGAATCCCGTTTCTTTCCTTTATTTTTCTTCATTTTGAGAAAACTTCACTGTAAATCCTCATCAAAAGTACTCAATGACCTTCAAAACTTGATGTACATGTATCCAAATTATCCCATAAAATGGGCTGGGTTTGATTTGATTAGTCTCTTTTCAGATATGTTTTTTGTGCGTTTGTCTAAAACAAGAGCAAGGATCCGCTTACATCGTTATTCTAACATTACTTGGTTACAATTGCTTGTGCGGGTCATATGAAGATAAACCAAGGGTTGATTTTTGACGATGATCTACATGGTGATAACATCTTCACAAAATCAGACCATTTTAAAACTTGTAACCCTATTGAAAGGCGCCCCCCATAATCTTATTGGCAGGCCTTATTTACAGACATTCATCGTCACAATGTCTTGTAGTTTATAGTAGAAATTTTTTTCCCTCTAAAATTTTAGGTACTTTTTAAACAAAATAAGTTGGACTTACTCAAAAATTAAGTGCCACGTAAGTTAAAAAGTCATCCTAAGATATTTGCATTGGAATAAAAAATGTAAATCGTTTCTTCGTTAAAAACAAATATATTTTTTAATTTGGTTTAAATTTATCATTAAAATGAATGATTCAAAAAGACTTCAAATATAAAATCAACTTTTGATGATGTTGAAAAATTCCGAATAATGTGTTCTTTTTTTTTTTTTTTTTAAAAATTATTGTGGAGAAGATCTAAATGGAGGAGATCATCACCAGAAAACACCAGCTATATTCATCACCATTTGGGCTTCATAAGTCGGTGTAAACTGGGTGTAAGATTAACTGGGTTGTTAATGATAAAAAGTAGGGGGAATAGTGGATCATGGGTGACCGTGATATGGTGTTGGAATGGAGTCTGGTAGGATCTTTTGAGGGGTTGTTAGGAAGCAGTGTTATTTAACTGCTTGTTCAGAAAGCTCATGTGCCCTAATATTGGTTAATTATGCTTTTTCACCACTCTTGAGTCTTGACTCTTGATGCTCATGATTTCCATACTTTATTTTATTCTTTCACAATATCCTTTCTTTCAAGCGTGTCTGAGATTTGATACCTCTACAGTATTATTCCCTCCTAATATTTTGGTGTTGAGGAGTTTCACCCCAAAATCATGGGCATTTTGTTGATCCCTCTCCCCTTCCTCAAGTCTATAAATTGTTATAGAGAGCTCAAACAAAAGATAAGGACAAAAAGAACTTACAAGGAGAGGAGGTGAAGCAATGAGAGAAGTAAAAATGAGTGTTGTGAGAGGATGTATCAAGACAACTAAAGGGCCATGGAAGGTGATTCGAAAGAAAAAAGATGGTTCTTTTGTTAGTAGTCAGCGCAATCCTACTAGTGTTGAACGTGAGAAAAATAAACAGAGAGAACGGAACCGTCGATTGGTGGCTAAAAAGATATTTATGGGTCTTCGAAGTTATGGAAACTATGAACTACCCAAGCATGCTGATAATAATGATGTACTCAAAGCACTCTGTGATGAAGCAGGGTGGCATGTTGAAGATGATGGAACTATTTATAGAAAGGTGATTGTTTTTAAGTTAATCATCTACTATTAATTTAGGCTGCATACTATTTAACTTAATATAAACAAACTTTTAGCTTAAATGTAGTTTTTGGTTTTTCTTATCAAGTTCTTAACATTTTAATGGGTGCTTGCAACTTATGAAAAGTTTAAATTCTAGATTAAAGTTACCTAAATGCAGTTTTGAGTAGAGTTTTTCTTTTATTAAGTAGAAAATTCATTTGAAAATTCTATATAAATATATTTTTAGCAACATTGATGACTAAATAGTGATGGTTTAAATAAAATCTCAAAAGTCTCAATCTTGTACTCAAAATTCAATAAGCTTAAATCTTTCAATTATAATTGCTCAAGAACCTAATTAGTGATTTTATGAATTTTTTTTTTTCATGAAGATATATTTTGAATTTTTAATATTTCTTCTTTCTTTCTACAGGAATTTCCACAGAAGATGGGAAGTTCTTCAAAAATAAATTTAGACATTGAATCTCTTAACAACGGAAATACTCCTACTCAAGTTAAAGATTACTATGAGACAATTAGTTCTTCAAAAATAACTTTAGACACAGAATCTCTCAATTGCGAAAATACTCCTACTCAAGTTAAAGATTACTATGATACGAGAAGTCCTTCAAAAATAAATTTAGAACCAAACACTCGGAATAACGAAAATTCTCCTACTCAAGTTAAAGATTATTATTATGCGATTAAAGATTTCTATTTATATAAGAAAGAATTTGACTTTAAGTTCTTATTAAGACCTAGTATGGATTTGCCGTCATCCGAATCTGACCTAAAGTTATCTTCTACTTTCAATCAAAATGTCTATTTAAACCTTTCTTTATCCTTATGATTTAACATGATCACCAATTACATTTTATTTTGGAATAGCTAGTACCTATTGTGACTTGAAACTATATGTAATAATGTATTAAATAAAATAAATTAAATAAAAGTTCGTTTCTTTTTTCTCTTAACTGTTATCTAATTGGAGCAAAATGTAGAAAAACATTTCCTCTTGCATAAGTTATATACCCTTTGTGACTAGTTTGTATGTTGCAACACCAGCAACATAAACAACTTATTTCTCTTTCGAACAGAGATTGTTTATACTTTGGGTTGTCAGGTTGGATGGCTATGTGGATTAGTGTAACGGCTTGGGTTTCAATCGCAGAAATCAACTCAGATAAATAATCAAAATATACTTGAGCGGTAAAGCAATAGACTCTCACTGTGGTGAACATTCCCAACAGCAAAAAAAAGAAGACCACTCATAGTAAAACTTGTATTTGAGCATATTTTGGGGTGCACAGATCCAATTGCCATGCCATGTCTCTAATACTATTTTCAGTTGAATGAACTGAAAAAGAAATAAAAGGATAACCTTAATGAACAAGGTTTAGATGAGCTCAACTGATAATTTTTTTTTCTTCTTTGTAAATCAGGACCTTAAGTAGGTCTGAAAAATATATCTGTTCATAAAAAATTAAACAGCAGTTCATTCCATACATCAGGAACGCCAGGCAAGCACCAGTGAATACAGTCAGAGTAGCTAGAAGGGTTCGACAACTGCTGGGGGCTCAGCGGTTCCCAGAACTTTCGGTAGACTGAGGGGTGGCCGTCTTTGCGATACTCCGACAGCTGAGTGATGTTGAGAATGGAAACCTTTGAGCTCAACCTAGACAAAACTGTCTCTACCATCCGCATTGTGGGTAAATCAGACCCGCTTCCCCAGTAACCTTCCATGTTTATAGGAGTTTTCTGCTGATAGCAATTCCCCTCGGTCTCTGGCTCCCACTCCCGACTCCTGCATGTAACAAAACTTGAGAATGTTTTCATTTACCCTTTTTAAAATCCTCAAGAAGAAGTGTGAAAATTATACTAGGTAATGGAGATATTGATTGGAAAAAAAGAAAACAAGTAAATCTACCAATCAAAACCATAAAAATGAGTACATACAAGAACTAAGAAATGTCCCAGAAAGAAAAATGATGGTTGGTTGAGATCGATATAGTTTGGGAATGCACAACAAGACCAACAATAACTTGGAAAGAGGCAGTAAAGAAAAATCTAATGGCAAAGTACTTGATACAAGATATAAATGCAGTAGTGGAGTTGCATGGTGAAGTAGGAACTGTAGGATTCTTGTTGCCGATTCAATACAGGATAAGGCATATAAGGCAGAAACCATGATGACCATGGTCATGATATGATGATGATCACACCCATCAGGCAAGAACATCGAGGGTTCAAAAATACCAAAGTATATAAATTGAAACATGGTTTTTGTTTTTAATTTGATTTCTGCAGTCCTCGTCTAGGCCTAAATGGGCCAATACATGAATTAGGAACAGATTATAAGTATTACTATGGACGTTCAAAACGAAGAACCGAACCACATGCAACACATTCATGGAGGTCTAGATTTTTTATACAAAAAAGGACCTCTGACATGATATTTAATTTTTTTTTTAATGAAATGATATTTAAAAATGTTCACGCTTAACTATAATAATTTGTATAAAATACTAGATAGGGAAGCTCAGGCCTCTTCCATAACAGATTTCATGAGTTCAACTTTAGGTGGAAAATGATGAAAACAGCCAACTTGAGCATTTAGAGTTCCATGAATGAAAAATCTTGTCTTCACCTCTGCCCTCAGAACTTGCCAAGGCGAGCTACTAACCCATAAGAACCCACTCAAAGATATTACTCTTCATATTCGAAATTGTAGAATTAGCCAAGAAATTTCTAACCTATAATCAAGAAAACACACATGAGGAGGCATCTCATCAATGATCAGTATTCACTTCCTGTCCACCAACAACCGTACATATTCACTGGTGTTCATCATCCAATTAATAGACTATCTTTAACCCAACATACTCGCAGAAAGCCAAGTGGACTATCTAATTGATGATATTTTCATCATTACCCATAACCTGATTTTCTTGTAGATCCAAATAACATGACAGTTTGGTTGCTTTTCTTGTAGATAACCATGTTAGTGTTGGTTTTGTTTGGAGTTAAAGATCAGAATCACTAGGCATGTCCTGAATAACAAAAGGTTAATACTATTTTTTCTGATTAACAAAAGATTTATTTTCATTACAGATCAGCCATGGAACTCTTCTAGATAATCTGTAAGCTGGAGAACCCTACCAAACATCCTAACAATGACCTCTTAATGTATCTCCTAATAAAGAAAAAATTGTTTTAATCTACAAAACTGTCTGATTCAAGATACTAAACCTAAATTTACACACTAGTATGAAGATTTATCTTCCCATTTTTAACAGTGGATAGGACATTTTCCTAAAGCATCCCATGTTTGAACCAAAAGAAGGCCTAGAAAAATCTCACCAGAGATGGGTAGGGGACATGGTAATGAAGAAGATGCGCTTCATGAAGGGATCCACCTTGGAAGCCACCCAATCTGCCCAAGCTTCCATTGCCAACTCCATGGCTCCAAGCCCATCTAATTCCTCACAAACCCCATTTTCTTCGCTACTCCATCTGTGACAAAGACAATCCATGGGTTTTTACACAAATTAAGAACAGTTTTTTTTTCCTGTCCACACTATTTTTTCACAACCAACTCAGATTAGAGCTTATACTCACAACAACTTAACAGGGCCTTGTCTCCACCACAAGTATGTATTGAAAACTAGTATGTCAGCCTTCTCCCATTGGGCTGCATGCTTGAGAACTGAATCTGGACGAATTATCCGATCATCCAGTCTGTGGTTCACGGGATCATCTGAATTCGATTCGACTAGGAGAGGTGCCCAGTAGAACTCAACGGTAGCATTGTATTCCTAAGTTACAAGCAGATACATATATACATATATACATATTAACATGAGAATATGGTCACTATTTATAAAGCATCTAGGTTATTGGTTTATCGTCCTACTACGTCTAAAAGCTCAGTGATTTCGAAATGCATACATGTCCCCACCTACACTGGTGAAAATGCTCAGATTGATTTTCTAATATATGGGTTATGGCTTACCTCTGCCCTGAAAATGGTGAGAGGGGCATTAGGTGACATCGATCTCTTATCAACCGGAATTACTGACTGTAACAAACACACCATTGATATCCACTGTCCTCTGTTCAGTGAATCCCCAACAAACATCAACCTCTTGTTTCTCAATTTCTCCCACATCTCAGTCGCATTCCACCTTCACAACACAAAATTGAACAAAATTACAAATCCGAATCCAAATCCCGTATACTTTTAATTCTATGACTCTATGTGAGAAAACTAGTATCACCCATAATCAAAGAAAACACACCAACAGGAAAATCAAAATAGAGCAAATTTTAAAGTAAAACAAAGAAACAATTACCTCTTTAAGTTGCAGTCGTTAGGTTGCCATCTCCAATTCTGGTACATCAAATCTGATCTCCCATGCTTATGGCACGCCAGTTGATCAGACATATACGGGCACCTCGATTCGTTGTAGAGCGGGTACGAAGTATTATCAAAAACCCATTTGCCAGAAAACACGTCGCAGCTACCCGAATTTCGTCCCTCATCATAGGGATTCAGTGTACGGATAACTCTTCTAGTGTTCCGGCTACCATAACTTCTAGTGGATGAACATGTTGTGAATCTATCCAAGTTGGCTAAAATGGAAAAAAAACCCAGTATACCCATTGGATCAAAACCAGCAAAAACACAAGATTACACAATACCAACTAACCAAAATTGAAAAAAAAATAAGGAAAGAAACCCAAAACCCATAAAGAAAAACGTAAAACCCCACTAAACCTACTAGGTTAAACTGAAGCAGAATATGAAAATTTTACCAGGAGGAACTAAAATGAAAGATATTAAAATAGATTTCGAAATTAATTAACCTGGAACTGGTTTTGGATTGCTGTCGGTGGAGATGTTTGGAGGGATGAGTGCTGTCCGTGTAATTGAAGCTTGTCTTTTTGTTCGTGATGTCTGAGTAATTGAAGCTTGTCTTTCTGTTCGTGATGTCTGAGTAAGAGAAGCTTGTTTTTGTGCAGCTTTGTCTTCATAAATTCGTTGAATATTACGTTCATTATAGAGGATTGAAGCTACTATGAAGACAGAGAAGAGTAATGCAAGTAGGGGGAAATTTGTGGATTTTCTTCTGCTCCATTTCTGCATCATAGAGAGAGAAAATGATTTCGATTTGTAGAAGAAACCAAGAAAAAGGGTTTTTTTCGAATTGTTAACAGATTTGGGTTTTCCCAGACAATGACTTGGGAGTGGAATTTGAAGTCTCACTCTCTTTCTATCACTTTCTCTTGCAGAAGACTCAACTGTAGCCTTGACGAAGTTCTTAAGAGATGATACTGTGTGACCGTTAGCAATGGTAGATGATGATTTATATCAAATGAATCAATATCAACGGTCCAGATGACCAATAGAAAAAAGCTGACTCTTATGTTGATGGTTGAAAGAGTAATATCCTGCTAGAACCGGCCCTACCAGAACCAATGGGACCACGGGTGGTGGGACTGTGGGAGTAGACTTTAGGAGGGCCTTACTTCCCCGGAACCACCGGACCAGACAGATGTAGGTGTTTTTTTTTCTACCTAAAAAAATGATAGTTTATGCTGAACGAAGGCTACCGGCCTAATTAAACCAATCCATGCTATCCATCTGTTGCTCTTTTCTTATACTAATCAGATAAGTGTGTTTTTTAAGGTGTTATTAGGACTCTTTGGTTGGTTTGGAGAAATCTAAATTATAAAATAAATAAAAATAAAATGAACGAGAAATGAGATTCATCGTGGTTTCGTTTGATCATCGACCTACATCACACAAAATCACTAGCTACATATTTATTGATCACTAGTCATTTACATGAACCACATTCCCCACTCATATTTATAAAGTGGAATATATAATGCAGATATTTGAATTGTGTAGTGAAGCATTTTCGGAAAAAACTTCCAAAACTACCTTTCATTCAATGAATGACATACTTGATATTTACTAAACATTAGGCATTAAATAGTTCCATTAACCTTTAATTATATACCTCCACTCTAATATTAAAATACTTCAATTACACTCTTTCACATTAGAAAAAAAAAACATGTTATTATTATTATTGTTACACTTTGCTTACACATATCTATTGGACTAGCGTAGGAATAATGATGGAAGGGCTGATGTTTTGTGAGGATCATCTCCTTATCATGTAGATTAAAACAAGTCTTTGAATTTTTTTTCCAAACATGCACTTCTTTAGTACAAATCCCCTATAAGAAATAAATCTAACATAAAGCAAGTACAATGGACATGCACAAGGCTTGTAACAATATGGAAAGTATTGTTCCCTAAAAATTAGGAAACTAATATTTGATAATTAAGAAACAACGAGGAAACAAAATAATCAAAAGATCTTTCCTAAATATACACAAGATCTTCTAATTTCGATCCACAAAATCTTTGTTGGCCTTCGGAATCTTCTTATCACAATCTTGGTATCAATCTCGATCCATCTAAGTGTTGGATTTCGCTCTCGTTTCTCTAACCAGTGATGCTATACTTTCTGCAAACTGTACTGCAAGTTATACTGCAAAGGCTATTTAGGAGGGTATTTGCATCAATTGGGAAATGACTCAAACCACGAGGGGTATGAGATTATTTGAGAACCGTGGAATGACTTTTACAGTAAGGTTTGCAGTAGGAAATGCAGTAAGTTTAGCATTTTCCTTCTCTGACACAACTATTTTTTTTTACTTTGGGGACTTGCTCGACCCCACTTCTATAGATTCTATCATTCTAATGGTTTTGAACTCTATTAACAGGAAAGGGATTTTAAGCTCCTCAAATCCCGCCAAAGATTCACAATCAAACTAATACAAGCTTCTAACAATTCAATTTTAGGTTTTATTTTAGTGAAATCAAAGTCTAAAAATTGAGTTTTCATAATTGAATGCAACCATCACTGGTTGAAAATGATGGCAAAATTTGACCACCACTAGCCAAATAAAAAAAAATTTAATTCAACCAATGGTGGTCTAATATTATTATCGTTTTCATTTAGTCGTGATCGAATTTGATACTTGTTTTCAACCAATGACAAATGAATTTTGTCATTGCAGGGGGGCTTTCCTGCGTTTTTCGTCCTCACCATTACTGATTTCCCTTGTCAACTTTTTCAACTCCTCAAGATCGGAAGGGTTTCGTCCAAAACCCTAAATTTTGGGAGCACTCAAATCGAATGGAGTTAGAGGATTATATAAGGTTGGGTGTCGAATGAAATTCGAGAGACAGAGCAATATAGGCCCCTATTAAAAATGGTTCTCCCCCTTAACCATTTTAGATGTTATGGGGAGTCCCTTTAAAATGCAGAGCCCCTCTAACAATAACCATTTTTTTTTACACCAATGCATACCGTGGGTCAAGATGACTTCAACATGTGATTTGTACTGTGTAGACCCATCACCATTTATAGAGTTTAGACTCACTTATAGGACCTCCCATGTTGTTTGTAGACCCATCACCCCATTTAAAGAGAGAGAGAGAGAGAGAGGGAGAGAGAGAGAGAGAGATTAATCTTAACTTTGTTTCCTTCCTTTTGTTTACTTTTTCTCATATGGGTTTTTTGGCATGCATGGTTTCATGCATGGTGCAACCTTTAAATCAAATTCCACAAATGGGAGAAATTAAACAAAAAGAAAAAAAATTACATACATATTTTTTTGTTTTTGAAAAAATTGTTCATTAGGAAAAGATGTAGGCATAAAGAAGCTTACATATTTTTTTGTTTTTGAAAAAATTGTTCATTAGGAAAAGATGTAGGCATAAAGAAGCTCATTCCATGCATCAGGAACCCCAGGGAGGCACCAATGTATACAATCAGAATAGCTACTAGGGTTCAATATCTGGTCTCGAGTTAGAGGTTCCCATTGCTTCCTGTATATTGAAGGGTGACCTTCTTTTCGGTACTCCGACAGCTGCGTAATATTAAGTATTTTCACGTTAACACCCTTAGTTTTTAATTCGTCAATCGCTGTCTTTACGACTCGCATCATTTTTGGATCTGATCCTCGACCTCGATACCCATCCTCTGTTATCGGCTTCGTTTCGTTGTAACAATTGCCCTCTTTGGGCATGCCCCATTCATCTGCCCTGCAATTTTTATGCATCAAAGTTAATAATAAACAAAAGGATCGAATAACTCTAGGTCCTATGAACCTAAATTTACCCTAAGGTTTTTTTTTTTTAAAATCCATATAAATTTTACCAAACACAAAAGTGAGGAAGTAGAGAGGGTACCAAAAGTGTGTGGGGGACATGCTGACGAAAAACAATTGAGTTTTTGTATGGTTGACATGGATTTCAAGCCAATCCGACCATGTCTTCAAAGCCATTTCGTAACTCCTCAGCATCTCTATCTCTTTGTACATTCCATTAGGGCTTCCAAACGAACCCCATCTGATTGCTCATAAAACAGTTTGATCTGGTCAGAAAGGAAGAACAGCAATAAACAACAGTATTTTTAAAATTTACCTCGGGTCCTCATAAATTGGTTCAATTTTGCATCCTAGAATAAAAAATTCGGTTTTTTCCTAACCCTAGAACCGATTCACATGTGAAAAAATGATGAGTAATCTATTGGCGAAAAATTCGGATTATTTGGTAAAAATTGTAGAGGAACACAAATATACATATGAGATTTAGAAAAACAGGGGTGATGGTGGATGTAAAGTGCGAACTCAATTTGTCTAATTAGACAGATTATTGGGCCGGTCCAAAATCATGTTTGGAAAGGGTAGCGAGAGCTCTTTCCAACAACAATGACATACAAATTCGTTCCAAAAGGACTAGAATACATGGACAAATACAAATTGACCAAAATGTTTCTTTGGATTACTCACTTCGACCATACTTAGAAGTTATCTTCTTAATAGATCTACGAATCACTGGTTAAAAGTCGATCATAAATGGTGAGCTTACGCTTGGCTGATATAAAAAAGAATGGGAACAAATGAATGTGGACGATTAATTGAAGCTTACAAGAGAGTTGAAAACTTGCTTTTTAGTGGGGATATCGGGCGAGGCATAATCGGAGTTATAGATGTTACAGATGTAATGAGCGATGGGAATAAAGTTTTGGTACACAGCACCAAGCAAGCATTTGAGAGCTGCAAAGCATATTGGAAGTTGAAGGAATGGTTAGGGCACAGATCAAGTGAATATGTAGTTGAGCATTTTAATGTTAAAGAGTAGCTAGGTCATCAAATGTATTTTTCTATTCTCTTGGAGCTGGAGAGACCTCATCACACCAAAAATCATCTTATTTGTTGATTTCTGATTTCATCAGCATTAGATATGAACATTGGACATTGGAGATTTTGATAATGGGCTTAAAACCTAATATCTAGCTGTGGTTTGGATCCAAGTATCAGGTTGATTCTTTTGGTTAGTAGGCTTCTTTAGAATATCTGTTTGTTAGTTTTGTAGTACTTACAAGACCTTCATTTTGGGCCTTCTCCACCAAAGGTAGGAATTGAAGACAAGTATATCAGCATCTGTCCAATGTATTGCGTGCTTTTCAATCGCTTGGGCTCTGACTATTCGATCCGGTAACCGATGATTCACTGGATCGTCTGAATTCGACTCAACCAGCAATGGAGCCCAGTAAAATTCAATGGTTGCATTGTATTCCTACATTTTTTTGTCAATCATAGATCAATAAAAGTCATGGTATATATGTTTCCTTGATGTAAATAGGACATAATCTGGGTCGGGTTTGACCCAAAACCGGACCCAGGTCCAACCCATTTTATGCCCTAGCTTGCACTGCGATAGGTTTGATATGAGAGAGCTTACTGTGGCCCTAAAAGTGATGAGAGAGCCATTGGTTTGCATGGACTTGAGTGGTTGGGGGACCACAGACTCCACTAGACAGACCATGGAGACCCATTGACCTCTGTTGAGTGAATCCCCAACAAAGACAAGCCTTTTCCCTCTCAGCCTCCCCAGTAATGCTGTGGCATTGAACCTTGTTTGTTTTACATGAACCAACATATCACATAAACTCAGAAACAAAACCACACCAAAACCAAATGCAACATAAAATATTTTGATAATTTTGAATGAACAATATTGTATATCCTTTGATCTTTATTAAATGATAGAACCATCTACCGATTGTCGCAATTATTAATATTTACTAGTTACAAAACAAATTATTTCGTCGGATGTCATGATTATGAAATTTTGGTAAAATCCAAAATTAGGACAGTTGACTTGAGGGTATCGATACTAGCTGGGTTAGCCACAACAGATGGCTTGAGTATCGATGCCCACATTTGGGGTGTCGATACCTGCTGGAGATAAAACCACGGGAGGCAGTTCTAACTTGCGGAAATTACTATTTTAAGTCCTATTAGACTTGGGATTCTTCCTATTTCGTTGAGAACTCTTGTAGACCTATAAATAAGAGTTTATTAGGGTCTTCTAGGATAGAGAGAGAAAAGTGTGAGAGGCAAGCTAGCATGAGAGTAAGGGAGAAGAAGGGTGGACTTTAGGGCTACCATATGGCATTCAACAATGGAGAGAAGGTTGTGAGAGTTAGGTCTTGACAACATGAAAGTTTCTCTTATAAGGGGTTGTAAGATTTTCTCTTGGGGTGTGTGGGCTACCATTGAAGGTGAGTCTCATGTAATTGTTTCTTCGTTATTTTCATATAGTGGAAATGATCATCATCGCCCGTGGATGTAGGCAATCTTGACGAACCACATAAATCTTGTGTTATGTTGTGTGTGGTTTGTTTGTTTCTCGTCCTTTTTTTTTCTTGTTTTGCATATTTGATTCGTCGCGTAGATTGTGCGTGTGTGATTGAATCGATTTCCCCCTGAAATTCCTAACAATGATCTGCTAATCAATTACTTTAATACCATTTTCTTTTTTTTTTTATAGGAATTTAATACCAGTTTCTAAAAAACCCTTTTACAAATATAAGTAACAGCGGTTGGAAACAAATAACTAATGATTTCAAATATTCCTACAATCCTCCCACTTTTATTATACTAAAAAAAAGTTTCAAACGCCTAAATTACCCAAGACTTTGTTTTGAACGTGTTATGCATTTCAATTACCATGTAAGTTGCAACAGCATTTTGGGTCCAATTTTCAGGTTCTTAGGTTTTTTTTTGTGGGCAATTATAACATCATTTCCATGGTGTTTAAATCATAATCTATAACAGTTTAATCATGCAGGATGCATACATATGTCTCTATACTATATTAATTCAATGAAAATTTAGATTGGATACAAGCTAGCTAGAGAGAGAAAAAGAGAGATTACCTTGGGAGGTCACACTGGTTGGGTTGCCACCTCCAATTCTGATAGCTCAAGTCCTTTCTCCCAAACTTCTCACAAGCCAACTGATCAGACATGAATGAGCATTGCTTCTCAGAATACAGAGGATATGTCGAATTGTCGAAAACCCACTTACCCGAAAAAAGATCGCACCTAGACAACGAATCGCTATAACCCGTACGTGTCGTAATAATAAGATCCTTGAAGAGCCATGTACTTTTTCCGGCGATATAAATGGTAACGACGACGAAGACGGCGACTAGGATGGCTATTAGGGAATGGAAACGATTCCTTAGTCCCAAAATTGCCAAGCCCAAGTAATGTTTCTTGGCCATTCACCTTCTCCTTGGTCAATCAGTGTTCTACATTTGTTATAAGACTATTGTTTTGATGTTTTCTCTCTCATTCTTCTCTGTTTCTCTCTGTTTTAAGTTTAGTGATGGAGGTTGGTGATGATCATTTTTCATGGTTTGTTTGTTAGAAAATTTTACATTATTAGATCTTGAATTGTTTGCGTACATATCAATTGAAATATTTAAAGAGTAAGTTTGGGGAATCTGTTTTCACCAATAAAAAAAAAAAAAGTTAGGGGGATCTTTTATGTTTTGGGGTCATGGTAAAATGTCCAAAATACCCAAATCAGGGATATCCATTCTGTGCTGCCAAAAGGAGTTAGATTAGAACCTGCAGCCTATCAGTCTACTTTCATTCCTCATGATCCAAAATCATCAATCATCATGATTTTATATCAGGGGAGAAAAAATGATGAGTTGACTCTGAGTGGGACCAAGTCAGACAAAGTTTGACCGAATGTGCTACCCCACGTAACAGCATTGGATGTAAATTCTAATACGAATTTAAATTGATTTCGGAGTTTCGACTATCCATTAACATCAAGATTTGGTGTTTTCAACTCAACACGTCACAAAAGTTGACTATTGTATATATCTTGGTCAACGTGATAAGGGTATTTTAGTAATTTCATATAGGCAATGAGATCTGTTTGGTGATTAGGCCCAATATTTTATAGTTTTAACACGTAAAGCATTAGGTTGGGGGTGGTTGAACCTCTCCAACTGGACCAACTCCAACTTCGGGGTGAAGTCTGTAACCCACTTGTATTTTTTTTTGAAAGAAAGGGCTAAGATTTTATTGACTTGAAAAAAAACTTGTACAATGTAGTATTATATTTGTGTGTACTTACAGAATAACTATATTCTCCCAATTAAGTATAAGATCTTGAAATAGATAGTTGCTGAATATATCGTCTGTTGATCCCCAGAGGAATATAAGAGCCTTTACTTTGATTATTACCTCTTGATAATGATTCTCCTTGTATTATAACAAATATACTTATTTAGGGATTAGGGAGCTTAATTTAGGGGGTGTTTGGCTACAAGTTTTAAGCTGCACGTCGTTAGACGACGATGTCCATTAACAAAGCAAATAAACCCTTAAAACGTGACGTCAACTAAGATTTTTTTTTTTTTTTTGATTAATCAGAAGTGTTAAATGTGCTACTTTAAGATGGTGCAATATCAAGATCAGTGGCGAAGGGAGGTGGGGGCGCTCCCATGGGATTTTTGAAAATTAATGAAACCTATGTATTAGTTTTAGTAAAATTAGAAAAAATGACCTATATCATATTTTACTATTTTTAGTGTTGGACGGACCCACTCAAATTTTATCTAAAAGCAATGCTACAATTCAATTACGAAGCCAAAAACTTATCTTTGGAGTTTAGTAGTTTTTTATGTAATTACGAAAGACGTGACCGTGATGATATTGTAACTAAGTTAGGAAAGTTTGGGTGCACTACTCTTAGTCCCCAAACATGGTTGAACAACAATAGAGACAGTGTTACTGCTCCAATATGTAACTCTTTAACTCTGCCCCGTTCTGATGGGCAGGAACTCCTATCTAATATATAAGTGTGCTAGTTGTTTTCAAAACAAAAAAAATCAGTTCAAAATAAAGTTATTAAAAATTAGATTATAATAATTTAATTAGCGTTTTGGTTTTTGGTGTTGATTAGTGTGTCTATCTTGGGAGTGGTTTTGCTATTTTGAGGTTGTTGTTTAGTTTGTTTTTCTTTAGTTTTGGTTGTTTTTTGTAATCTTTATAGGGCTCTCGGCATGCCTTATGCCGTTTGTCTCTTTTTAATTATATATCTTCCATTGATAAAAAAAAAAGATTAATTTTTACAAAATAATTTTTTCAGTGTAAAACTTTTAACCCATCAAAATTAGATTACAATTTTAATCTTTTTGGACCGCCTATTATACTGTTTAACTTTTAATTCAATTTGATTGGAGGTTGAAAGTTTTAGAAAGATGTGAGTAATGTGACTATAAGGTTTTGTATGGTGAAATCAGCCATTATATTATCTCTAAGTAGACTCCACTAAAAGAATATGTAAGTATAATGCAAGAATAAATGGGTTGTTAAAAAGAAAATGTAGGGTGTGAATAAATTTTTTATTTTTTTTAAATAAAAAAATTAAAATACTCATCACTCTCACAACTCTCTAAGTGCATAAATGATTTTTGGACCGATGGTTTTACAAAAGTGGTGTCAGACGCTTATGTGACATAGTGAAACCCACCACTTTTTCCTCTTAAAAGTATTTTGGAGGGTTTCTAATTTACATGGCAGTAGGACTGAACATGCCACATAAGCATCGGACATAGCTTTTGTAACTTGGTCGGTCCAAACAACACTACTGCTCCAAGTATGCCCCCACTACAGTAGATCTCAGGCTTCGCCACTGATCAAGATGGTTGCAATTGCAGTAATTTTGGACTTTAAATTAAATAAAGCGTTGGTTGTTCTGAATAAAATTCTTTCTATCCAAAGTTCTAAAAAAAATATTATATATATTTGGAGAGAGATTGAATACTTAAGTAACAAGAGAGACATGGCGTAATGTAGTTTCCCTTAGGGAAGAATCAAACTTGAGCGGGTATACGAAGAAAAAGAAAGTATATGGGAGGCAAAAATGTACCTACTAAAAAGTGGGGTCCTTATCAAAAAAAAAAGAAAAAA
>MVGT01002426.1:160835-178212 GCA_002174775.1 Macleaya cordata
GGTAAGGAATGCCTACAACCCCAATAAGATTTTGGAGGGTGCCTATAAAATGACTCCATTTTCTAAGCGCCCTCTAAGATTCTTATTGGCATGCCATGAATATAGGCACTTCTGAATTTGCATTTATTGTTGTTGACATGCCCTAATTTTATTGGTACCTCCAGTTTGAAATCAAATTTTTTGTTTCAAAACAACAAAATATATTACGAAACATGTGAAAATACTTGAAAAAGAATTGATTGATTGATCTTTAGACGATTGGAAGACCCAATTCTCTCTTCCATCGAATGGAAAAGAAGATTTTACATGATAAAATAGTTTGACTAAAATGAAGACTGCCACTAGTACTTGTGGAGTCCAACCAAATTGACCAAGTCCAACCTAATAGGGATTGCGAATAACATTTTGAAGGGTGCCTTTAAAATTTCCCATTTGGAAACACATATTGATCTCTCGGTGGATCAAAGTTCCTAGGTTTTACATGGAAGACTTTCCCGCGCAGTCTTGGAAGCTGAAAAGTTTTAGATTCAGGCTGGGCTTAAGAACTAATCTGGAGTCAGTTAAGGGGATTAGTTGGCCAGTGGCGTATTCGGGTTGAATTTTTTTTTTTGATCGATAATCGGGTTGAATTTGACCCAAGATCTATCTGATTACTTTTAAGTCCCTGTGTGGTACACATTTGTAATTGGCACAAGGCAAATTTGCTGCGGTCACAGTTATTCTATCACATCATCTTTTATCAAATTCATGTCTGAGTAGCTGCAAATTATTTCATATACGTACATTTACACAGCCACATCAAAGCACATACAAATAGAACTTTGGTCTAAAATATTTAGAAATATTCAGCACACCACACAGAACCTAAGTTACAAGGGTGGGAATATTTGACCCTGGTTTTAAAAAGCCCCTAAAAAAATTCTGCATATTCGCTATATGGGATGACTCAAAGGATAATTTTGGGTGAGAATGTTCGTTTCACTATTGAGATCATCTTCACAAAAAATGAGCACATTTAAAAAAAAAATTAACCTCATTAAATTACCATCAAGTAACCGTTGGAAAACAATTGTAAAAAGAAATCATTTTCTTCATCTCTATGGTAAGGTGAACATTCTCACCCAAAATTAACCCTTGTGTTATCCTATGTGGATCGAAAATATGCAGAGATTTTTTAGGCGCTTTTTAAAACCCAGGGTCAAGTATAATATTATGCCGCTCTTTCATAAAATGGTAGCTTGTTAGCATTCATGTGAGGTCAAGTTATGGAACTAAGTTTCGGAAGCACGTAGAGTGAACTGAAAATTAATTGGTGCAGAAGACACATGATGAATCTCTCTGGGAGGCCCTACAAAGTAATAATTTGAAGTTCTCAAAAGACCACTAATAAATACAAAATAGATCAATTTGGTAAAAGCACATGTTGCATGAAACATGTGATTAATTAATGGGTTAATTTAATTTACCCCCCCAGAATAATTGGCCAATCGGACTTACCCCCCTCAAAGATCAGATATTGAACTTACCCCCTCAAACTAACGGTTTCCATGATTCTGCCGTTAGAAGGCACACGTGCGTCTCGCACGCTCCATTTTTTAGGGGGGGTAAGTCTGATTAGCCAATTATTCTGGGGGGGTAAACTAAATTATCCCAAAAAAAATGGTGCAGAGTAGAAATTAACCCTGAGAGAGATACCAAAATGGAGAGATGGGTGATGGTGGGGAGGAATCACCATTGTTTGTCGAACTTGGGCTTTTAGTGATGGAAATAGTTCAAATTCTCTTCAAATCTCACCTGGTGTCTTTGATGAGAGGGTCTTTCAAGTTCGTCCTTGTAAATTAGAATAATTGGTTAATATTTTTATCTTTTTTATATGGTCAATTATAGTGAAGTTCTCTTAAATTTTATATGGTCAATATCAAATCCCTAAACACCAACACCCATCTCTCCATTTTGGTGTCTCTCTCAGGGTTAATTTCTACTCTACACCATTTTTTTGGGATAATTTAGTTTACCCCCCCAGAATAATTGGCTAATCGGACTTACCCCCCTAAAAAATGGAGCGTGCGAGACGCACGTGTGCCTTCTAACGGCAGAATCACGGAAACCGTTAGTTTGAGGGGGTAAGTTCAATATCTGATCTTTGAGGGGGGTAAGTCCGATTGGCCAATTATTCTGGGGGGTAAACTAAATTAACCCTTAATTAATTTGTTTTATGATAGAATCCAAGTGGCTGAAACAAATTATATAATGAAATTTTTATTTTGAGTAATATGGATTTGGGTTTAATCCCAACTCCACTCACAGTTTAATTAATGTCCCATCCAGTCAATTTTAATTTTTTAAATTTAACCAAATCAGCATGCAAACAGTATACTAACAGCATCGAAATTGGATTAAATTTATAAATTATGTCTTGCCTAAGGTGGAAGTGAAAACACAACCAATTATTGATTTTTTTTTTTTTTCTTTTGTCATTAACTCCTTTGAGTAATGTCAGTTAGGAAACGATGTTTTGGCGAGGTTTCTGAAGGAGGAGGTCTTGACGTGGCAACAAGATACATCAATTCAGAATCCCTTACTTATGAGTTCTTTCTTTGTAATTTAGATCGTTTCTATATAAACGTATTTTTTATGGGTTAAAATTTTTAGAATGGACAGATTTTTTATGATTATGATCTATATAGTGAGGAGATAGAACAATCTCACCCAAAATCATTGATTTAGTCAAAAAAAAAAATCACTCAAAATCATCCACTGGATCGTCTTTTTACGGTCCTCACAAAATTAGCTAAGAGTACAGAGGATTTTATTTATCTCCAAAAATCCTCTCCTTAGTATTATTCTTTTATTTTTATTTTTAATTCTCTAATATCTCCTCGATTTTGAACTTTAAATCAACGCAATTTATTTATTTTTTGTCTAATTTAAAGCAACACAAATTAAACCAAATGTTTTGAGTAGAGTTTATATACAGAACAAGTGTGGTGATGAAATATGTTTGCACAATTGGTTGCGCATTAATGTGGGGTGTGGTCGGTCGATAGAGGCTTGAAGGTTGCGTCACAAAAGATATAGCCACAAATTAAATAGAGTTAGATACATGGGAACATTGAATGAGAATATCCCGCCCCGTATATCTCACTGTAATTATTTGATATTAAGTAATTAATTATTATTTTTTTTGAAGGGACTATTGCCCAGGCTATATACATGCAGTGGGCGTGTGAGAAGCGCATAAAAACTGCAAAAAATATCGTCACCAACTAACGCAAGAAATGAGCCCACTAACGGGCACAGAGAAACTGCCAATAACAGCGTACTTATATTTATTACCAGATTATATGGGACAAACTTAACGGCAATACCACAACCGAGAAATTTTGATCTCAAGACCTCCCACTACCAAAGATTTATGGGAGGGATGCACAATCATTTAGCCAAAACCCCATGTACATAAGTAATTAATTATCGACCATTTTACCTCTCGCTATTGTTTTTTATTTTTTAAGCATAAACTTAATTAATTAAACTGGAAATTCAGTATGATTTTTAATATATTTTTTTTTACAAAGAGACAACAATAGAATTGACGAGGGAAGAAAAAGAGGATAATTTTTTTTGTTTGCAAACAAATTGAGTACAACGCGATAAAAGCGACGCGAGAACAAAGATGATGTGAAATACCAAACACATTTTGGCATTATTTTGGAGGAGGAGCCTAGCTAGCAAGTTGAAATTTCCTAACCGGCATTCTATTTTTAGGATTAACTAAAAACCAAAATAAACCTAATTTCACTAAAAATAAAATGTTGATATTATTAAGTTAGTAGGCATTCACTTCAAAATTAATTGACAATTAGTGGAGTGGCTCAGGATCACTATTATGAACACGTCCTTTCACGTGTGGGATTCTTTTGAGCCTAACATGTGAAATTCTTTTTGGATGATGTGAAGCATGTGTGACCGTTGGGCTTGCTCTGATACCATATTAAATTTTTGAGCATCTAACTCAAAATCAATTGACAATGAATGGAGTGGCTGATCGAGGACTTTATATATTAGATTTTGGAAGACCCTTATATCCCATGTGAGACTATTCTCAACAAATATCACATGCTGAAATATAGTTCTCGCAAACTAATAATTAATTAGAATCTTTTACGATTATATTATCAACTTAATTACGAGCAATGTTTTACGCTAGTTTTTGTTATTTATTTTGGGCATTATTGTAATTCTAGATACGCTTATTGACATCATTTTTTTTTGTAAGGGAAGGGTAATGAATTTGGAGTCAGATTTTACTACTTCGTTTAAATGCTACGAAGCTAAGAACTCAATAGGATTATCTAGTAGAACAAAATCGCTTAAGGCAATGAACAATAACCCTAAATCTAATGACATCATTTGCTCAAGCTAATTGATTGTGTATTGATTCCTAACTTATAATGAACCAGTCCCTCACACTGTGATAAGTAGTTAGGTAAATAACCCTAAATTTTTCGAGTTATACTTGTTCGATCGACATGAACCATCTATTTCTTTTAACCCTAATTTTGTTAGCCCTAACAGGTAGTATTTGCATGCATTCAACATGTGTGTTTATTCAAAATATGTGTATTTGATAAATTAAGAATTAATCTCAATATTAGTGACTCACGTACGTACATATATATGCCTTATGTTTTTAGGAGGATGATCTTATGAAAATACCATCTTTATTACCCGAAACAACTTTTGGACCTCCACATATACTATATGTGAGTGTAAAAATAAGTTAGGTGTAAATTTTTTGAATAATGCTACTTTGCTCGCAGTTTTTGCGGTATTCTCATTCTGCAATACACGTGTAATTAATGCCATTAATATGAATCTCAATCTCAACTTAATATTTTTCTCACGAGGCCATCTCTGCCATCAAATCGCCAGCAGTATGTAAATCCCGTATACCTGACTCAATTTTTATTTTATTTTTAACATGGATGTGCTTTTTAAACCGTCAAATACTCACAAAGCATAAACCGTCAAAGGCGGTGGAGGAAAATTAAATAAAAAATTAAGAAAGAAAAAAAAATAAAAAATAAAAATCTCGTACGTATGTTTTATATAGTCAATTCAAACAAAAAAATTGTGGCGTGGGAGCATTCAAATATAAACAAGAAACCTGTTTGTATCATTAAAACCATCTCTGCCCACTTGCAAGCCAACTTGGGGGTGTACCTATCAAATTCAAAACACAATATTATACAAAGACAAGATAGAAAACTCTCTCTCTCTCTCTCTCTCTTCTCTCTCCTCTTTCTCTCTCTAGCTTTCTCTCTCAACTTGCATGTCTTTTTCTCAACAAGTTGAGTACTTATCAAAGTCAAGTTGCAAAAAGAAGTTGTTGATATTGAGTCTGATATCACAATAGTTTTTTGTTTATTTTAATACAACATGCAGCTCTCCCTCCATATATGGCCCATGCATTATCAAATTAATTAAGGATATATACAATTTTTTGGTGGTTCTAGTGGGTTGTAATTTTTTTTTATTAACTAATATCAATTATTTTTTTTATTTTATTTCCTGATCAAAAAAATTATTTTATTTTATTTTATTTTAATTTATTTTGTAAGTGATATGATAAATTATTAAAAATTCTACACCGACCGTCGTACCAATAACGATAAGCACATAAAGTTGAAATGAAGTAATGAAGTATATATGAACCGCTTCATACCATTTCTTTATTTGTTCACCAGTAAAACAAAATACAAAAAAAACAATAAATAAACCTCGATTTTTGGTCTATTTTAATAAAATAATAATCTCTTATAAATTATCCGCAATTTGCAAAACTAATTATAAAAAAATTGAAGGATAATCACTACTTTATTCACCTGTAAATTTTAAGGAAAAAGAAGTAAACCGTGAATATTAATTCTTTTTAATAAAATGTAATTTTTTTGATGGATGATAATTTTTTAAATTAATTACCTAAATTGAACGTTAGCCGCACGAACGAATCCGTAGATACGTTTGTATTAAAACTTGTTAGTGTCCGATTAGCATTAATGTGACCGTCATTAATTTCCCTATTAATCAATAAAGTTTGAGCATTTTGAACTTACCCCCCCACTATTAATATCACTTTGAACTTACCCCCCCACATTGTTTGAAAATGCACTTACCACCCCACTTTTGACGGGGCCGTCTGGTCCCCGTTTAAAATGTGCACGTGGACGCACGTGACGTTGTAAAAAGACCCAAATACCCTATTCTTTAACAAAGGACTAACTTGTCCCCAAATACCAAGGGTTTGGATAATCTTANGACGGCCCCGTCAAAAGTGGGGTGGTAAGTGCATTTTCAAACAATGTGGGGGGGTAAGTTCAAAGTGAGATTAATAGTGGGGGGGTAAGTTCAAAATGCTCATAAAGTTTTAAGTTAAAGCTAATATTATAAGGGTCCGGTTAACACACGATAAGGTTATTTTTAAAGAAGTTTTTTTGCAAGTTAGAGATCTTCAAATGAGCTGAATTTTTGTAGACATAATATTATCATTATTTATAAGATGTCTACAAAAAATCACTTCAATCAGAAATTTCTAACCTTCCAAACAAATCACTTTAAATGTCAGCCGTTCATTCACACTATTAAAGTTTAAATTAAGTGTTCGTGGTGTTAGAGGATGCTAGAGGTCTCCGATTGAGCTGATTTTTTTAGATATGATTCAAATAGTATAAATAACATACATATCGAAAAATTAGCTCATTTAGACAACCTTAAGAAATAAAATAAAATACAAAACTTAAAAGCTTATCATGTGCGCTTAGGGCACATGTTAACAAAATCCATATTATAATTATCTTTATTATTCACTGGGCTCCATAATAATAATGTATGTAATGCAGCCATTAGACTAGACTCATTACTCATGTAAGAAGCACGGACACTCCTCTAAGGGTGCCGTGTCGCCATGTCCATGTCCCCTCACTGTGTCCGTACTCCTTAGTTACTCATCTATACAATTATTTGTTACAGTTTGAACACTCCAATTTTGACGGTCGGCTATTTTTTTAAAAATTACATATTGTACTAAATTATTTAATTATAATTTATAGTTGACAAGAGATTTTTAAATAAGAATTTTGTAAGGTTCCGATATTTAGTGGAAAACTAGTTAAATTTATAACATAATTTCTAAGGAATTTTTCACCAAATTTCTAGTCCCCAACAAATCCCTAACTAAAATCAACTAAAATCCACCATCTAAACAGACTATTGTAAACGTTAACAATGAATAATATATAAACATAGAAAATACATGTGCTATTAATTGGTATTGAAAAAAAACACCCAACACCGATTTAAAATGCTGTAAAAATCTCGAGCAGCACAAATAACTTATTTGCTATTTTAAAGTATACGATACGAGAGGTTGATTTTTTTATGTGAAAATAGAGTAGTCATTTAAAAAAGAAGTAAATTGTTTTATAATTTTTCATTTTTTATTTTTTTGGTGAAATGTTGAAGTTAGGGTAACTTAATACTCGACATGATGGATTGATACACTCTAAATTGTATCCGACATTATTTAACTGTTACGTTACATATCTAATATAAGTAACTTTGAGAGCAAAAAAAACCGACCCCAGTAAATAAAAAAAAAAACAAATTTAAAAACTTCAGGAATTCCGAGGAATTACAAATATATTTCAAGGCTATTTTCGTCATATAGACTAATAACAAACTGCTCTTTCTTCTGCATTTCTGCATTGAATTACACAAAATGGTGGAATTCACAATGGTGTATGACTGAATGTCATCATTATTACCAATAACCCCTCGAAAGGATTAAAAAAAGGAAAAAAAAAATGAAAACATGATTTGTGGCGATAAATGGTAACGGTATATTGTAACGTGTAGCGTATCGTTTCGGAAACCGTTACCTTCTTCTTGACGTAATTTTGCAATCCAAGCAATCGAAGAGGTAAAACTGTGAGAGAAGTGATCATGAAGCTGAAACTGTCACCGATTCAATTCGATACCGATAATCACACAAAAAACAGTCCTGATGAAAAGACGACGGTTTTCATGGAGATGATGACCTGCTACAACCTGTCAAATTTTCAGCAATTTGAGCCAAAGATTGAAGGTTGCACCGGACAATTGTGTCGACAAAAACACAAGTATCTTCTTTCGTATTGCCAGGTGGAATATCAACGACGTATGATTCAACAACGACGGTTTCTAAACCGTTAGGAGAAGTATGAAGAGTTGTAACGGATTTGTAATTAGCTAGTCTATGATCACCACCAACAACACTAAAACTGATGACGTGGCTTTCATCGTCGAGTATCTCAAGGCGTTCGGTACTCGTAGCAGCCGGTAAACCCGACACGACGTGGACTTCTCGCAACGTACCAACATTACCGTCGCCAAAAAGAAGGTTACAGCTTTTGACGAAATGTTTGTAAGCTTGTGGGTTGTCGAAGCGGCGGACGACGGACCAGACGGTGGAGACAGGGGCGGATATTTGTTTAATTACGGCGGAGCAGCATTGGTTAGGGCCGATTGAATGAGTGTGATGACGGGATACGGTCTCGGGTACGGGTGTAGGGGAAGGAGAAAGAGGGGTGCGGTGGAGTATGGTAGTGGGTTGATGGGGTTGTTTGTAAAAAATGGTTGTAGGGTTTGTGGTGTTGATTCTGTGGAGTTGGATAGAAGATTTTGGTGTTGAAATCATTTTTGTTTTTCTGTTTGATCCTCTTCTCTATGTGAGAAGAAGGGTTTTTTTGGTTTGGGATTGAGGGTTTATGGGGGTGGATTGTATATATGGAGGTGAGAGAGAGTTGCAGAGAGAGGGATCTAGAAGTTAGAGAGAGAAAGTAGAGAGAGAAAGTAGATAGAGAAAAAGGGTTTGGTTGGTTGGATTTTTGAAGAGAGAAAGGGAGAAGAGAAGAGGCTTTTTGAAGGGAGGGATTAATGAATGTTTCATGTGGGAGGAGGAAATAGAGTACTTCTAGTTGATGGAGTGAAATTACTAAATTGACCTGGGTTTTGTATTTGGAGAAATTACGGAATTGTCCACAGTGAAGATTTAAAATGACGAAACGGATTGTTTCCTCGTACACACAACCGGGTGCACTGTTCGATAAATTAAGATGATACTGTCAAGCCGGGTAGACTGACTTCCTTACCATGGCGGTCTATTAGTACTTGTCGGGATTGTGAGCGGAAGCTAGACTTAGACAAATTGACATGTCATCCGCCAACTCTACCCTAATTTGATATGCTAAATTCTACCCTAATTCGATTCCCTAGTTAAATAAGTAATATTTATGACCTACTTATTCAATAATTCTGTGAAGATCAATTCATTTTCTTATTTTACATGAAAAAATGTCAAACTAGTTAGAGGTATAAACTTAAAAAAATAATTTAATAAACGAATTAGGATCATTCTTAACACGTCAACCTACCAAGGGTCAACCCTAACCTTATTGCCATGTCTAGTGAGAACAGAAAGGATGGCAAGTTTGAGAGCACAAAACCGGATTAACTTTAAATTTTATGTAATTCACACAAAGTTTGATGACGCTTGAGATCATCTAACAGCGTGCACATGATGTTCGATGCAATTCAATTCATCTTGAATTTTTCCTAAACAATTTACATATAGAATGGCAGTAGGGATATTCTTAGACAATATAACAATACCCAAGAATATTTTTATAAAAAGAAATTAAGAAAACAATTTCCTTATACCGACATGTCGGAGATTTTTTTATTTTGAAAACTATATATATAATAATTATAAATTTATGTGCATCTATGGTGAAACAATGGAAGCCTTAGAAAGATGTGGTGGATAATTCTCCAAATAGCTACTAGATTTACCATCACTATTTATTAATTCTTCTAATATAAAATCATAATTTGAAATAAGCTTAACAAATTAATATGTGTTAATTACAATTAAAAATTAAACTAAAACCAAAAAAAAAAAAAAAAAATTTCTAAAATCCCAAAAAAGGGTGTTGTTGCTTGAATATCACGTGGGTTGCATGTTCTTGGAGTCATGCAATGTGGTTTTACTGTTTGTCCGTGTTTGACAAAATATGGGGACGGTACCAGCTGATTGTGACGCACTGACGTCGATAGCCCAAAGTTGTAGCCCCGGGAGAAGTTGTGTTGCGTGCCAAGTATATCTGTGGACAATTTGGATCTCCTAACCCAAGTGGGATGACTCGTTTAGGTCTTGTTGTGTTCACCCTTGCAATTCACTAGGATGATCCCATAATTTATGAGGACGAAAGAAATGTTATTACCTCACTCAAATTCAACTGTTTCTCTTTTCATTTTACGAAAGTGCTAATACTCACTCAACCCTAAACCCTAATCCCCTCTCATCTAGGAGAACTGACAGTCTAGATAAATCTTGCATGCGCATCTCTCCTTAAGTTACAATTTAAGAATTTAAGAATTTAAGAATTTAAGAATTGAAGATTCTAAATTTTAATCTAAGTAATTAGAGCGTGAAGTAGAAGCGCTAATAATCAATTGAAAAATATCTAGTTTTGGAATGGTTTTGGGACGGGCTCGAGGTTTCGGAGAGGGAACATTCTTCCTATACTACCATTCTGGTTACTAATGTTTTAATCATCAATCTAAACTTTATTGTTAAAAATTTAGACATTATGATTTGAATTTGAATAATTGAGCTAAATAGCTCCCATGAAATTAATATACAATGCACATATAACTTTCCGTAGTATTATTGTGTAAGTTTAGCTTCAATAATTAATTATATCGGTGATTTCTTTGTGTTTGTAGTAGTGTACATTTTTTTTTTGCATTTTTTGGTAGCGAATTATCTGACATCAGCATTTGTTTTTAGTGATTTATCTGCACTTTCCATCTCACGCTTTACACTTTACAGTGTATCTCCGCATTGTGATTCTAATCATGTTTTCCAGTGGGTCAATGATATTTGACCGAAGTCTAGAATACATGTTCACTGTGGTACAACAGGGACAGATCGGTCTTTATAAAGTTGGGAAAAACTTTTATTTTTTGAGAGTGTCGGTAGGGTCAAGGGCGTGATCCATAAAAGCTTATGAGGGTAACTATGTAATTTCTGTTGAAGTGATCCGACCGTTCTGAGTTAGTTATCGAAAGTGACAAAACTGGAGTCAGGGTAATATCGGAGAATAAAATGGGTATTTAATTAGATCCTTCCGAAAGAAATTTAACAAATGGCCGACCCAAGTTGCAACTTGCAAATTGCAAAAGAGTCTAACTGAAACCCCAATTGGGAATTGAAAATTGGATAATTTTCTTCAATATTTTGGATTTCATCTCCACAAAATCCCACCATTCTAGGGGACTGTTTATTTTTCTAAAGACGACTAAAAAGTCATCTGCATCTAACACGTGTATATTATTATTTCTCTTATACTTATTCTTTATATATTGAGGACTCTGTAGAAATGCTTATATGTACAATGCTTATATGTGTATACACTTCTGAGAGTATTTAATGGCTGATTTTCGATGACAAAGTTGTTTTTATGTGCAGGCCATTTTTATAAAAAATAAATTCATTCTAAAATTTCTACCCTATCAAATGTTAGTTTAAATTTTTTAATATTTATAAACTGTCCATAATTCACACCCGTCAAAACTACTAATTGACATAGAAGTGAATAATAAGAGATCTCCTTGAAGATGATCTAAAGATGTAACTTTAATATGTCTAAATTCCAGGTGAGCATAGAAGCACTGTATATTTATTTGATGAGGTCAATATTGAAAGTTGCAAGAAGAAAAAGAATTGGCAAAGTATTTCAGCACACAAAAAAATAAGATGCATGTGTATTTTATAATGTACATCTTTTTTATTGTTAATGATAATTATATTTAAGTGACTAATACTACGAGGAGTTTGCATTCCTTCCTAAAACATGGGAGGTTATGGGTTCAAACTTTACAGGACGCGGTATTGCCCTAAAGTTTGGCCCATGTAATAAGTTATGTTGGAGTTAGAAGTTTTTCTTCGTCCGGGGTAGCGAGTTTCTGTCTGTCCGTACTGGCGACTCCTTTGATGATCTTGGCAGTGTCTCTGTACTTCTAATTACATATCCATTGCTAGCTATTAGTGTCTTATCGATGTATCTTTGCATTATCATTGTAATTTGGGCAATAGTTTTATAGTCCGACATTAACATTCTTAGTAGGAAATTCAAATGGATAAGTGATGGGTTGCAAATTATAATTGAAATTGGTACAGGGTGTAAAAACGAAAATGCCTCGTGTGCATGGATGTAGTTGGATTTGTTAATTAAATTTTACCCGATTAATTAAACAAGTGGGTTTAAAATAAATTGTAAACATCAATATCAACTGAACTCATGAATTGCAACTTGCATGAGGGGCCATTAGGAATTTGAAAGGTTCAACTAACATTTATTTATTAATTAAAAATAAAGCCAAAGGAAAAGGGAATTTTGGTCATCTTAATTTCTACCATTTATATTCACGCCCACTGTTCAATGCATCCAGTCCAAAAACTAGATAGTACTAATTAAGCTAAGATTTTTTTAAACAAACAAATTGATTCAAAATCTCATTTAAAATACTAGTTCCTAAAAACTTGTACTGATATGTTACTTTTTAAAAGAAGCAAATTGGTTCAAATCTCATATAAAATGGCTAGTTTTTTTTTTTACTAGGTAAGCAATGATTATATAAATTGATTAAAGAATTGTACACCCAAAGGGACTAGGCCCAGCAAAAGAAAAAGAAGATAACAAAACTCAATTTACAATAATTGAGGTTGAACTTAGGAGAATCTAAAATAAGTAGTGGCTGGATTTTCAATGGTTAGAAAGTAGGGCCTATGATCAAAGGATTCAGAGATTCCTAGAGGAAGAAGGGCCTCTTTCTTAGACATTGAATCAGCTGCAAAATTTGTTTCTCGATAGACAAGCGAGAAGTTAAGGATTAAATTCTTCTTGAGATTGGTCCATCTGGATAGAACAAACCAAGGAATTTTGTTGTCGTTGAAGCATCTGATAGCTGCATGTGAGTCCGAAGTTACCCAGATCTTCTCCAAACCCAAATTTTTTGCCCATTCCAGACCTAAAATGATCGCAAGAATTTCTGCTATAAAATTGGTACAGATGCCCAGACCCACAGCCATAGCACCAATTGTTCCTCCATCTGATCCTCTCAGGACCATTCCAGCACCAGCAGGACCTGGATTTCCCCTTGAGCAACCATCACACCCCAATTTAATTTGACCCACTTCTGGTGGCATCCAAAAGCATTCGTAAACCGAGCGACTAATCACCGGTCTAATATAGAATGTGATATTTAAAATCACATACATGTTATAATACAAGTACTAGAGAAAGGGGATAGAGGATATTTCTTATATCTTAACTCTCTGTTACATAACTACATACAACATTTCATTTTTTCTTAACATAACCATATATGAAATGTACAAGCTGAAAGTCTCTCTGATATCTCTTAACTTCGTACAACTAACACACATATATATAGTGTAAAAGAAAGATAAGAAAGCATAGTAAGAAGACATTTAACTATGTGGGTGTCAAGTGTGGGACCTGCATGGGTCAAACCACTAACAAAACATGACACCAAATCGGTGGAACAACCACATATACGTAAGACGTGTTATAACAATACAGGATTTATCATACAACTAGCTTTGAGATTTCTTTTGTATAATTTTAGAAATTATACTGGCTTCAGACTTTAGAGTCAATTATATTAATTTTACTAAATTGACATCAAAGCCCTCCTTTTTATTCGTTTTAATGTACAAAGCATGTACCATTTGTTGAAAATAGTCCCACGTACAAAATGAGAACTTTTTTTTTTCTCGATAATAATCTAATATATTAACAAAAGCACAAAATATACAAGAAACAGGCACAAATAACCCACATAAGATACGAGAGTCTAGCAAACTCAATATATAATGATCCTAGGACACTCCACTTATTTTTTTAGGGTAAGTGTTATGAACACCTTAAACAAGCAACAACATATTTTTTGAGGTTAGGGCAAGTACCATGGGCACCCCAAACAACCAAACTCCTCCTTCGGGTCCTCGATTTGGAGCGGTAGTAAGGGATTTGAGGGAGAAAGCAGAGAATGTGCCTTTAGGCACAATATGTGATGTACGACACAATCTCTGCCTATTGGCACAGATTGTGCCATACGGCACAATCTTTGCCTCATCCCAAACTATGAAAACAATCTAAGACCATATTTCAATGTGGAACAAAGGGTTTGAAGGGTATTTAATTTTCGGTAGAATTTGTGCCATATGGCACAGATTGTGCCTCCCATGTATCTTCTATCCATGGTACTTGCTCTCTCTCAATACCTTAAACTGCTACCCCAAACTCCTACCTTAAGGGTTTCCCATGGCACTTGCCCTTATACGGTGCTACACTTACTGCAAAATGTACTGCCAACCTTACTGCAAAGGCTATTTAANCCACCATTCTAAGATAATTGCCGCGTTAAAAACCTTGTCAGAAAAACCCAGAGGGACAAAACCTGAGCTAAGGAAAAAGAGTACAATGACTTAGAAGAGTGCTGGACTCGCATAAGCTGCCTCATTAAAAACTTTGACAAGGAAAACCCAGAGGGACAAAACCTTGACAAAGGAATAAGAGTACAGTATGAGAAGGTCCAGTCAGACAAAAATAGGTATCGAAATACTCCCCCTGATTGAGCAAGAACTCAAATCAGTCCGCTTGATGATACATCCGTCTCAGGCCAATTCCATAAACCAGCTTTCTAAAAATCGCTATTAGTAGAGACTTGGTGAATAGATCAGCAAAATTCTCACAGGATTGTATCTGCTGGATATCAATCTCATTGTTCTTCTAGAGATGGTGAGAATAAAATAGCTTCGGCAAAATATGCTTGGTTTTATCACCTTTGATGTAGCCTTCTCTGACTTGTGATATGCAAGCGGCATTGTTTTTAAAAAGAACTATTGGAACATTAGTGATAGATGGTAGACCGCAAGAGCTTCTGATGTGTCCAATCAGTGATCGTAACCACACGCATTCTCGGCTGGATTCATGCAAAGCAATAATCTCCGAATGATTCGAAGAAGTGGCAGGAAGACTTTGCTTACTGGATCGCCAAGAAAATGCAGTACCATAACTTGTAAAAACATAACTAGATTGGGAGATAGCTTATCCCATTATCTGTGAGCCATTGGATAGGTTTCTCTGATAGAAAAATCCCATGTCTGTAGTTCCACAGAGATAACGGAGAATCTGCTTGACACTTGTCCAATGTCTCCTTGTCGGGGCAGAAATGAACCTGGCTAATAGATTCACTGCAAATGTAATGTCTGGTCTGGTACATTGGGCTAAGTACATTAATGCGCCAATTGCACTAAAATATAGTACCTCAGGACAAAGTAGTGCTTTATCTTCTTCCTTTGGTTGGAAAGGGTCTTTTTCAATATTAAGAGATCTCACAAACATAGGAGTACTCAATGGATGTGCTTTGTCTATGTTGAAACGCTTCAAGATCTTCTCAGAATACGACGTTTGATAGACTAAAACTCCACTTGAGTTATGCTCGATCTGCAAGCTGAGACAAAATTTTATTTTTCCAAGATCTTTCATCTCGAATTTTTTTTTCAGGTATTCAGCAGCATTACGGAGCTCTTTTGGAGTCCCGATTAAGTTGATATCATCGACATACACAGCGATGATGGTAAATCTAGATTATGATTTCTTTATAAAAACGCAGGGGCAAATAAGATCGTTTACATATTCTTCCTTTATCAAGTATTCACTAAGGCGATTATACCACATCTGCCAAGATTGTTTCAATCCATATAGAGCTCTTTTGAGCTTAAGTGAATACAAATGGCGTGGTCTTCTCTCAGGTAAAAATAACCCTTCCGGGACTCGCATATAAATATATGTATCTAACTTCCCGTACAGATACGCAGTAACCACATCCATCAGATGCATGTCGAGTTTTTCTAAGACTACCAGACTGTTCAGATATCTGAAAGTAATTGCATCCATAACAGGAGAATATGTCTCTTCATAATCAATCTCAGGTCTCTGTGAAAAACTTTGTGCCACGAGTCGCGCCTTCTAGCGAGCAACCTCATTTTTCTCATTGCGTTTTCTTGCAAAGACCCATTTGTTTCCCATCGGGTTCACATCTGTGGGTGTTGGTACAACCGGTCCAAACACCTCACGCTTTGCAAGGGAAGCCAACTCTGCTTGGATAGCTTCTCTCCATTTTTCCTAATCAATTCTATGTCGACATTCCTCTATAGAGTGTGGCTAAATATCATCGTTCTCTGTGACGATGTCAATAGCTACTGAGAAGGAAAAAATATCGTCGACAATTATTTCATTGCTATTCCACATTTATCCGGTACATGCATAATTTATAGAGATTTTCTCATTTCCCTCTCCCGGGGATTGTACCGGTCCCTTTCCTAGAGATTGGCCTTCTTCAAGAGGCATATCATCAGATAATGTGGATTGTTTAATGATAATCTCTCTGGGAGTATTTACATTTATTGATTGGCATCTCCTCTTACTGGGAACAGAATCTTTCGAACCAAGAGGTCGCCTACGCTTTTGGCGTACATTAGACGACTCATTTGCCGCAAGTTGTCCTATTGGGGTCAATGCCCTCTCTGGACATCGGCTCTTATAGCATGTCTCTCCGGGACATCAAGTTTAGCTAGAGCATTTGTAGTAGGTACATATAACTTGGTAACTTTAGCTGCGTCATTAAATGCATCAGGCATTTCATTGGCAATTTCCTGAAGATGAACAATCTTCCACACCTCAATGTCATATGCATTGGTACGAGGATCAAGATGAGACATAGATGGTGTGATCCAAGAAATCGCATGTCATTCTTTTGACGATGAATCGCGCCGTTCTCCTGATGACGGATTGTCTCCTCCTAATGACGAGAAGACTGCCTCATCAAAATGACAGTCTGCAAAATGGGCAGTAAAAACATCACCTGTCATTGGCTCAAGATAACGAATAATAGAAGGTGAATCAAAGCCAACATATATTCCTAGCTGTAACGCCCCAATTCGAAACTCACAATCTCTAAGAATTGAGTCGCATCTCGAGGCGTTAGGCTAATTATACAAGGTGACTAATTAGTACTAAAAAAACTTAAACAAGATTTACAAACCTAATCAGAGTTAAACTAATGCAGCTATCCATATCACTAATCACCTCAAAATATGACTAGGACGAACGAAAAATTCGCCAGAGTCTCCCCTGTAATTTCAGGGTTCTCAACCTGTAATAAACCTGTAGAAGAGATGATTTAT
>MVGT01003219.1:19175-30570 GCA_002174775.1 Macleaya cordata
ACTATCTTAGCATAACAGTCAATGTGTGCATGATGTGCCGACAGCCAATCCATTCCCAAAATCATATCGAAGTCTCTAATGTCAAATAGTGTCAAGCTTACGTTCAAGTCTAGCTCGCCCACTCGTACCACGCAGTCTCTAAAAACTTTATGTGGCACTGAGCGCTTTCCTATAGGTGTTGCTAGCTCCAAAAACCTCCCACTGATAGAAACTGGAAGGTTTAGGGTATTCACCAACCTGGTAGCAACGATTGAGAGAGTAGAACCAGAGTCAATTAGTACATTTACTCATACATCATATAACAAGATTCTACCTTCAATCACTTCTTCGGAAACCCGTGCATTTTCCTTTGAAATGGCAAACATGCGTCCCTGAGTAACTCCACCTGTCTGTTGTCGATTGCCCCTAGGGCAATTTCGCTTCACGTGCCCTCTTTCCCCACAATCCCAACATTGAACCTTGCCATCATCTCTCGGTTGTTGTTGTTGTGGTCGTGGTTGTTGCTGACCTTGGTTTCCTTGAGGTCTATTCGGTTGTTGCGGTGCTCTACCCTGTGGTGGTGCCCTCTGTTGTTAGGGTTGTTGTCTCTGCCCTTGGGATGACTCACCTTGTACCCTCTGCCTTTTATCCCCGCTAAACTGGTTTTGTTGTTGAAACTGGTTGGCTCCTCGTTTCTGTATGGCTATCTCTTGCCTTCTCTGAAGTACTTCACACCCCCTCTCTGGCATTTGAACCTTCCTGATAATCTCATTAAAACTGTGGAATTCAAAGGCTAAGAGCTTCTTATACAGCTGAGGATTCAGTCCATCCCTAAATTTCCTTATCTTGTCTGNGCGTGTCTCTTCCCCAAACATAGTGAACATTTTGACTTCACTCCTGTTAATTAGATCAAATTCTAAACTGTTCAAAGGAATTCGATGCTTCTGCCCTCTAAACTTTACAATAGGCTGTCCCGGAATTTTAAGGGTTACTATCTTAGCATAACAGTCAATGTGTGCATGATGTGCCGACAGCCAATCCATTCCCAAAATCATATCGAAGTCTCTAATGTCAAATAGTGTCAAGCTTACGTTCAAGTCTAGCTCGCCCACTCGTACCACGCAGTCTCTAAAAACTTTATGTGGCACTGAGCGCTTTCCTATAGGTGTTGCTAGCTCCAAAAACCTCCCACTGATAGAAACTGGAAGGTTTAGGGTATTCACCAACCTGGTAGCAACGATTGAGAGAGTAGAACCAGAGTCAATTAGTACATGTACACATACATCATATAACAAGATCCTACCTTCAATCACGTCGTCGGAAACCCGAGCATTATCCTACGAAATGGCAAACATGCGTCCCTGAGTAACTCCACCTGTCTGTTGTCGATTGCCCCTAGGGCAATTTCGCTTCACGTGCCCTCTTTCCCCACAATCCCAACATTGAACCATGCCATCATCTCTCGGTTGTTGTTGTTGTGGTCGTGGTTGTTGCTGACCTTGGTTTCCTTGAGGTCTATTCGGTTGTTGCGGTGCTCTACCCTGTGGTGGTGCCCTCTGTTGTTAGGGTTGTTGTCTCTGCCCTTGGGATGACTCACCTTGTACCCTCTGCCTTTTATCCCCGCTAAACTGGTTTTGTTGTTGAAACTGGTTGGCTCCTCGTTTCTGTATGGCTATCTCTTGCCTTCTCTGAAGTACTTCACACCCCCTCTCTGGCATTTGAACCTTCCTGATAATCTCATTAAAACTGTGGAATTCAAAGGCTAAGAGCTTCTTATACAGCTGAGGATTCAGTCCATCCCTAAATTTCCTTATCTTGTCTGTCTCTTTATTGACAATCGTAGGGGCAAAACAAGATAAGTTAGTGAACCTAGCCACATACAAATCCACAGTCATACTTCCCTGTTTCAGGCCCATGAACTCATAATACTTCCTTTCCTTCACTGCCACAGAGAAATACCTATCCAAGAACAAATTCTGGAACTCGGTCCTAAGTGATTGGACCCATTCCTTCCGAAGTGCTTTTCCACCAGTCCCATGCATCGTCAACTAGCATATAAGTAGCCATCCTAACTTTCAGCTCATCAGTGCATCTAAGTAAGTCGAATATCTTCTCAATATCCTTAAAACACTTTTCGGCCCTTGCTGGATCCGGTGTTCCATCATAAGAAGTGGGTCCCCAGCTCTTGAAGTCCTTCAGAATTATATTATCATCAGGTGGCCCAGGGTTACCAACCATAGGTGGAGTAGGCTAGGGAGGTGGTGGTAGTGGTGGGGGTACCACCCCTTGTGGAGCTTCTTGGTTCGCTCTAACCTCTTGTCTCAACTGGGCCACTTCGGTAACTAACAAGTTGACCGTTTGGAGAAGGCCGACTAGTCCGGGGTCGGCGGGTTGCAGTTGTGGTTGCGGCGGGGAATAGGTGCATGAGGCGGTGATGGCGGTGGTGGAGGTGGCGGTTGTCGTCTAGGTCGCCCCCTCGGCATCGTTCACTGCCAAAAGTCATGCAAATAACAAGTTTTGCCTCATATTCCACCAAAACTTGTAAAACCATTAAATAACATAAACCGATTGAAAGCATTTAAATCAACAAAAATATCAAGGTACAGTAATAAGGTTTTCATATTTTGGTGACTTTTAGTTCTTTAAAGCTTTTAGCTTTTAACATATTTTCCTACTCTTGGTGGATTTTATCTTGTTATTTGATCTACTCAGAGCTAACAATGCTCTGATACCATCTGTAACGCCCCGTACCCCAAAACAAGGGACATTACCATCAGTCTACAACGAGACTCAAATCCGGCAGAGTCTCCCCTGTAAACTGGACCTTTTGTCACCTAATAAACACAGTGCATACAAAATATACACAGCGGAAGTAAAAGAAACTAAAGGTATGCACAAAAATTTGCCACCCATTTTTTTTTTCTCAACTCAACTGAAATCCTAACGATGTAGGACCAGGAGGGACCTGTCAAGACAACATTGTCTAAAGTTATCCCTTCCTCTAAGTCACCTGCAAATAACTATGACATTAAATCTTTCACTTAACATGGATGTAATTGTGATATGATATATCGTTATGTTTGTTGTTTCCTGTCAAAATATATATATAGTGAAAGAAGATAAAGTAGAAGTCGCATTCATATAAAACAAAAGTAACGTAAAGCTCACAACCTGAGCCATAAAACATAAGTCTCAAAGATAACGAAATAGAGGTAGAAAAATCGTCCACCGTGACTGAAGAGAGGGAGACCTACATCAAACCCAAAACAAGGAATCCCTCGCCAAGAAAACCACGTCACAGCACCACTAAGGATCCTAACTCGATCCTCAAACGTCATCTGTAAAACCACGAGAATAATTGGGTGAGAAACTCAGTAGGTAGATCAACCATCTTAATATTATCATATGTGGCGGATAACCCGATAACAGCTCAAAAGCATTTATAAATGCAATGCATATTATATAGTTGATTGAAACATCAAAGAAAAATCCTGCATATACATATACAAACAATGGTAGTGTACTTCTGCTAGCATAGCCAAGGAACACGACCAGGTTACCCCAGTAAGAATTATTTCAAGATCGGATACTAAGCGCGTACAAATTGACGACTGCAGACTAGATAAGGGTCCCCAACTAATCCAGAGAAGGTTCTTCGACAACCTTCCCCCGCGTCTAACACCCATCGGGCAGGCATGCGAACCTCAGCTAAACTAGTTACTCAACACCACCAATAAACATGGTTTAGCAGGAAATAATCGTGACTTCCAAGACTTCTCTAGATGTACCTGTCTCCCTGACGACCCATTCCTCCTTGAAGACAAAAACACCTAGCAAAGTCTCAGATGGTGTACCACATCCGGATAAGCATGATCCACCATCCTTGTAGAGAGTCTCCAACCTTTCACAAGCTTACCTTAGTGATAACATATAGTAGTATATATATAGGTTGTGTCTTTTAAGTTAAAGTTCGAAAACTATTTTGGAAGAACCCTTTTTGAAAACCAAAGTCCATTTTTGTAGAAATCCCCTTTTGAAATTTCTTCTCTTTTGAAATCTACATACAACAAGTGTAATTGGTCCTAAGGATGAGGGACCATAGCAAGCCAACTCACCCACTCTCATATGGGTGAGGATCCCTGGCAAGCCAACTCGCTCACCCATAGGGTGCGGGACCATGGCAAGCCAACTCACCCACCCCCGTAAGGGTGAGGATCCCTGGCAGGCCAACCCACGCACCCAAGTCTGCGGGACCTGGCAAACCAACTCACCCACCCTCGTAAGGGAGAGGATCTCTGGCGGCCAACAAACATAGATCACTCAGGCGGGAATCCGAGTGGAAGTAACACAGGCACCAGTCCACCTAAGGTATACACGGTTCTCCCTGTCGTCGTGAACCCTGTCAAGCCCGGTAGTGAGACGCCACTACCGTCTTTAGGCGGTCACGGAAGAAATTCCTTTTTGTCATATTTTCAAAGTTGGGTTTCACATCGAGAAAACACTCGATAAAATAGATTTTAGTCTCTTCCAAAGGTCTTCCAAACATAACCATCATTTCATCCACATAAATTGTGATAGTAAAATTGAAGTCCCATTTGTTCACAATCCACGAGAAATATTTCATAAACATGATATAAAATCAAGCATGCATATTTCCATATTAAAATCAGTTTCTCAATGTTTTCTTCATAACATAAGTTTGTTGTTATCCATAAATTCTATGCCATGCCTTGCATACAAAAAGTACATACATAACAGTTCGAAACATGCATTTAAAATGGTTGGGTGCTATTAAGATGAATTGACCACCTACCTCTAGCGGTACAGGAACTGATCCTCCTCACCCAGAGAGTCAACAACACCCAGCTCACCAGCTGGAGAAGAAAAACAAAGAAAACAACCATTAGGTTCTATCATTTAGAACCTTAAATCACAGCAAAGCAAAACAAGTACAGTTAACCTTCGGAGCCTTAAACTTAGGCATCATAAGTCAGAAAGTCCACAAGGCCTATTTTAACCTCGTATGTCCCCATCCACTAGGCCTTGTTCAAGATGAAACCCTAATTTCATAACCCAATATCTTTACCAACAGGAGGTTAACTAAAAATAGTCCCATAAGTCTAAGAAATCATCCAAATAAGAGGAATGCTCAACATATAATGTAAACCCACAGAGTGTTATCATGTCCATTCATGTATCTTTTATCTTTTCTCCAAATAATAAGGCACATTCATCACAATCCTCAAAACAGCCCAACAGTCTCATCCTAGACCTAAATTTCATCATCAACTAGGGTTTTAAATTTCTCTTATGCTTTTTCCACCTCCATCAATTCAAGATTTAACCTAAATAGTCCCAATTTCATTGTTAAACTCATATTAAAAAAAATAGATTTAAACTAAGTCCTCAAAGTACAAGCATTTTCATTTCCTCAAAAATAAATCAAAGATCAAGGAGAGTTATACCAACCTAAGGTTTGATAGATCAACTCCCAAAACACTTCCAACAACTTGATCAACCTCAACTCTTACTTCCTATTATTCCAAATTCATTTTACATAAAAAAACCTAAGCATTTAACCATCATTAATGGTCCTACGAATGCCTAAAATAATCCACAAACTTCATCCTAGTTTCAGAAGTCATTGTCCACCAAAACAATGCACGATCTTTATATTCATCACAACCAAGCACCATCTTTAGCATGAAACTAAAGGAAATCATCCCAATAATATAGATTTCACCATCTAATTCACTCATCTTGAACATCAAATTTTTTTTTTCTACATTCACAAGCTATACAAAGGTAAATCACCATAACCTCATCAAGTTTAAGTCTCCACTTGCATGCATCAAAAATAGAGGAAATTTAGATCATAAAAACTATATATTCATATCAAATCTTTAAACCTAATAGTCCAAAATTTCATCTTCGTCACAATTTTTCGTTTTTTCCTCAAAAACTCCAATTTACATTACAAAAATCACAAGATCTACAATATTAGGGTGCTGATTTCTCACCTTAACACAAAAAAATTAGCCCATCTCATCCCCTCTTCCACNGTATATTAATGCGGTCTAATTTGACCAAAAGTTAAATTTAACTTTGACCACCTTCTAAAAGTGAAACCTTAATTTAATCACATTTCTTGAGGCTCAAACAATCTAGAAACGCACCCGTTGGTTAGTGATGGGCTTTATTTGGACTTACTTCATTATTGCGGTCAAATTTGACCAAAAGTCAAATTTAATTTTGTCTACATTTTAAAGTCAAACTATGCTTTAACCACATTTTTTGAGACCTAAACGATCTAGAAAAACACCCGTAAGTTAGTAATAGGCTTTATTTGGACTTAGTACATTATTGCGGTCCAATTTGACCAAAATTAAAATTTAACTTTGACCACATTCTAAAAGTCAAACTTTTCTTTAGTCATAATTTTTGAGACTCAAATGATTTAGAAAAGCACCCGTAGGTTAGTAATGGGTTTTTTCTGGAATTAGTAAATTATTGCTTTCCAATTTGACCAAAAGTCAAATATAACTTTGACCACATTCTAAAAGTCAAATCTTTTTACAGTCATAATTTTTGTGACTCAAACGATTTAGAAAAGCACACGTAGGTTTGTAATAGGTTTTATTTTGACTTTGTATATTATTACGGTCTAATTTGACTAAAAGTCAAATTTAACTTTGACCACGTTCTAAAAGTGAAACCTTTCTTTAGTCACACTTTTTGAGACTCAAACGATTTAGAAACGCACCCGTAGGTTAGTAATGGGCTTTATTTTGTCTTAGTATATTATTGCGGTCCAATTTGACCAAAAGTTAAATTAATCTTTGACCACAATTTAAAAGTCAAATTACGCTTTAACCACAATTCTTGAGACTCAAACGATAGCGAAAAACACCCATAGGTTAGTAATGGGCTTTATTTTGACTTGGTACATTATTGCGGTCCAATAAGACCAATAGTCAAATTTAACTTTGACCGCATTCTAAAAGTCAAACTTTGCTTTAACCACATTTCTCGGGACTGAAACAATTTAGAAACGCACCCGTAGGTTAATAATAGGTTGTATTTTGACTTAGTATATTATTGCGGTCTAATTTGACCAAAAGTTAAATTTAACTTTGACCAAATTCTAAAAGTCAAACCTTTCTTTAGTTATATTTTTTAAGACTCAAATGATTTAGAAACGCACCCGTAGGTTATTAATGTGCTTTATTTTGACTCAGTATATTATTGCGGTTCAATTTGACCAAAAGTCTAATTTAACTTTGACCGTATTCTAAAAGTCAAACTTTACTTTAACCACATTTCTCGGGACTCAAAAAATCTACAAACGCACCCTTAGGGAAGCAATGTGCTTTATTTGGAATTAGTACATTATTGCTTTCCAATTTGACCAAAAGTCAAATATAAGTTTGACCACATTCAAAAAGTCAAACCTTTCCTTAGTCACAATTTTTGTGACTCAAACGATTTCGAAACACACCCTTAGGTTAGTAATGAATTTTATTTTAAGTTAGTATATTATTGCTGTCCTATTTGGGAAAAAATCAATTTAACTTTGACCATATTCTAAAAGTCAAATCTAGATTTAATCGCATTTTTTAAGACAAACAATCTCGAAACGCACCCGCAGGTTAGTAATGGGGTTTATTTGGATTAGTATATTATTGTGGTCAAATTTGACCAAAAGTCAAATTTAATTTTAACCACCTTCTAAAAGTCAAGCCTTAATTTAACTATATTTCTTGAGACTCAAACAATCTAGAAACGCACCCGTTGGTTAGTAATGGGCTTTATTTGGACTTAGTTCATTATTGCGGTCAAATTTGACAAAAAGCCAAATGGAATTTTGGCCACATTTTAAAAGTCAAACTATGCTTTAACTATATTTTTTGAGACTTAAACGATCTAGAAAAACACCCGTAAGTTAGTAATAGGCTTTATTTGGACTTAGTACATTATTGCAGTCCAATTTGACCAAAAGTCAAATTTAATTTTGTCCACATTTTAAAATTAAAACTATGCTTTAACCACATTTCTTGACACTCAAATGATCTAGAAAAACACCCGTAGGTTAGTAACGGGTTTTATTTTGACTTAGTATATTATTGCGGTCTAATTTTATCAAAAGTCAATTTAACTTTGACCACATTCTAAAAGTGAAATCTTGATTTAACCACATTTTTTAAGACAAACAATCTCGAAACGCACCCGTAGGTTAGTATTGGGCTTTATTTGGATTAGTATATTATTGCGGTCTAATTTGACCAAAAGTTAAATTTAATTTTGACCACCTTTTAAAAGTGAAACCTTAATTTAACCACATTTCTTGAGACTCAAACAATCTAGAAACGCACCCGTTGGTTAGTATGGGGCTTTATTTGGACTTAGTTCATTATTGCGGTCAAAATTGACCAAAAGTCAAATTTAATTTTGTCCACATTTTAAAGTCAAACTATGCTTTAACCACATTTCTTAAGACTTAATAAGCATAAATATATTATATTTACTACCTCTATATTTATATTAGTTAGTTAATTATTTAATCTATTTGAATTAATTAAGGATATTTTGGCTATGTGCAGGGGATATGAATGGAGCGGTCAAAATGTGGTAGACCCGTTACAAATTGCCAAAGTTCGTGGTATATCGAAGAAGAGGGCAGCAAATCAGTTGAAAGAGCAAAAAGTTATTAGGGCACCCATGAAAGCACGTGGACACGTGCGAATGTGAAAATAATTCAAAACAAGGGTAAAGATCATAAAGAATTGATTACATTAGCATGATGTCATCAAACACTTTAAGCTTATTTCCAGAGCCTTCTACGTTTTTTTTAAAGAAGAAAACAGATTTTATTTTTTGTTTAGTAATTCTCTTGAAGTGGGACCCACTAGTTATTAGGTTTCAAATTTGTAATAAAGAACTGCTTGTTTTAGGGAAGTAGGCTGAATAGGTTATTATAGGTATTTGTTTTATTCTTCTCAAGAAAAAAAAAATATAAAAGAAGAAACAAGCAGCTGTACTAAGTGGGAAGAGAAGTTTTTTTTTTAGAAAAAAAGAGTTTTGTTAGTGATTTAGATATAGGTAATATATATCTATATATTTAGTAGGTTGCTGGGTTTTTTTTGGATCGAAAAAGAAAAGAAGAGGAGGGTTAGAAGAGTTTTTTTTAGGTTAGGGTGCTGCTGCCGTTTCTTCTTCTGTTCTTTTGGATGGCAGCAGCTGCTGCTACTTCTTCTTCTTCATCCTAACGTAAGAGAGAGAGTGAGCTGCTTCTTCTTCACCCAAATCTCCTACTGCTGCTTCTCATTCACGTGCAAAGAGCTACCAGGAGAGAAAAACTAGTTGCTGGAGTTTTTTTTTTTTTCTGTTTTTCTCTTGGTCTTGGACGGCAGCTGCTGTGCTGCTGGTTCTTCTTCCACTTGGGGTTTTCAACGCATAAGAAAGGCCAAAAGAACAGCTGCTGCTGTGCTGCCATTTTTCTTCTTCAAACAAAGAAAGTTGCTGCTCCTTCAACACGCAAGAGAGAAGAGGAGTTGGATTTGCTGCTGTCCTATGTGTTCCTGACGCACAAAACAGAGAAGTTGTTGCTGTTTTTCACGCCCAAAACAGGGGCGAATGCAATTCCTATCAGCACCATAGTTTGCAATCTCAAAAACCCTTTCTTCCTTTTCCTTTTAATTAGTTTTCTTAATGAATCTGTTTTTGAATCTCTCAAGCATGTGTAGCTGATTTTTCTTTTTGGATAAAGGTGAAATTCTAAACCCTAGACATGGTTATTAATTGATTAATTTCAGAATTTTTCTTTTATGTTTCTTTTGAAATTGTTAATATTTCACTACTATTTTTGTCATGAATTGCTGTCTCGCTTGTTTAGGTGCGCAACTAGATGAATGTGATAGTTATTTGATTGCTAGTTTAGTGTTTTGATTCGTTTTGTCAAAATTTCTAAATAAAAGTAGCAGATTGTTGTCAACAGTTATGAGATATTTTTGTTTGATTGCAAGTGGAATATGACTCAAGTTAAATAAACTGAGCTTGTGTGTTTATTGCTTGATTTAACCTATGTCTTTTGTAGATTATTGCTTTCATAAAATTAAACTTAGAGAGCTTGTTCTAGGTTGTTTAATGGAAAGAGATTGAGTGAAGAGCTTGTTTTACTCAACAACAAAGTGGAGAAGAATCGAGATAATCGAGCTTGTGATTGTCTTAGGGTTATTAATTTCAAAAGAGAGTGAAAGATAATTCTAATCATTAACTATTAATCATGTTTAGTGGTGGCAAATGATCNCTGCGGGAATGACCCTTGCTTACTACTATACTCAATAACGATCTTACTTAGTGCAGGGATTTAAGTGATACACTTTTTAGCGTATCATTAAACGATATAGAAAAACACCCGTAAGTTAGTAATAGGCTTTATTTGGACTTAGTACATTATTGCGGTCCAATTTGACTAAAATAAAAATTTAACTTTGACCACATTCTAAAAGTCAAACCTTTCTTTAGTCATAATTTTTAAGACTCAAATGATTTAGAAAAGCACCCGTAGGTTAGTAATGGGTTTTATGTAGAATTAGTAAATTATTGCTTTCTAATTTGACCAAAAGTCAAATATAACTTTGACCACATTCTAAAAGTCAAATATTTCTTTAGTCATAATTTTTGAGACTTAAACGATTTAGAAAAGCACACGTAGGTTAGTAATGGGTTTTATTTTGACTTAGTATATTATTGCNAGGTGAAATTCTAAACCCTAGACATGGTTATTAATTGATTAATTTCAGAATTTTTCTTTTATGTTTCTTTTGAAATTGTTAATATTTCACTACTATTTTTGTCATGAATTGCTGTCTCGCTTGTTTAGGTGCGCAACTAGATGAATGTGATAGTTATTTAATTGCTAGTTTAGTGTTTTGATTCGTTTTGTCAAAATTTCTAAATAAAAGTAGCAGATTGTTGTCAACAGTTATGAGATATTTTTGTTTGATTGCAAGTGGAATATGACTCAAGTTAAATAAACTGAGCTTGTGTGTTTATTGCTTGATTTAACCTATGTCTTTTGTAGATTATTGCTTTCATAAAATTAAACTTAGAGAGCTTGTTCTAGGTTGTTTAATGGAAAGAGATTGAGTGAAGAGCTTGTTTTACTCAACAACAAAGTGGAGAAGAATGGAGATAATCGAGCTTGTGATTGTCTTAGGGTTATTAATTTCAAAAGAGAGCGAAAGATAATTCTAATCATTAACTATTAATCTTGTTTAGAGGTGGCAAATGATCTCTTAACCATATTTCTCATCATATTTTCTTAACCTTTTAAATTTTGTTTTTCTTAGATTCTAATTTAGCTTGTTGTTTTCCTTTAATTTGTTTACATATTAAATCAAAGTCAATTATCCCC
>MVGT01002761.1:0-22995 GCA_002174775.1 Macleaya cordata
GCAGGAAGAGGAGAAGTTCAACATAGTGTCTCCTTCAATCACGCTTCAAAGGTAATGATCTTCCAACCTTCTTAAGATTCCTAACAACGATTAAGAATTAAAAGGGATTCAAGGAAATAGTTTTAAACTAATTTTAATTCCGCTGCCAGTTTAATTTTTAAAAACCTAGAATCCCTAACAATATTGCCATCAAAGCCTCCCACCCATTCAATAGATCTAAGAAACAATGCCCTTTAAAAATGTCACCCCTCAAACCCCACAAGAACATCAACCCCTTAGCTTTGCATATGAGATCTACTAAGAGAATCTCTTTTGAGTTAAAAGCACAGTCATTTCTACCCAGCCAAACGAACCACCAAATAGCAAAAAGGATGAGCTTCCGGATCATCTTAGCTCTCTTTCGCAACGTGCATCTCTCCCAAGACTTAATGACACCAATAATCTCATTGCTTTGCACCCATTACATCCCAGCGACTTTGATGAAGTAATTCCAAACATCAGCAGTTATCGGGATTTTGGGGTAAAGATTTTTCAAATTAAAGATCCTACCTAAGAAGTAGACACGAACACTCTTCTTTTAAAGGAGTGTAGATTTTGATTAAGGTCTAACGGTGCAAGTCTACTCCTTCAAGTGTGGCTGGGATTTTGATGTTCATACGATAACTTCACGTCATCCAGTGTTCGTTAAATAACGAATCGTTAGCACTAACCGTTGACGGCGACGTTATTTGTGTGGGGACTACAGCGTGCGTGAGAAGGATGTACACGTGTATGAAGTATGGAATACACATACATAAGGAGACAAACGTTGAGCTGTCAAAGATTCCAAGCATGTCTCCTTTAGATTTTTCTCACACTCTTTCTTAATCAAGAATATTGGAGAATGTTAGCAAACAGTTTTAAAAAGGCAATTAAAACTCATTATTGGACAAAAATATGTTTAAGTATAATGTGGGCAGATCCCGTGACATCGTTAAATTGACGTCACCGTTATTTATTTATTTATTTTTTTATAATTGCTTGTTGAATTATATAGTACATATAAAAATGAATTAATAACTATTTTTTAGTGAGAATGATCTACATAGTGAATAGAGAATATCCTTAGAAAAATCAATCCACTTTAAAACTTGTAAATTTATCATCTTATTATTGAAAATCAATGGTGATTGAATTATCGTTTTTACCGTTATATCACATCAATAGAACATAAGGTTAAATATTTTAGAATTTGTTGATTTTGGATGACGATGATCTACAAAATGAGAAAAACAACCTTACAAAAAAGAAAAATAATCCTTGATTTATCTGCATGTGGTGATATCAATAATATATAGACCCAGATGACCTTTTTTTTTTTTTTTAAAGGGTGTTACGAGTTGACTATGCTTATCCGGCCTGTTTAGAAATTTTATGTGCTAATATGAGAAAAACTTATTTTTTTTGTTGTTAATCAATAAGGATTGGTTTTGAAGACGAGTTAGAAGTATTTAAAGCGTTGTCTTTTGTGAGAACATAAATTCCATCTTTGGTTATGTTTTATCATGTATAAAAATATTGAGGAAATGATTTTCAATGTATATATAAATATTGAGGTCTTGTGAGTACAGTTAACGTTCTTGGTAAAAATTATTAGTCAACCACTAAATGCGTTAGATTGTATATGGTGATTGATTCTTCATCTCCACACCTTGGACTCCGTTACACCAAACTCTTATATATTATATTTTTGTTTACTTACTTATTTTATAAAAATTTCTTCCGGTACATAAAAAAAAAAAAAAATACTATATCGTATGTATGTAAATTTTTAATATCTTACTTTTATTATAATACATATATCATGTGACAACGTTAAAATCACGGATAAGATTCTGCCTTATATGTCGTAATCAAGTGTCATTTCCCGATAAAAATTAGGTAAAATTGTAAGTATTTTTGTTTTTATATACTAGAGAAGCTAAAACTATATATCAAATTCACTGATAAAGATTCGTTTACGTACAACAGATACGAGTTTTTTTTTTTTTTTGCCAACAAAAAATCTGGTGCATTATAGCCTAGATGTTTAGAAACTCGATATATGCCCTAGCTATCTCATTAAACTTTATAATTTTAGTGTACGTAATGACGTCCATGTGGTTTTGTTTTAAAGTGGTTGACGTCGATCCAAACCACTAAACTAATTTTTTTTTTTTTTTTGTTCAGAGCTTTTAGGTTTTGAAAAGTGAGAATCGTGAGATTCATTTTATAAGAAACAAAAATGGATGTCTTGGGGGTAACCTATGAGTTGGAGAAACAAAAAGAATGAATTTTTCAATGGAAGAGAATCAATAGGGATATGCAAGATGCTTATAATAATCCCCCCACTGGGATAATGCTCCGCTTTTGGTCTGTTTTTTTTTTTTTTTTTTTTTCATTCTTTTTTAAGGTTAGATGACTTTATAGAATGTAGAAGTTAGTGAGTTTCTGTGCAGCAATGTTTTCTGGTCTTAGTATAAAAAAGTCTAGGGCTTTTTAGTGCGGAGAAAGTGACCCATTTCTTATTTTGTTCCTTCTACATATAAGAATGTTGATCGACATATATATATAAAGAGAGAGGATATATGGCCCCTTCTATATAGCCCAAAGTTGGCCACTTCATCTTGACCGTTGCTTTTTAGTTTTGTAAACGGTGGGATGTGCTACTGACGTGGCGAGCCAAGAAATAGATTTACTCGGCTTCACCACTTGGCTCGGCTAAAAGTGAAACGTGTAATCTAAATCAACAGAGAGAAAATCTATCTTCTTCTCTTCCACTAATCCATTATGGTCTAAATCTATTTCCCCTAAAATCTCATTCACCCATTTTCAGTCAAGATCACCATGCCGGAGCTTGTGTCGCTGGAGGCCGGAGCAGAACGGAGGTCTATTTCTCTTTTTCTCCCTCCCTCTCTCTCATTTTTCTCTGTAAACCCTAGATCTGAAATCATAATTTTGTATACCGTCAAGTACACCTCAAAATATTAAAACAAAAAACTAAATTCAGAGAGAGAGAGAGAGAGCATACTTCTACAACTGAAAACAGAATTAATATTTGACTTGAGACACTAGGATCTCAATCATGAAGAAAAGTTGGATACATAAAACAGAACCCTGCAACATATAGATAAAGCCCAAAGACAACCATTTTAGTACCATCAGTTACACTTAAAATGTTATAACAATAAAACAAAATTCAGAAATAGACACCAAAATACAACTTAAAATAGAATTCTAGATCATGTAGATAAAGCCCAAAGATAAGATCGATTTTTGTAGAATTGAAACAAGAGACTTCAATCTCAATCACGAAAAAAATTCAAATACATGAAACAGAGAAACCAAAGTTAGAAATTCATAATTTTGCAGTCAATACCTCAAGGTTGTGTACCAAAAAATAAAAATAAAAGTAATCAGACTGAAGAAAAAAAATAGGGTTGCTGAATTTTTTTTTTTTTGGGAAAAAGGGGTTTTATTAGAGGGGAAAAAGGGGTTAGAGAAGAAAACTTTTCGGAGGATTTTTTTTTTTCAGATCTAGGGTTTACAAAGATTAAAACAAATAGTTTCATTATGAAAAAAATGGGTCTGAGAGAGAGACAAAGAAAAGATTGGAAAAAGAGGAAGACGAAGTCTTGCTTCGTTTTTCAGTTCTAGGGTCTAGAGATAAAAAAAAGAAAATAACGAGAGAAGGGGAGAGAGTGAGAGAGAGAAATATCTTTAACCAACATTACCACTTGACCTCCGTTCTGTTTCGGCCTCCAGCTCCGGCGACACTAGCTCTGGCGTGGTGATCCGGGTGATGGAGATTTTAAGAAAAATAAAAGACGATAAGAATAGAGGAAGAGAGATTTTCTCTCGTTTCACTTTTAGCCGAGCCAAGTGTTGAAGCCGACTAAATCTTTTCTTGGTCCGCCACATCAGCATCACATCCCACCGTCCACAAAGCTAAAAAGCAGCGGTTAAGATGAAGTGGCCAACTTTGGGCTAAATAGAAGGGGCCATATATCCTCTCTCATATATAAAATGTTACCGAGTTTTGACATTTTTCAGTGCGCCTTAGCTGCTTGAAGATAGAAGTAGTATATATATATATATATATATATATAGAAACTCGTAGTTACTGATGAAAGTTTAACCTTTTTACACAAACTAATCGAGTAAACGGTTGTGTGCCAATAGACTTATGTTATGTAAATTAATGACATGAATATCATGCAACTATCATTTTGGACACAAAAAAATATTCTATGGCATGGAGTGGGAGTTAAAAACTTTTTTTTATTTTTTATTTTTCGCTAGAAGCGTGGGAGTTAAACTTTGGGTGCCTAGTATATAGATTTAGGTCACTGATCTAAACAATCAATATGGCTATGGGTTGACTACAACTAAATCAAAGAAATCGTCAAATTATGTTTGGCCAAAGAAGTTGAGTTTATATGGCTTGTCAAACTCAAAAAACACTATAATAAACAATAAAAAAAGATGAACACTATCGACATCAAATATTTATTTTTATTTTTATTTAGAATATCTTAAATGTGCAACAATTCTAAGACGTTCAATGTTAGCCATCTCATATCCATTTTAAAGATTTTGTGGATGGTCCTCAATTGTGCCCAACTCCTAACAAAATCATAGCCAATAGGTCCTCGAGATCCGTGCACTATGAAAGATATTGATTTAAAGTTTAATTTTTTGTGACGATGTTCTACTCACCATGCAAATTATTTAGGACAAAATCTAAATAGAATTGACGTAGGGTCCACTTAGATTGTATCTAAGGGATGAATTTGATAAGGGTATTCTCCTCACCATGGAGATCATCCTCACAATTAGCTCATTTTAAAAATTCTAACCCTATCGAAAATTGATTGGATTTTAATTAAAAGTCAATGGTTAAGATTTAACAGTGAGATTTTCAATTAATTTTTTGATACGGTTAGAAGTTTTATAATATATAGGCTGATTTTTTGTAAGAATGATCTACATGGTGGAAAAAACATCCTCTTCAAATTTCAGCCCTTGGATACAATCCAAATACAGACCCACATCAATTGGGTTTAGATTTTGTCCCTTATATTTCGTTCCCAATAGTATAATGGTTGTCACAAATATACAAGCTGATGTTAAAATTTCACTCAATAAAATCCAATCAAAAGAGCATTAAACTTGATTGATGCACTATAGTCTATATGTATAAACCCAACTCAATAATCATGATCTATTTTTTTTTGGGTAAATGTTGTACTATTGCCTAATTACAAGTATAAGCAAGGACTTATGAGAGAGAAGGCATTACCAGCTCATAAAGAGCACACTCACTAACTAACAGGCAAAGAAGAAAAGGGTGAGAGTCAAAGACCGCCTTGCAAGATCAACTATTGGCGATAAAGAGTATTCGAACACCTCCTAGATTATGCTCCATCCTCATAACATTTTTAAATTTATTCGATGCAAACAGAAATTACTAACTAAACTAGCCGGCACTTGCCACCCCACCCAAACCCACCCATCATCAATATCAGTTCCCACCATAACCGAATACATATTAGGACATTGATGCTAGCTAGAAAACTCGGTTACATATCTGATATCTCAAAACGGGTCAAGAATGAAGTCGAGCCGGGCGTTGTTGTCAAATTGCAAACGAAAACAAGTAGATTGAGTAGTGAGTACCCAGTAGACCAGTAGTTAGGGTGGTACCGACACTAGTAGTAGGGTCGGCTAGAACGTTTTGCTAATGGGCCTGGCCCATGTCACCACTCAGATGAGTGATTTTATTGGCAGGCCCCAAAATCTTGTTGGTTGGCCCTGGATGGTGGCGCCCAACAAAATTTGTTTGTTGTTGTTAGCAGATCTCAGTTTTGTTGGCACCCTCCACTTTGGTCAAATGAATTTGACCATCACAAAATCCTGATTTCTCACCGTCCTCGCCTACTTTATGCCTCTCTTTGTCTCATTGTTCTCTTCCTCGTTGCCATCACAATTCGTTCTCTCTTTTTCTTTCTTTTTATCTCTTCTATTTATAAACTGTAACCCTAGATTTTCCAAACCCATCAAGGAAACTAGAGTTTTAGAGAATCTACACTTACCAAATATATTAGGATTACCACCCAACCAAGAAACCTTAATTCCTTAAACACTTAGTCCTTTCTATTCACACATGTGGGACCACAATATTTTTAATTAACACACAATGGTAATTTTCCAGATTGAATAGAAAAATATATGTTGTACTATGGGCCACAATCTTACAATCTCCCACTTGGCCCTTAGACAACATATTAATTTTAAAAATCATTTTTTCAATCTGGACCTTTAGAAAGTCGAGTGGCCACTCTTAATTTAAAAAAAAAAAACTGTAATTGCCAAAATATTAATTAGAATGTGTCTTTGCCTTCCACTCAAAACAAGAATACCACTAATGGCTAATCATGAAAACATTTGTGCTTCTGATATCACAATGCAATTACATGGTTAAGCCGTTAGTACCATTAACGATTCAAGTGTAAACCTTATGGTGGTTTTATTTAAGTGTAGATTGGATAGCACACAACCTTATGTGTGATATAATATTGTGTATTTCTAAATATGGTCTAGCTTCACACATTTGAGCATATGTGTGTCATTCTGATAGATTACGACTAACCATCATGCGACAACCATCGCCTAATATCCAGAATGAAGGCTTACAGATACGGTGCCTTTTCGTATCTAACCCAAGCTACGAGAGTTTTGTGCGAACTCTCAGGCTAAAATGACATATTACGGCTACCGCCATATGATATCCATCACCCTTATGTCTCTTATAATTCTCTGTGCACGTGCAATAATCTTATAAAACATGTAATACATCAATTAATGAGTATACTCTATTACTTTACTGAAACTGGAATAGTATATTTTAGAGTTGAAACATAATCAATACCTCTAAGTGATATCACCATTGAACTCCATACTTACTATATGTAGGCTCTATTAAATGCCTTTCAACTCCCACTGTTCCCTGCATCCTTGGCAAGCAAATTATGATGCACATATAGATAATTTATTTCTTTATGATTTGCTTCCTTTGATCGTACCTCAATCAAGATGAACGAATTTTAAGATGCATTTATTACGAATAGTCATAATTTATTTAACGAGGTAACCCTGAAAACAAAACTAATTATCTGTGAACCATACCTAACCAAAAGTTTAGAGTTTAGAAAATAAAATCATAACTAGTAGAATCTAATCTTGAATAAATGTAAAGTCATTGTCTAAAAATTTGTAGGTTGCTATTTTATTTCTTGTCTCCCTCTGGTTGATGAACACCTTCTCTCTTCTTTTTCCATTCTTTATAGCGGAAGTAATCTTTCTTGATATGTCCTTTCTTTCCACAGAAGAAGCATGCGCAATCCTCCTTTTCCTCTTTGTTTTCTTCATTTGCTTTTGTTCCTGAAGATTGACCTGGTCCAGATTTCATAAACTTTCCTTTCTTAAAATTCTTCTTGAAGTTCTTTTTGCTGGATTTATTAATAGCTAAGTTTGCATACTCAGCTTTACTCTCTTTCAAACGTTCCTCCTCAGCTACACATATATTGATTAATTCGTTCAAATCCCATTTTCTTCCTTGTGTACTATAATTGACCTTTAATGTGTCAAATTTACTTGGGAGTTTTGCCACTGCCATATGAACCATCAACTCATCTTCAATCGTAAAACCTAAATCCCGAAGATTGATTACGAGCTTTGACAGTTTAAGAATGTGTTCCCTCACGCTCCCAGTTTCATCACAATACAAGGAAAATAATTGAGCTAAATAGTTGTACTGCCTAGAATGAACAGTACCCATAAATTGTCTGTTGATGAGTTCAAAAAACTCTTTTGCTGTAGTTGTTTCTGGAATACCTCCACTGATCGTCTCATGAATCGACCCACGAATGACCATCATACATAACTTGTTTACTTTCTACCATTTCTTGAAATTAGCCTTTTTCACATCCGTAGATTCAGCAGTAGGAGCAACATGTCTTGCCTCAGTCAAAACAAAATCAAAATCTAAAAGGCCCAGTTGAAGTGTAATTTGCCTTTTCCAAGTGTAATAGTTGGAACCAGTCAATTGGTCTACCCTGACAGCACAGTTCTGAAAATCCATGTCTGAAAATTTTTTCAAAAACATTTCATGATTTTTCACACAAAAATTATATTTCATCATACAAACTATAAATATTAAAACCGATATAAGTGTTAAGTCGGATTAATCAGAGTGTATGACTGTGCTTAAAATTACCACTCTATGGGACAGACGGGTGCAACCATCTAATCACACCTTTGGGTAGAGATTTTGATGTGTTGTTCGTCCCCCAATTGACTTTAACTGCTTCATATTCATCTAAACTGGTCTAAGGGTTAAGCCGGATTAGTCAGAGTGTATGGCAAAAATTAATATGCTCAAACTTACCACTATGCGGGACAGACGGGCGCAACCATCTAATCACACCTTTGGGCAGAGATTTTGATGTGCTATTCGTCCCCCAATTGGTGACAATTGCCACGCACAGAACTAACCTAGCACGATCCGGATAAATTCAGACACTATCCTCACCTTTGGGCAAGAGGGTTATCCTTCTCTTTCCTTCACGTGCAGGCTTTTCTGCCCAACTCAATCTATTAGAAAGTTCCTAGACACGTTTGAGCCTAACTAGTATTTTCTAATAGGTGAGTGCAACCTTCGCGATCTTAAAGAGAATTTAATCTCTACATCTAAACAAACATGATATCCATAGGACGGTCACCTTTGGGCAGGCAATCTAACCTACTTTAATCATGAGCATTCTGACGACCGCTTTGAGTGTCTATTCCTAAACCCTTATAGGATAGACCTAGACGTTCCTTAAACTTTCTTTAGAATTTCATAAAACCAGAATTAAGGATCTGGTTCAGTAGAACCAGTGGTTAGGCCTGAAATAGTACTAACCACTATTTACTGATCTAGGCATGCTGATTTACTGAATAAATAAATAGTAGAGTTGATTGTCGTATCTGATTTAATCGCGGAAGTCCAATGGAGGTTTTCACCAGAGAAGAACCTACAACCCTTCTGCCTTTAGCAGATGATGGGGCTCAGATTGCATGAGGCTAAGGGTTGACCTCCTCTCTATTTATAAACTGTAACCCTAGATTTTCCTAACCCATCAAGGAAACTAGAGTTTTAGAGAATCTACACTTACTAAATATATTAGGATTACCACCCAACCAAGAAACCTTAATTCCTTAAACACTTAGTCCTTTCTATTCACACATGTGTGACCACAATATTTCTAATTAACACACAATGGCAATTTTCCAAACTGAATAGGGAAATATATGTTGTACTATGGGCCACAATCTTACATTGACTACAACTAAATAAAAAAAACCGTCAAATTATGTTTGGCCAAAGAAGTTGAGTTTATATAGATTGTCAAACTCAAAAAACACTATAATAAACAATAAAAAAGATGAACACTCTCGACATCAAATATTTATTTTTATTTTTATTTAGAATATCTTAAGTGTGTAATAATTCTAAGACGTTCAATGTTAGTCATCTCATATCCATTTTAAAGATTTTGTGGATAATCATCAATTGTACCCAACTTCTAACAAAATCATAGCCAATAGGTCCTCGAGATCTGCACACTATGAAAGATACTGATCTAAAGTTTAATTTTTTTGTGACGATGTTCTACTCACCACGCAAATTATTTAGGGACAAAATCTAAATAGAATTGACGTAGGGTCCACTTGGATTGTATCTAAGGGATGAATTTGATAAGGATATTCTCCTCAGCATGGAGATCATTCTCACAAAAAATTAGCTCATTCTAAAAATTCTAACCCTAGCGAAAATTGATTAGATTTTAATTAAAAGTCAACGGTTAAGAATTAACAGTGACATTTCTAATTAATTTTTGATACGGTTAGAAGTTTTATAATATACAGGCTGATTTTTTGTGAGAATGATCTACATGATGGGAAAAACATCCTCATCAAATTTCAGCCCTTGGATACAATCCAAATACAGACCCACCATCAATTGGGTTTAGATTTTGTCCCTCATAGTCTATATGTATAAACCCATCCTAATAACTATGATCTATTTTTTTTTTGGATAAATAATGGATTATTACCTAATTACAAGCATAAGCAAGAACTTATAAGAGAGAAGGCATCACCAGCTCATAAAGAGCACATTCACTAACTAACAGGCAGAGAAGAAAAGGGTGAGAGTGAAAGACAGCCTTGCAAGATCAACTATTGGCGATAAAGAGTACTCGAACGCCTCCTAGATTATGCTCCATCCTCATAACATTTTCAAATTTAATCGATGCAAGCGAAAATTACTAACTAAACTAGCCGGCACCTGCCACCCCACCCAAACCCACCCATCATCAATATCAGGTCCCACCATAACAGAATACATATTAGGACATTGACGCTAGCTAGAAAACTCGGTTACATATCTAATATCTCAAAACGGGTAAAGAATGAAGTCGAGCCGGGCGTTGTTATCAAATTGCAAACGAAAACAAGTAGATTTAGTAAGTACTTACCAGTAGTTAGGGTTGTACCGACACCAGTAGTAGGGTCGGCTAGAACGTTTTGCTAATGGGCCTGGCCCATGAAGAGAATTCATATCACCACTCAGATTACACATTGAGTGATTTTATTGGTAGGCCCCAAAATCTTGTTGGTTGGCCCTGGATTGGGGCGCCCAACAAAATTTGTTTGTTGTTGTTAGCAGATCTCAGTTTTGTTGGCACCCTCCACTTTGGTCAAATGAATTTGACCATCACAAAATCCTGATTTCACACCGTCCTCGCCTACTTTATGCCTCTCTTCATCTCCACTGTTCTCTTCCTCGTTTCCATCACAATTCGTTCTCTCTTTTTATCTCTTCTTCTCCAGCCACCAACCCAAAATGTAAGGTCAAAATAGACTCAAATCAAAACCCTTCTTCTTCTTCTTCTTGGGTTATTTTATAGGCGCCCTCCAAAATCTTATTGGTAGGCTCCGGTTGTAAGTATCGTCTACCTTGAATTTACATTTGTTATGTTATGGGACCTGCCAATAATATTTCAGGGGTGCCTTTAAAATTTTCCCTTCTTCACATAAACAAAAGTGGGTCACGAATGGATGGGTCCTTAAAAACTCATTAGAGATCAATTCCATCTATTCCTTCCAACCCAAGGACTCAACAATTGACAGTTATAATAGGGCCTGCCAACAACATTATGGAGTGCCAAAAAAAAAAAAATCACTCTTACACATTATGTGCGCAAGTCTGGGTAGGAATAAAATGTCAGCTGTCGTATGATTTGATTTGGTGTGATCCGACGATCCAAATTATCACGACCACAATTACTCCAAGAATCCACTCCCACTAATGGTTTCCAAATCCAATGGCTAGAATTCACCAATCAGTTACTCCTGAGGTTTTGGTTGAAGTCTGGTCCAAGTACGTGCCCAACCAACCCCGGGCCCATTACACGACAACCAGCCCACCCCATTTACATTCCTATGTCTATGTGGATTGTGGAGCGAGCAGTGTAGCATATCCATCTTCCCTGCATCTTGATCATGAATGGGCTTGGGCCGAAAAATCTAGGCGAACCACACCAAAACCAATTCAATCCAACTTTATATCTATTTTCAACATACTTATTCTTACACCCTATTTACATCCATTTTTAGCACCCACCAAAAGATGATCATAAGACTGATTTTGATCTACATGGTGAGGAGATGATCTCACAAAATCAGCTCAGGATTATATCCACGTGGTCCCCAAAAAAGGTGTAAGCAACGTGTAGCAATAAGATGGGTGGATTAACACCCGCTTATTCTTACACCTACTTCGGACCCCCACATTTAAATGATCATAGGTTCGATTTTGATCTAAATGATGAGAACATCCCTACGAAAATCATCCATAAGATGTTAGATCATCTATACCTAGGCCAAGAGGGAGGAGGGAGGTGTAGAATATGTAGAACTGCCAAAGTAAATGTAACTTTAAGGTTATAATGGTAAAAGTACAAGAGCAATGCTTTTTATTTCGCCACTTTTTTGTTTCTCAAAATTTTTGATAAACTTTTTGTGCAAGTAACATTTTTTGACAGAAACATTCCATGTTGACGTGGTTATCAAAATATATAGAGAGTAATTTTGTGCACCCACCGAGCACATCACCTTTCTTTTGATTGGCCAAGTGTTAGACAGTGTGAATTCAACTATGAAATGAATGAATTCATTCTGTGAACAACAAAGCCACTGAGAAGGAGGGGAACACGCATTTCTTATGAGGGTGCACAAAATAGCACTCCAATCTATAGTATGCCACATCAACAAAGAATGCCATGTAATCTCTCTTTCTTTCTTTTGAAATGCTTTGATTATCTTTCCCAAATCTATTTTTAAATTTTCTGTCTTGACTTTAAATTTAGTGAGTTAAATAGACTAATAAAAAATAAGTAAAAAAGAATTCTTAAAACGGGCCCGTGAGTTGATAATAGTTAGCTAGTAAGGCTAGCTACAATAGCAAGGATGAAATCATATATTGACGTTACTTGATGATCAAGGCTAGATGACCTCTAATTCAAATTCTAGCTACATATATACATTTTTCAACTACTCTAGTAATTTACGTCCATCTCAAAGTTATTCGCGTCCATCGAGGATTGTGCCTGTCTGCAGGAAATTATGTACCAATTTCTTTTTTTCATTTTATAGAGTTTATATTCATATATTTCAAATTTAACAGAACATATAATACTTCTTCAATTCCATATATACATAAAATAGGGAATTATGATTAGGGTTTGATAATCTTTACCCATATATAGGCAATATAGCTAATTCCTTATTCCACCCAAATACTAGATAGCTAGAATTAACAAGTCTCCCTACCCATGCATAGAACTGTTTATTACAATGATCGAGAGTCAAAGACTAGAGAGAAAAACGATGATGAACACAGATTCTTCACCTCCGTAAATCCGAAGATCCAGAAAGCCCTCAACTACCATAGGGAAAAGAGGAAGTTCTTGGCATTTGCAAACTATTTTCGCAGTCGTAATATGAAAACAAATACTTAAGTTTTGAATTCTGAGATGAAATCAAAGGAAAAGACTGGTGGAAAGCAGTGGAACTCACAGAGGGAGAAGTCAAGGCAGCGACGGTTCAATCCATCATCGCTTATTCCATCTGGAAGAAAAACAAAGATTAGGTTTGATATGTTATGTTCTTGATTCGCATAAATTTTGATTTTGATCGGATATGCGGGTGATTCCTCTACATTGTTCTTAGTTTTTTGTTTTTCTGTTGTGGATGGTGATGATGATAACCGATTAATGTTTTTTGTGGTTGATGGTGATGATGATGATGATCACCGATTAATATTTTTTGTTTGATGGTGATGATGATGATCACAGATTTATGTTTGTTTGGTTGTTGATGATGATGTGTCAATTAATCTAGTTCGATTCTTGGTTTGTTGATGGTGATGATAATGATGAGGAGATTAAGAGAATTAATATTTTCTTATTACCCGATTGTCCTATGTTGAAGCTTAATCTTCCTGAAATTACTTTATGTTAGTGCTTAATCTTCCTGAAATTAGTTAATATTAGTGCTTAATCTTATTGAATTTTATTAATAGTTATATTAATGGGGATTACACTAAATCTGTAAGGCAAACAATACGTTTAATCTTTCCATTCGGCCTTAACAGTAACCCAAAACATCTCTATAATCTAAAATCACAAAATCAACACCAGCAGAAAAAGAGGCGAATAAGAAGTGGTAGTAGAACCCACCCAACCCAGGTAATTCAACTGAATTTATGGCAAGAATACAAAAGGTACGTACAATTATTTGTTTAACTATATGTAGGAAATACTCTTCGGAATCAAACCATTCTGGAGCTAAATTAATTTTCTTGTTATGGTTCCACATATTCCAGTACCAAAACTTGAACAGTTGAGAACCATAGTATCCCACATCAGCAAAGAATGCCATGTGGTCTCTTTCTTTCTTTTAAAATACTTTGATTATCTTTCCCAAATATATTTTTAAATTTTTTGTCTTGACTTTAAATTTAGTAAGTTAAATAGATTACTAAAAAATAAAGTAAAAAAGAGTTCTTAAAACGGGCCCGTAAGTTGATAATAGTTAGCTAGTAAGGCTAGATACAATAATAAGGATGAAATCATATATTGATGTTACGTGATGATCAAGGCTAGATGATCTCCAATTCAAATTCTAGCTACATATATACATTTTTCAACTACTCTAGTAATTTACGTCCATCTCAAAGTTATTCACGTCCATCACGGATTGTGCCTTTCAGTAGAAAATTGAATATCAATTTCTTTTTTTCATTTTATAGAGTTTATTTTCATATATTTCAAATTTAACAGAACATACAATACTTCTTCAATTCCATATATACATAAACTAGGGGATTAGGATTAGGGATTGATAATCTTTACCCATATATAGGCAATATAGCTAATTCCTTATTCCACCAAAATACTAGCTAGCTAAAATTAACAAGTCTCCCTATCCATGCATAGAACTGTCTATTATAATGATCGAGAGTCAGAGACTAAAGAGAAAAATGATGATGAACACGAATTCTTCACCTCCATAAATCCTCAGATCTAGAATGTCCTCAACTACCGTCGGGAGAAGAGGAAGTTCCTGGTGTTTGCAAACTATTTTTGCACTCGTAATATGAAAACAAATACTCAGGTTGTGAAAAAGGAAGTTCTTGGTTCGAATCCAATCGACACTCACCGAACTCGCCAACGTCGGCCTCGAACTGAAAGGAGATTTTGAACTCTGAGATGAAATCAAAGAAAAAGATTGGTGGGAAGCAGTGGAGCTCACATACGGAGAAGTTAAGGCAGCTGTGGCTCAATCCATCATCGCTTATTCCATCTGGAAGAAAAACAAAGATTAGGTTTGATCTGTTATGTTCTTGATTCGTATGAATTTTGATTCTGATCGGATATACGGTTAATTCATCTACATTGTTCTCAGTTTTTTGTTTTTCTGTTGTGGATGGTGATGATGATCACCGATTAATGTTTTTTATGGTTGATGGTGATGATCACCGATTGATATTTTTTGTGGTTGATGGTGATGATGATGATGATCACTGATTAATGTTTTTTGTGGTTGATGGTAACGATGATGATGATCACGGATTTTTGTTTTTTTGGTTGTTGATGATGATGTTCACAGATTCATCAATTGTCAATTGATCTATGTCAATTCTTAGTTTGTTGATGGTGATGATGATGATGATCACTGATTAATGTTTTTTGTGGTTGATGGTAACGATGATGATGATCACGGATTTTTGTTTTTTTGGTTGTTGATGATGATGTTCACAGATTCATCAATTGTCAATTGATCTATGTCAATTCTTAGTTTGTTGATGGTGATGATGATGATGAGGAGATTAAGAAAATTAATATTTTTTTGATCCCCGATTGCCCTATGTTGAAGTTTAATCTTCCTGAAATTAGTTTATGTTAGTGCTTAATCTTCCTAAAACTAGTTAATGTTAGTGCTTAATCTTCTTTAATTTTATTAATGGTTATATTAATGGGGATCACACTAGATCTCGACAAAGAATACGTTTAATCTTTTCATTCGGCCTTAATAGTAACCCAAACATCTCTATAATCTAAAATCACAAAATCAACACCAGCAGAAACAAGGCGAATAAGAAGTGGTAGTAGAACCCATCCAACCTAGGTAATTCAACTGAATTTTTGGGAATAACACAAAAGGTACGTTCAATTATCTGTTTAACTATATCTAGGAGATACCCTTCGGAATCAAACCATCCGGAGCTTTATTAATTTTCTTGTTCTGGTTCTACATATTCCAGTACCAGAACTGGAACAGGTGAGGACCATAGTATGCCACATCAACAAAGAATGCCATGTAGTCTCTCTTTATTTCTTATGAAATACTTTGATTATCTTTCCCAAATCTACTTTTAAATTTTCTGTCTAACTTTAAATTTAGTGAGTTAAATAGATTACTAAAAAATAAAGTAAAAAAGTATTCTTAAAACGGGCCCGTGAGTTGATAATAGTTAGCTAGTAAGGCTAGCTACAATAGTAAGGATGAAATCATATATTGACGTTACTTGATGATCAAGGCTAGATGATCTCCAATTCAAATTCTAGCTACATATACACATTTTTCAACTACTCTAGTAATTTACGTCCATCTCAAAGTTATTCGCGTCCATCGCCGATTGTGCCTTTCAGTAGAAAATTGTGCACCAATTTTTTTATTTTATTTTATAGAGTTTATTTTTATATATTTCAAATTTAACAGAACATATAATACTTCTTCAATTCCATATATACATAAACTAGGGGATTAGGATTAGGGTTTGGTAATCTTTACCCATATATAGGCAATATAGCTAATTCCTTATTCCACCAAAATACTAGCTAGTTAGAATTAATAAGTCTCCCTATCCATGCATATAACTGTCTATTATAATGATCGAGAGTCAGAGACTAGAGAGAAAAATGATGATGAACACGGATTCTTCACCTCCGTAAATCCTGAGATCCAGAAAGCCCTCAACTACCGTCTGGAGAAGAGGAAGTTCCTGGCGTTTGCAAACTATTTTCGCACTCGTAATATGAAAACAAATGCTCAGGTTGTGAACAAGGAAGTTCTTGGTTCGAATCTGATTGACACTCATCGAACTCGCCAACATCGCCCTCAAACTGGAAGAAGATTTTGAACTCTGAGATGAAATCAAAGGAAAAGACTGGTGGGAAGCAGTGGAGCTCACAAAGGGAGAAGTCAAGGCAACTGCGGTTCAATCCACCATCGCTTATTCCATCTGAAAGAAAAACAGAGATTAGGTTTGATCTTTTATGTTCTTGATTCGTATGAATTTTAATTCTGATCGGATATGCGGTTGATTCCTCTACATTGTTCTTAGTTTTTTATTTTTCTATTGTGGATGGTGATGATGATCACCGATTAATGTTTTTTGTGGTTGATGGTGATGATCACCAATTAATGTTTTTTGTGATTGATGGTGATGATGATGATGATCACCGATTAATATTTTTTGTGGTTGATGGTGACGATGATGATGATCACGGATTTATATTTTTGGGATGATGATGTTCACAGATTCATCAATTGTCAATTGATCTAGTTCAATTCTTAGTTTGTTGATGGTGATGATGATGATGAGGAGATTAAGAGAATTAATATTTTCTTATTACCCGATTGTCCTATGTTGAAGCTTAATCTTCCTGAAATTAGTTTATGTTAGTGCTTAATCTTCCTGAAATTAGTTAATATTAGTGCTTAATCTTCTTGAATTTTATTAATGGTTATATTAATGGAGATCACACTAGATCTGCAAGGCAAACAATACATTTAATCTTTCCATTCGGCCTTAACAGTAACCCCAAACATCTCTATAATCTACAAAATCAACACCAGTAGAAAAAGAGGCGAATAAGAAGTGGTAGTAGAACCCACCCAACTCAGATAATTCAACTGAATTTATGGCAAGAACATAAAAGGTACGTACAATTATTTGTTTAACTATATCTAGGAGATACCCTTCGGAATCAAACCATTCTGGAGCTTAATTAATTTTCTTATTCTGGTTCCACATATTCCAGTATCAGAACTGGAACAGTTTAGAACCATAACAACTACTCATTTAGTATTATAATCGGTTCCAATTTAAGTGGTGCTTTCATCTTATCCTTTAATCAAATGAGAACAATTGGAAATCAAAGCAGCCAAGACAATCCCAACCTAACTGAAATAATTCAAATTTTATATTGTTAAGGTACAGTTTTAAAATAAGGACTTATTGGTAAATATCTATTTAAGCTGTTGGAAGTTTCATGTTTTATCCCTCTTAACTGTTCAAAAAAAAAAGGAAAAAAAAATGGTGATGTAAATCTCGTTGAAGGAGAAGGGGTATAAATAATGGGGACCACTGGACCAGGAAAAGAAGAGTTTTGTGAAAATCCACCCTCTTCAGAATCAGTCGTGATTTCAAAAGTAGTTTTGTTATTGAGTGCTGCTTTTTGGCCTTACTATTTTACAAAATAAATGCCAGATACTTATGTGGCATGTTAAATCCCACTACTACATAAGTTGAAAACCTCCCTCATAACACTTTTAAGAGGGAAAAGTGGTGAGTCCCACCCTGCCACATAAGCACGTGACACTCATTTTGTAAAATGTTTGGGTTCCTGTGAAGTTGGAGCGGGATGAAGTGTTTTACGCAGTTCTTGGAAGTATGCGTAGCCGTACACTATAAAGAAAGAGTTACAAAGATGAGATGGTGATTCTCATGTGTTAGGGGCGGTCCAGCAAAGCTCCGAAAGTATGCACGAGATATTTTGAGATTTGTTTAAATCTGTTTATTATTCTTGATGGCTTACGCAGGTTGTTTCAAGGATGTGCCCGATCTCGTTTGCATATACCACGTTACTTTAGACGGTGTCACACGGTACATATGAATAAGCAAGTATTTTGGGTATGATAGTGGTAAGTTTGTCAGATTGGTGATGGCTTGTTGAATTGCTTATAGGTAAGCTTGTTAATCGCATTTGTGGGTTTGATGGTGATGTTCAAATACACGGTAATCTTGACATGTGCTGGAGGTTTTAGCTTGCTTTAATTAGGTGGAGCTGGTGATGTTTCTTTTGGATGGTTCTCTTGGTGATCAATGTGGGAATCTTGCGCGAGGATTTAGTTGATGGTGTATTTGAAGTTTTCAAGTTGCAGTAGTGAGACAGTGTAGTTTCACATGTGTTCTTCAAGGTTGAAGATGGTGGCAGACTTGGATGGTGCTTCAAAATCATCGTGTTTTGATCGAGGAGATAGTTCTAAGAGGTATGAAGGTGGTTTGCCAAAAAGGTGGAGATTTGTAGAGTTTTTGGCAACCCCCCTTGGAATGCAATTGCTAATTTATGAAGTTGCTATTTTTTGAGTCCTTCTTGGACTAGGATTCCTATTTCATGGATACCTCTTGTAAACCTATAAATAGGGAGGTCCTAGATATGTTAGAGGTGTGCTAAAGAGTGCCATGAGGCCAATGTAAAGGTGTTGGAGTTCCTAAGGTTTAAGAAGAGGTAAACCTAGGGTTTTGGTCTTCTTGTGTAGTGAGGAATCCAAAAGTGTGAGAGACTTGTTGAGAGAGAGAAAGGGTTTGTGAGGAATCCAAAAGTGTGAGAGACTTGTTGAGAAAGAGAAAGGGTTTGTGAGGATCTAGGGTTTGAGGGTTTCTTCATAGGGGGTTGGGGCCAGTGCCCCAACCCAAGTTTCAAGTATTCTCCATATGTTCTCTCCTCTGTTACTATGTACAACCATGGAGATAGACTTTCAAGGTTGAAGATGATGTGAGTGTGCTGTTAGGAGTAGTTTAGAGAGTCGATCTCTAATAGATTCTCGTTGGTGTTCTCCGATAAGTCTTGTAACATCCTTAATGTATGTTTATCTGGTTGGTTGAGTAAGAAGCATTGTAATATGTTCTTGATAATAGTGGAAGTTTCTCCGGTGCACCGATTTGGCCGTGGATGTAGCCCATAAGGGTGAACCACGTATATCTTGTGTCGTAGTTGATGCTTGTTTTTATCTTCGTCATTATATTTTCTTGTTGATTCATTGTTATTAAGTCTCAAGATCCTTAAGCCTGTTCCGCTATGCGTCAGGGATGTGTCGTTAGTATGACGAAATTCCTAACATGAGTACCGTGCGTAGATCGAATATCACGCAAAGAACCCAAGTGTTACGACATTACTCTAAACTGATCGGCCTACTAAATACACCCTAATGTATCTCAACCGAACTCGAATTGCAACACCCACAATAATACGCCCACACACAAGGTGTGGACAGGCCCAACTCGTTATGCGAAGAAACCAAACTCCTCTAGTTTATTTGATGGAGGCAATAGAGAGAAAGCTAGCACAAGTAGAAAGAGAAAAGGCAAAGGAGGGAGCCCGATATACATTGTACGATGGATTAGACTATTTGCGATCATTTGCATTTGCATCCCTTTGTCTTCATTCTAAGGTTTTCTTTTCTCCTTTTATTTTGCTAACTGGAGATATCTGAGTCCTCTTCAAATACCCGCCTAATTTCTGGGTTGGTGCACATCTCCTCTCACATTATCAAGTAAGTTAGGGAATAAAATCTTTAAAGTAGTCTGAAGGGGAGTGGAACACTCGAATTCCAAGATGAGGGAAAGAATTATTACCAACTGGCTAACCTACTTGGAGTTATATATCTTCACCTTCAAAGGTTGCAATGTGGCAACTTTAATAGCTAACGTTATGTGGGCCCTTTCACCCTCCAACTATTAACATTTCACAACAATCACAAATGGGTTGAAGCCTAAAAAAGTTTAAATTTCAAAATTTCGATGGGAAGATTTTAGGGGGCAAAATTTTTATTGAACAGATTGATTTTTGAATATGATGATCTACATAGTGAGGAGATTATCATTACATAAAATCAGATCTAGGTGGATTATTTTCGGTGGATAATAGAACCCGGATCCATGGTGGATCCCTTTGTACATCACGGAATGGTCGGGCCTATGCCCAGACCCATAAGAGGTCAAAGTGGAATCCAAGGAAATTGCCAATATGAGTTTGGCTTAGAAAAAAGACTGTGGGCCCATGATAGATGGAGCAAGTAAGAAGGATGGCGCATGGACCAGATGGCGAGCGCAGAGCATGAGGCCCATTGAGGGTCCGTTACATGGGACAACCCATTTGTGAATAGTTGGAGAGTAAATGGGACCACATAGAGTCAGGCAGTTAGCTATTAAAGGTGCCACATCGCAACCTTAGAAGGTGAAGATAACTCCAACGGAGTTAAAAACTCTATCCCTCTAGGATGATAGGGTTTGACTCCTTTAGGGCTACCGGTAGGGGTGTCAACGGGACGGTTCCGGATCGGAACCTAAAGGTTCTAGATCCGGTCCCGTTAATATGAAGCGGTTCCGGATCCTTTCGGTTCCGGTTCCGGAACCTTAATTGGTAGTTTCGGATGCAGTACCGCTAGGATCCGCGGGTACCCGATACCCGTTTTTTATTTTAAATTTTTTATTTTTTCACATAAAATATTTTTGTATTTTGTATTTTCGTATTATATTCAATTATAAAATTTACTTTATTACAAAATTTGTTATATAATAGTCATTATTTTCTTTTTTTAATTAAAAAAAAGTTAAAAAAATTAAAAAATTATTGTATAATACTAAATTAAATTATAAAATTGTAAAATTTATACGGAATCGGGTACCCGCGGGTACCAGTTGGGTGGATCCGAAATAGATCCGAAATTAAATGGATCCAAAACGGGTAGATCCGAAATTTATCGGATCCACAAAAGAAGGTCCCGGAACCGCCAAAAACGATTTCGGTATCGGTTCGGTTCCGGGTAATTTGGTACCCATTGACACCCCTAGCTACCGGCTACTTCAAGGATTTTATTCAAACGAGCCCCTCACACGCGAAGCGCGGGTGTGAGTTGGCTGTCCATCACGCGCTACGTGCGTTCATTAAACTCGTGTGCGCTTCGCGCGCGACAAATTCAATATGCGGCACGTTATTATTGAAAAAAATAAGATACAGGTGGGCCCACTAATGACAGTGTATATGCGGATGTGATCTAGACGTTGAGTAGATCATCGTAAAAAAAAAGTAAGCCCTTGGATCAATTCAATATGACCACATTGGCAAGTGTAACCCAAATGTAAACAAATAAATAATATGATAGGATATATTCGGTATTTCTTAAAAAGAAGTTAAAAACAAAAAAAAAACAAAAAACAAAACAAAACGACAAATACGCAACTTCATACACGGCTTCACTTAGCCGTGTATGAAGCCGCATTATTTTATTCAAATGTGAGAGGAGGGGTACATTACGCACTGACTTGGGGTGCCAATTGCACCCATCGTTCAATATATATCGGGATACCACCTTTGCCTTTTCTCTCTCTCTCTCTCTCTCTCTCTCTCTCTCTCTCTCTCTCTCTCTCCTTGTGCAAGCTTTCTCTCTATTACCTCCATCAAATAAGCCCGTGTAAAGGGTTAGCTAGGTTCTTCCGCATGATGAGTTGGGTTGATCCACACCTTGTACGATGATGCGATGTTGAAACATAGACACTAAAGCTTTGATGCGCCACGAAAAGAAGAACGAGGACATGCACATGCTCAGACAAAGCAAAGCGACATTGCACAGACTAGGTGTGTGTAGTCTAGTTGCAGTTGGGTGTATTTTTGTAGGGGTTGCAACTCAAGGTAGATTGAGATACACTTAGGGTGTATTTAGTAGGCCGATCAGTTTAGAGTGATATTGTACCACTTGGGATCCTTGCGTGATATCTGATCTAACGCCACGATACTCACCCGATCTAGATCCTTTAGGGCTCTTCAAGATCATTTTCCACTATTTAGGTTGGCACGAACTGGGCATTTTGGATGGCAGTATTTGAATTCTACTCTTATTCTATTGAGTTTCCCTTCCCTCTTTTTTTTTCCCCTCTCCTTGCAACTAAGAGACATGCAAGTACACACGATTCCATCCGCTAATTTTAGAGCCGATTGGAGCCGCATTATATTAATACACTAGCCGATTATAACCCAAATGTAAACAAATAAATAATATGATAGGATATATTCGGTATTTCTTAAAAAGAAGTTAAAAACAAAAAAAAAATAAAAAACAAAACAAAACGACAAATACGCAACTTCATACACGGCTTCACTTAGCCGTGTATGAAGCCGCATTATTTTATTCAAATGTGAGAGGAGGGGTACATTACGCACTGACTTGGGGTGCCAATTGCACCCATCGTTCAATATATATCGGGATACCACCTTTGCCTTTTCTCTCTCTCTCTCTCTC
>MVGT01002761.1:24680-93343 GCA_002174775.1 Macleaya cordata
TGGATAGCTTAATTAACATGATAAATGACTATTAAAGAGAATTAATGAGTGACATATATGGTGCTTGTGTGGGAGCTTGGAAGAGAGGAGAGGAGGAGTTAAAAGTACCATTGCGTAATAGGGTGGGTTGACTATTAAAGAGAATTAATGAGTGACATATATGGTGCTTGTGTGGGAGCTTGGAAGAGAGGAGAGGAGTTAAAAGTACCATTGCGTAATAGGGTGGGTTTTTTTTACCGTGAGCTGACGGTGAGGGTTTTTTTGACCCATGGTTTCCACTATATATATATAATAGATATATATATATATATATATATGTATATATATATAATAGATAATAGATAATAGATAGGCCAATGTGTTATACTCATTAGGCATTGGGTTGGGGTTGATTGTACAGATGCTAACAATCTACGAGATTTACATTATTTTATTAATTTTTTTTTTTTTTGAGTTCCAATTTCAGGAGGTAGAGCTTATTAAGCCCGACTTATACACAACTGTTAGTCGTTTACTTTGTTAGTACGAGCCCTAAGGCACGCGCGATGCACGTGCATAACGCGTATTAGCCGGTAATTTTTTTCAAATGTATTATTTTGTGGTTTAAATTAATAAATAAATTATATTATCTAAATGGGTAAGATTCCAATATTCAAGTTAAATACATATTTTCAAATGCAATAAAATTAGGTGAAATAACATAATTCAGGAATCTATTTTAAATCCAAAACTTAGTCATTTTTCTTTCACCAATTTGTACTTGTAGTATTTGAAATTCTAATACTATATCCAGCCTAATCCTGCATATGCAAAAAGAAAATTGTGGTATTAGAAACATAAAAAACTTTTGGGTGAATGCATATTTGAAAATTTTTTTATTAAGTTTTCAAATATAAAAAAGAAAAACATCTTGATTTATAAAGAACGTAAAAAAATTAAAAATAAAATATATAGCAATTAGATCTACTAAAACATCTAGATTTATAAAGGAAATACCTCTTCGTAGATAAAAAGAGAGAGTTAGCATCGAGTTTTTCTTTGAGAACTTGAGTTGGAATCCAAAAGAAGAGACAATGGATCTCACACTGGTATAATTCTACCACCATCTTCTACTTCATACGTTATTTTTTGGTTAACCTCTCATCTTAATTTTGAGATTTTTATGTGATTCCGTAATCAAGAATCCCTTTTTATTAGGATTCTCTATAGTTACACTATTCTGAACGTGGGAGATTTATTAGGAAACAAAATTAGTTGTAACTACCTTATTAAGATAAATATACAAAAATACCCATATTTAAATATATTTTTACACTTGAACACAATCTATTTTATAAAACTAAAGGGGTATAAACGTAAAACTCAATTTATAGTGGAGTAGTTTAAAAAACTGAAACAACTGAATTCGTAGGTGAGTGGAGGTCTCTACATATTGACAATATACCCTCTTTAGATAAATTGGAAACCTCAAAACAAAATTATTTTTCATTCAATGCAAGGGTAGTTTTTGGCATTTGATAAAAAGTGAGGCCATCCAACGAAATAACTACCTCGAAGGGGTATTCCATTTATATAATAGTATAGATATGGATATAACTGCCAATACATCCCTCGAAATCCTAACTGATTCATAGAGGGACCAGAGGGTGGATTTTCACAAAACTGTTTTTTTTTTTTCCTGGTCTCCATTATACCTCTTCTCATCAACGAGATTTACACCACCATTAGGCAGGTTGGGTTGGGCTTGTCTGGGCTGCTTTGATTCCCAAATGTTGGGATTAAAGAATTCGATGAAAGTACCACTTAAATTGGAACCGATTATAATCCCAAATGAGTAAATGTTGGTACTCATCCAGTTCTGGTACTGGAATATGTGGAAACAGAACAAGAAAATAATCAATCTAAACCCACTTATTAGTCTTTAGTTGCTTATATGAGTTGGAACAATTGATATAATCCAATTGCATCCTTCAATGTAGTTGAACAATACGGACTTGGGTTCTGAAGAATTTACTGTTAAACTTTGTTTATACATCTAAAATTAGATTTTAAGTAATGCAAGGCGTGCCAAAACTTACTGTTAAACTTTGTTTATACGATGGTCAGAATAAAGATGCTCGCAGCGGGGATGATCTTGTTCTTAATAAAATAGCAACATCAAAAGCACGTATAAACCGAAACTGGTAGGTCATTAAAATGGGTTGGTTTGTCTTTTTAATGAGGGTGCTCAAATATTTGAGGTCTGTAACCCTACGAGACGTGAGATATTGGCCGCCATCTTCCCTCCTGATCATGAATTTCGAATGTCCTACCCCTAATAAGTACCGATCTTTCAAGTGCTTTGGATTTGGATTCGATTCCTTAACCAAGGAATACAAGGTGGTCTTTGTTTTCGACATAGAAATGACTACCGGCCGGGAACCGCGGTAGCGTAAGTGCATGGTCTTTACATTGGTAACCAATTTGATAGAATCATATTTTGTGGTTCCAACCCAGTCGGACCCACCATGGCTATTGGTCTACTCATGCCGTCGAATCCACCAGATTGGGTGCTCAATCGCATTTGACCTCTCGACAGTCTGTCACTGTCAATCAGTGGGACCCACATCTAGGTGTGTGATGAATACGTGAAATTGGCAGAACGACAAGGAATTGTATAGTTACCCAATTAGAAGTGGTTTATATTAGTTAAATATTATTTTAGGAGTAATATATTATTAATTATTTTAGTAAGAATATTATTTATATTTTTAGTAGCTTATATTATTAGAAGTTTCTATTTTATAGGATTGCTATTTTTAGTAGGATAAGTATTCCCTTTTCTTGGTGGTCAAGTATTGTAGCTATTATAAATAGCCCCATTGAGTGACTAATTAATAACAAGAAAGAAGAATTAGTTTATTTTGGTTACTTTTGTGTGTTATTTTGGGTTGTTCATGCTGGCCTCTGGGTAAGAACCAAATCGGTTCTTATCAATTGGTATCAGAGCCAATCTGATTCTATCCCCACATCCGCCATCATCACCATCATCCACCCTTATCATCACATTCATTTTTTTTTTCATCCATCTTCATCTTTCACCATCATATTCACAAAAAAAAAACAAACAAAAAAAAAACAGAAAAGAAATCTCAAGAGCAAAAGAGAAATAGACAGAGAAGAAGATTGGGTTTCTTGCGTCGTCGTCATCATCGCATTAACAGGAATCGGAAGTAATTCAGCCATCTTCGAGCCTTCATATCTTACCAACGATGAGAAAACTCCAACTGAATTTTTTAATTTCTCAGTTCTTTAATCTAACCAAAAGACACCCCAAGATTTGTTACAACCAGCCCTTCTTTAACCAAATCAGGGAATCACCCATTCATAAAACCTATCTTCATATCTAAACCCCTACTTCATCTGTTTTAATTTCTTAAAAAAAAAAAAGCCCTTAGATTTGATACTACCAATCCTCTTTCGTCTAAACCCATTTCTAAGCCATACTCCACACATGCACCGTAGCAAGCCCTAGGTAGCCCCACCCTTGCCCATATTTCAAAACCCACCCGTCCCATACCATTAATCCTGCATCCATACTGATCTCCATCCATACACCATACATAACCTTGAAAACCTAAGCCTAACCTAAACCCCAGGTCACACCTTAACTCCATATCGTAGCATAACCCAAACTAACCATACCCCATCTTACCCCATACACTTAATTTAATTTACGGGAACCATAACCCAACACCAGATTCATCTTAACCCCACAGTATCAAACCCTAGGTCCCTACTCTAACCTAACCTACAACAAACCCAAATCACGACCATGCCACTCAAACCCAAACCCTACATCTAGTTTTCCCTTGCAGATACCCCATTCCTTCTTTAGTATAGTATTTTGTAAAATAAAAAAAAAAGTTGGATATGAATATTTGGTTGGGTAAGCAAGCTGATTGGTTTTGTGAGAAAGATAAGAGATTTCCACAATTTTATGGACCTGAGTATTCTGAACCAAAAACATGGGTGTCTCAAGCAGAGTTATATTTTGAAGTCCACAACACTCCGGAGGATAAAAAAGTGACACTAGCTGGTTCTCACTTTTTTGGTGAATCATTAAGATGGTACAAGTGGGTACGCCGACTTAGTTCGACGGTATCATGGGAGTATTTTTCTGATAATTTGTTACGTAAGTATAGTAAAACTACCTACAAGGAATATCAAGAGGCTAAACTCGCCAAGATCCGCCAAAAAGAGGTTCAAGAAGCTCGTCTGGAATTCGATTCGATTAAGCAAGGTATTAGTGATATAAAGGGAATTCTTGAGAATATGCTTGCAACCCTTGCTGCTGAGACTGCACAGAAATCAGAACAATTATCCCCGTCTTTAGAGCATGTGCAAGAAATTGACGATGCTTCTATTCCTGTAGTTTAAGTGGATATTGAATTGCCTGCTCCTCTATCATCTTCTCCAACACCAGTGCCGTCTCCATCGCCCATTGAAGATACATGTTTAGTTCCTCATTTTGCTCAAGTGGAAGTCGAATTGAAGCCAATAGAAGAGAGTGCGGTGAACGAGGTTGAACTCGGTTTGGACCTTGAGGGCAAGGTCCATGTCAAGGATGGGGGAATGATAGGATCATATTTTGTGGTTCCAACCCAGCCGGACCCACCATGGCCATTGGTCTACTCATGCCGTCGAATCCACCAGATTGGGTGCTCAATCGCATTTGACCTCTCGACAGTCTGTCACTGTCAATCAGTGGGACCCACATCTAAGTGTGATGAATAAGTAAAATTGGCAAAAAGACAAGGAATTGGATAGTAACCAAATTAAAAGTGGTTTATATTAGTAAAATATTATTTTAGGAGTAATATATTATTAATTATTTTAGTAAGAATATTATTTATATTTTTAGTAGCTTATATTATTAGAAGTTTCTATTTTATAAGATTGCTATTTTTAGTAGGATAAGTATTCCCTTTTCTTGGTGGTCAAGTATTGTAGCTATTATAAATAGCCCCATTGAGTGACTAATTAATAATAAGAAAGAAGAATTAGTTTATTTTGGTTACTTTTGTGTGTTATTTTGGGTTGCTCATGCTGGCCTCTGGGTAAGAACCAAATCGGTTCTTATCACAATTCATGGAGAGAGATTAATACAATCAGCCCGGACGTCCTTCCTCTATTGGAGTCACCGTCTATTTACCACGATCTTGAGATGCCCAAGGGATCAAAAGTAGCCCTCTTTTGCAACGGAGGCCCTGATGCTTGGTATGCAGGGAAAATTTGCAGAATGCAAATTACCACAGCTGTAGTAGTGGTAGTTTGCATGGACAAACATGGTCATAGGTATCCTAACTAGCAGAGAAATACCATATCAAGCAGCTGATTTATCAATTTGACCAGGAATAACTGCAGATGCGAATTTTTCCTGCATACCAAGCAGGGCCGGAGCTCTCTATTAGAGTATGGATACCCCACCACAACCTCACCAGCTGTTGGTCTCGTTCGATCTCCATGAGGAGAAGTTTTGAGCCATTTGAGTCCCAGCTGAATGCATTGAGCCACACAGAGCTGTGGTGCATAAAAGATCTTTTAGTCTGTTTGGACAAGGGATTTGTAGGAGGGATTTTGTGGGAACCAGAGATTTGGTGCAAAAATCATGTTATATTTTTCTTCAAAATCTCTGGTCCCCACAAAATTCCTCCCTAAAATCCCTTGTCCAAATAGACTATTTGTGTATTCCATGTTTTAAAGAATATGGAAAATGTCGACATCGTCGTGTTAAGATTGAGTTACATATTTTAAAGAAGGTAGACAATTACAATAACGCCTTGGCGGAGGAGGGGGAGCAAGTATCATGGACCATGGAGACTCATCCTCTTAGTTCTTCAAAGCCTGGCGGTAATATTATGGCCTTCTCTGATCAGGTTTCCCTTTACTGGGTAAGCAGAAAACATCATATTTTGATGTACAATGTTCACACCAAAAATCAGAAGAAGTTACAATGGCCTCTTGGCGGCTATGATGCAGAAACAGAATATTACCCGACCAATTTCGTAGAGAACTTCCTTTCATAACAAACCTTCGTGCAGCAGGAAGGAGATGGTCCTAAAATATTAGACTCTTATCCCTCTTTGGAAAGCATTAATAATTTGAAGAAGAAGCAGCAGAGACCAACAGCAACAGGATCAGTAGTAGCATTCTTGTTTTCAAGTTCGGTAATCAATTAGAACCACGAACTAAATTCTATTTGTAATTATTATTTCCTTTTGTTTTATTAGAGTATCAAAAGCACAAAACTTTTAATGGTGAATTGGATCAATCCAGACCCTGGACGTTAAGGATCTGGGCCTTTCTTGGTGCCAGGCAACAGAGCTGGGATCATGTACTAACTAACTAGCACGTGGCACCATATAGGTAACTTGATTTTTTAACAGCGCTGTTGTTTGGCCCGACCATATTACAAAACAAATGCCAGATGGCTTATGTGGCATGTGGGTCCCACTGCCACATAAGTTGAAAACCCCCTCATAACACTTTTGAGAGGGAAATAGTGGTAGGTCCTACCCTGCCACATAAGTATCTGCCATTTGTTTTGTAACATGGGTGGGCCAAAAAGCTTTATTGATTTTTTAATGAATTCTCTCCCTCTTTTTTTAGATTGAATAATAAAGGTTCTGTACAATAAAAAGCTAAGAGGGCATTTCTGAAAGATTTTGGGCAAAAATTGGTTGAGGGTGTTGATTTTGTTTTTATTTCTAAAAGGGTAACTTGGGTGTAATTTATCCAAATTAAGAACGACTAGCATTTTATTTAAGAGAGAGGTTATAGAACCCCCCTTATATAACCCCCCCGCTTGTGGGATCAAATACAATGCATCCATAAGCGGAGTTTGACCATTGATTTAGAAAGGACAGATTTGAGGTTAGAAGTTTTAGAATAGGCTGATTTCAGATAACTATGTTCTCTTCACCATGCAGATCATCTTCTAAAAAATTACCCCCTGGATGCATTGCATGTAGGCCCCACAAAGAATTTTTTTTAAGGGGGCTATATATCCTCCCCTTTATTTAATTAGGTTGGAGCCTCCATTTTTGAGCTCCACAACACTGCATCTCCTATTCTAGATTAAAAAGAAGCAGTTGGACAAAAATATCCTTCTCGAAGGGTTTTAAAATTAAATATCCTTAATAAATTGAGCAATTTTTATACTTTTTAGTAGACTTGGCAATGAATTAAGGTTAGGGTCGACCCTAGGTGGTTAAGATTATCAAACTGTAACCCTCATTAGTTTATGAAACAAATTATTAGTCACCAATAACAAATTTTAAAAAAGAAAACATATATTTTACACAAAATTGGGCTAGAAACCCCAATTCTTTAACAGTTTCATGAAGAGGACTGGCACCTTTTATTTTATAAGGCCCGTCCTTCCACTACAAACCAAGAGGTCTTTGCCGACGGCCTTTACCGTCGGTTTTTAGTAAACCGTAGGTAACAGTTAACATCTGCGACAGAATTTATTTCATCGTCGGTAGTGGTCTACATTGCCAATGGTATTTATTTCATCGTTGTAATTTGCATAGGCTATTTTGCATAGTTTTGAGCATCTGCACTTTTCTAAGCGTCTGTACAAACAGATTGCATGATAAAAAAAAACTCAGAAATTGCATTTGCAAGTTGTAATTTGCATACTTTGAGCATCTGCAAAAAGATTGCATAGTAAAAAAACTTAGAAATTGCTTTTGCATAGTAAAAAAATCTATGCAAGTTGTAATTTGCAAACAATCTGGGTTTTTATAGCTCTATAAATGGATTTTTCTGATTTTTTTTTCAAATTTAGTATTCATATCGGATCCTGTTTTAAAAATCTTGAAACATACTTTTCAACGGGATAAATTTTGTTCGAATCTGATTTATAATTTAAAAGTTATGACTATTTTTAGGTTAAAATTAATTAAAAGGGGTTTCGAACATGCACCGCTATTATTCAACATATAGTTTTTCTGTCTTTTTTCACCGTGCTAACGTACACCAAGGACTGTCAGTGCCTGTCTCCCGTCATTTTTTTCCATGCAAATGTATGTCACTCATATTCCATATATTTTATACCTATAAAATAATGCACCCTAATAATTGCATTATAACAATTGCAATGCAAACAACCGCTTACTGGGTTGGTTTACATTCCTTCTATAACTTGAGATGTCTTGGGTTCAAGAGTTATCGGCTGTGGAATTACCGTTAAGTTTGGCTCATATAATCTGTTCTATATATGTAGGCAAATATTTCTAAATAAATTGCGCCCATTGGTGGTGGTATTCTTGAATCTTGCACCCGTTAGTGGTGGCTTTTCTTGCACTCATTGGTGGTGGCTTTCTCTACACTCATCTTAGTAACAATGTTGATGCTAATTTTTGCGCTTCTCACATGATGATTATAATGTATCTATTCCATGTTGTAATTTGGGCATTATACCCTCCTAAAAAAAAGTCTATTGCAACGAATTGAGGAAAAATTCCACCCTGTTGATTGCATTATATAGGGTGATGTAACATTTTTCAAAACGATTGCAGCTAAAAAAAGATTTCACTATTACAAGACTCATCATTGTAATTTCCAACCTATTGGTTTCATTAGGGCGTCTAAACATCACCAAGATTAAAGAACTCTTCAGACGTTTCAATCTGAGCACGTGCTTAAATTAACAGACTTAAATAGCCTCCAACATTAGGCTTTGATTAAGATGTATAATTTTACTATTGTCCATATATACATATATGGCCTTTTTTTTTTTTTTTTTTCTTGATAAAGATCTCCCCATATACACTGGGGATCAGTGGATCACTAATCCACAATCCTTATCTTAAAAAATAAATTCAACATATCAAATCGTTAAATCTAGCTATTAAAGCGTGGAAAAATAATTAAGATTGCAATTTGGAAGAGAATCACAAATGAATGAATGACTGATTAAATAAGTCAAAAATGTTTGTGTATATATATAAGGTAGAGATAAAGATGGGTCAGTTCAAATTTCAAACTTGTCTCTAATAAGGTGGATAAATCCACAAGTCCAAATCATGTACATCTATATATGACGGCTGATCAGTTTGATTATCATAAAATTGTGTTTATTTTGATGATTACTTATTTATTTTCTGACGCCTATACACAGAATAAGTCTTTTTTTTTTTTTTTTGGGTTTTTCTCATTTGTAGGCGTAGTCCGTTTTCTTAGGTTTTTCTTAAAGCCACTAATGTGTTCACACAACTTCTTACAAAAACCATACAGTTCAAATTTGTATTATCAGTTTATCGACATATCATTTTATGAAATTTGTACTGTCAGTTTTGGGTTACCGACTAATAATTCGATAAAAAATTGCATTGTTATAGTAAAACATTGGGTGGCAAAATCTGTCGATCGTTAGCAAGGAGAAAAAGTGTGGTAAAGGTTGTCGCATAAGTGCGAGTCGTCCCTAGAGTTATCGGCAGGATCATTATATATTAGATTTGCTAGGCTCTTATATCAGCACGTGTAGTTGTTGGGTCTACCACGTGTAGACTCTGAAATTATATTAAATTTATAGGCATCCAACTCAAAACTAATTGACAATGAGTAGTGCGACTTAAGATAATTATATATTGGATTTGCTAGGCTAAAATATGAGGGATTATTTTCATCAGTATTATTCTCGCTTTTAACCTTCGATTTAAACAATCACAACAGAATTACAGATTGGTGGTACTCCAAATTAATCATCAACATATGGACGAACGTCATGATGAATGGATTGATGGACATGATTGGCTGAAGGCTTTTCCAAGGATTTAGGTTCTGTAAAGATAAGAGTTTGTCTAAGATAAGATTAACAAAACCCCGATTAGTTTCTACTGAAAATGATATCTGCATATTTATTTTATTTTTTAGTTATTATGCCAAGCGACAAAAGTTATGACAATTTAACAATTGATTAATTAATCAATCTTTCTGACGAGTCATTATTTATAACAACTTAAAGGAATTAATAAAGATTTAGGATCCGTCTACATTGTTATTCTTACAAGTTATGGGTTTACACAGTGACTTACAAGATTGAAATTGAAATGATCTAATAGATGATTTTGAACGTGAGGATCCATGTTTTCTTCATTATAGTGATCATCATCGCCAAAAATTAATCGATTTTAGTAATTTCATCGTTTAGTATTTAGAAATTGATAGTTATTGAGTCATTCATTTTATTTTTAATTACAATCACTAAATTATAATATAATTACAAATATTAGAATGATATAATTTTTTGTGAAGATAATCAAAATATAGCTTTTAAATCATCTCCATATGCACCCAACAATCCTTCCACGTACGTTAATATACACACGCACGAAAATGAAATTAAATCACTTTGATTTATATTACGAAGTCAAACAGTTTGAATCCAATTGCAACTTTATCCGTCACGTTCAATGGACTACTCCCCCATGTTGGGACATTGTTTAATTTGTTATATATCTCATCCTCAGATTATTGTATGCTTAATATATTAAAGAATAATATTTATATGTGACAATATATTTCTTATTCTATAAATATACGTATATATATCTCAATCTACTATTTATCTTCTTATCCCCTACTCAGTCCCCAACAAAAATTTATCGAGCAGAGATAATTAGCTAAGAGTATAGTTAAAGATGGAAGCCAAGTTTAATTATTTACCTTTTTATGTGGCTAACATGAAGAGAATGAAGAGGTTAGTATGATCTACCCATTGTGAAGATGGTTTTTACTGAAATCACATTATTCTAAAACTTTTAACTCCTTCAAATGTTCAATGATTTTATGCACCGTCCATAATATTAATAATTTAATTTAAACTAATATGATAGGATTAGAAGTCTTAAAAATGACTAATTTTATTAAAGATGCTATTAAGATCGATTCATGCATCTGTCTAGCAAGACAAATTATTAGGTCGGTCCCAAAATCATTTATGCTAATTTTATATATGAGGATGATTATTGTGGTGAGGAAAAAATCTTCACTTTCTTGGATCATCTTTCATGGGCCTGCAAAAATCTTGGCTAAATAAGATTGGTTCTCGATCCTAATTACTCTAATTGTACCTCACATCTTGAACAGCACCCTAGCTCGTCGTGTGGTGTCTAAATAGAAATGATTCAAGGGCTGATTTCCGGTGAAGATATTATCTTCACCAGGAAGAGAATTATATCAGAAATCAACTCATTCTAAAACTTCTAACATGGGAATTATATCAGAGGATATTATCTTCACCAGGGCTGATTAAGGGGGTTAGAAGTTTTCTTTTTGTTTATTAGTAAGATAGGTAAGTGGTTAGTTGTTAGATGTGAAAGTGTAAAGGGATTTTGAACCAGGTCGTGGTTTCAACCCCCAACGACTTTACCATCTCTACTCAAGGGCACTTAAGAGGTTAACAATTTTAATTGGGATGATTTATATATATATGATGATGATCTAAATGGTGATGTGAGTATCCTCACCAAAAATATATCAGCCTTCGAATCATCCTCCATGTATAGGGTACAATATATATCCGTTAAATCGATGTACAATCCAAAAGGCTGCAACCATGCATGTCATCGCGAGGTTATTCTTCATGTTCTTATATATATATATATATATATATGAGTCCGGATCAGAGTATAGTGTTATTTGTACATTTTATATGTACAGTGGCATGTGGGGCCCACATGCTGTTGATCTAAGGGCTGATATTTTTTGATAATGTTCTCTTCACCTTGTAGATCATCCTCACTAAAAATCAAATCATTCTAAAACTGGTAGTCCCATTAAAAATTAACTTTTTTTTCTCATCGTTCACTGTTCACCGTTAATTTTTAATCAATTTCCCATTAATTTTTGATGAGGTTAAAAATTTTAGAATGATATGATTTTTGGTAAAGATGTTCTACTCATCTTGTAGATCATTCTCACAAAAAATTAGCCATTAGTTCTTCACCATGTAGGCCCCACAACTAATGTAAAAATAACGATGTACAAATAAGGCTGTACACGAATCCGTTCTCTCTCTATATATATATATAGTCATACGAATTGGTTTGGTTTATTATGACTCTGAATGGGGATCGAGTATAACTCTAAGTTGAGATGACTCGTTATTGGAAAGTTGGTGTTAACTAGAGACAGTAGACCCACATTTAGATCCGCATGATTGTTGGATCAACATGGTACGAACTGAAAGTACAAAAACGTAGAAACCCCCACGGATTTTGAACTTCCATAAAATCCACATATAATCAGCCAAACAAATTAATAAACCAAAAAATTAAAAAATTAAAAAAAAAATTAAAAAAAATTAAAAAAAATAAAGAAAAAAGATGAGAGATTCTGAGAGTTATTAAACAAAACCTGCAAGAACAACGACTTTTTTTTTTTTTTTAATTAATGTTGGACGAAGCAGAAAACATTACATAATTACAAACACACGTATTAATAGACACAGTACAAGCATAGAACCGTTGTCTACTTTTGTACAACCTACAATTATTACAACACTAATAAAGAGCTAGCTAGAGAAGATCAGCCCATTTTTTGAACATGACAGCTGCACGTACGTACTTATATATATATATAATGATCTAGATAGGGATGAGAAGACCTGGCACGGACTTTCCTATAGTATTAGAGAGCCTGCTCTCCCACAGGCACAAATCAACCAAAGATATTGGTGTCAACGAAGATGAAGCTGCAGAAGATGATTGATTATTATTCCAATTCGAGCCGATTCGAGTAACAGTAAGGGACGTATTGAAGTACTCCCGTACTTGACTGATTATCCCATCACCGTCGACTGTCCAGGCGTGAACCCACGAAACAGAACGGTTAAGATCACAGCCCTCAACTAGGACGTTTGACCCAAAACTTGTGATCGAGCTAGGCACAAATGAGAATGATATTGATGATGATGAGGTCCCAGTCAGTAATCGCATCAAATGTTGGTGGGCTGGTGGGCCATGGAACCACCATTCGATGTTTGGGGCAAGTAATCCGTGAACCGTCTCCACGTCTCGCTGGCTTAGGGCTTCATACAGGGCCCAAACTACCCTTTTGTTATTACTGGGCTCATCAAGTCCTTCCTCATCCAGAGTTGTTGCTTTTAAGTTGGCCAGTTCTGTGAAAAAAAAAAAAAAAAGAGTTCGAATCGCCAAGAACAATAAAAAAGATCAAGCAAAAGAAATCTGGTGGTTATGGACTAGTCATACGAAGAGACAAGGTTCCCCTTTTATAGACCTAGAGAGAGAAATAGAGAGATCCCGGCCGTTGCTTTAAAAATTTAAAGCCACCAATGATAAAAACTATTTTATTTCGATAAATTATAAAAAAAAATGATAAAATTATTTAGAACGAGGGCGGTAGACTTGTGCAAACGTTGACAAAGAAAAAGGAGTGCGATTTTGTACTGGACCCACCTTTAAACGTGAGTCAAACCCACCATGTAATTGGATGTTATAAGTTAGTCCTCATCTTATTTGATAGTATTTTCCTTTTTTTTTTTTTTTTTAATAATAAAACAGCATTTACGTTTACAAAGAAAACAAACAATGAAAAACAAAAGGAAATGCTGTTCAGATCTACTTTTAATCATGGAGGGATACTGGACTTAGGCGTTAAAAAGGCCCTAAAACCCACGATCATATAGGGCTCACATACCATAATTTAAGGGTTGATTTTTGGTGAAAATATTCTCTTCACCATGAGATCATCTTGATTACATAATTACATAATTTTAACCTATTATAAGATTTTTAACCGTATTAAAATTCCATCAAGAAATGATTGGAAATCAACGATAAAATCGTAAAAATATTATTTTTACCGTTGGTTTCAAACCAACTTTTAATAGGGTGTTGATGGGGTTAAATTTTATTGAATAGGCTAACTTTTGGTTAGATATGAGGTGAACATCTCACCATAAATTAAACATTAGATAATCACATGCGGGCCCTAAATATGCAGGGTCTTTTAACACTGGGGTTAAGTATCCCTACTCTTTAGTTATATTCCTATGATTGGTTCTTCAGTAGTTCGTGAAGACCGAATCACGGATAAACACCAAAATTTTAGATTGAGAGTTAGGGTGTTTGGACTCCAAGGATAAAGCACCACTATGTGCATATTTGAAATTGATCAATATTTTGTATGGTTTTTTTTTTGGTTTTATGTGTCACTATCCCTTTGCCCATGCACTGCATGTATTTCTTTCACCTAGCTTATTCTTTACGTTGAGTTTGTACTATAGAAATAAATCCATTAGAGAGGCATTATTGTAATTATCTTTAATAGCATGTTTGGATTGCAGGAATGAAATCACATTCCCAGGAATGTGATTTCAAGCTTGTGTTTGGTTCGCGGAATCATGACGGAATCACATTTCTGTGAAATGTGAGATTCTTCCATTTAGGGGGAATAACAATCCCGTGAGGGGAGGTGGAATTACCATTCTCATTCCTCCGGAATCAATCATGATATTTTTTTAAGACAATCTTACCCTCATATATTTTTATTATTTACAAATCAATCCCAATCCAAGTTTAGACACCTCAGCCTCTTTTTTTTTCTTTTTTCTAATCGTGACTTCAACCTAACTCCATGATAAAAAGGATAAATAAGCCAATGAGCATATATGAGTTATGCAAAATGTGAATTGATTTTTTGTTTCCATGCTTGTTATGAAAAATATGAATTAATTTTTTTGTTTCCATGCTTGTTTTTAATAGTAAACATTTGGAAGGGGTATAAAGGGAAAATTAGCCTTTTTTAGATTCATATTCTTGCATGAACCGAACACTGGAATAAGAATGTGGCAAGAATCATATTCCTATTCCTAGTTAAACTAAACATAAAATAAGAGAATGTCATTATCCGAAATAGCATTCCAGGAATGTGATTCCATTCCCGCGATCCAAATATGGCATAAGAGTAATGTCAAACATCCTTGATGGCTAGCTCGAAAGCCTACATGGAGATGATTTAAGGGCCGATTTTTGTCGAGGATGATTTTCTTATTACTATGGAGATCAATCTTACAAAAAATCGTATCATTCTAAAACTTATAATCCCCTCGTTTGCATGGTGAAATTTTGAGCCATTCATTTTATCATTAAATATGTAACTATGAAGATCTTGGATTATAAGTTGCATAGAGATGATCTAATGATTGATTTTATGTCTCGAACTAACGTAGGCTTTGGTGACCCACATCAAAAGTAGGTCTACGAAATCCCCACTATTTTTTTAAAGCAGAGTATTAGATCTGACGATAAACACACTTTTGTGATAGGGTCGTGGAGTGCTACACCTACTAAAAAACCTACCAAAAAACCTATAGAAAGCGGCAATTTACGGGGGTGTGACACAATATCATCTTGCAATAGACGCAAATTACAAGAATATGCAGAATTAACACCATTATGGGATTATAATTTTATTGGTGTTTTGATAGATTTTGTTGTAAGTATAGCAATTTTTTTTTTTTTGTGATAATATAGTAGGTCGCACACGTAAACAAGACTTGGTACCACAGACAGGGTTGGGAGAAGAGTCAAAAAGACTTCAAAAATCTCCTCCCAGTAAGAGTACAGATCTCCACGTCTACACTAATTTAAGATTCAAAGAAGAAAAATCATTTACAAATCCCAATCTCTCAAAACTCCCAACAACTTCTTCTCACCTTGCAATCGTGCGACGCCACTGTAGACTTTTCTTTCTAATTTAGGTCTGCTTTTAGATGACCGCCATTTAGCTGGCTGGAGTCGCTGGACAATTTATGGCTGCTAGCAGTGGGTAGATGACTATATTCAATTCATGGATTTGGCAAAGAGTCAGAGTTAGGATCGATCTTGTTAGAGTTACCGGGTCGGCGGGTAAAAAAGACTAAACCCTTAGGATTCTGACTATTTATTCTTAAGATTCTGATTATTTATTAGTCATGGATCAAATTTAAAGGTACGATTGAACAAGTTAGGGTTACACTGCAAGTCAGGTTTTACTAGTCCAAGTGAAAAGAAATGAAAAGACTAAATTGGAAAATACATGTGGCAAGTAGCCATTCGGTGGTCCATTGAGCTGGATGACCTGGTGGTCCCCCCTTCTCATTTTCCAGTTTTACTGAACAAAATCTACTTTTCAACTATTGAGTTGAGTGTCGCCACTTTATCCTAAACCCCTTCTCCCTCTCTCTCCTTCCCTCTTTCTCTCTCTAAAAAACCTTCCTTTGAGGGGAAATCTCTTCAGGGAGGTCTGAAAACGGAAAATACAGAGAGAAAAGGCCATGGAGAGGCTTATTTACTCTTCTTCCCTCTCCAAGACCCCTCTTAAGCCCTCTCATTTTCTCCATCGTTTCGATCGGGTTGCTACTGCTAAACTCAAATTTTCTCCATTTTCCCGCACCCATTTCAGGCAAGTTGGCTCGCTTCTCTTCAACCATGAATTCTCACCTCCTTCTTCTTCTTCTTCGTTAATCTCCCCTGGGAAGTCTTCTGTTCGATGCTTGATAAAGGATTCTTCTTCTTGTTCTTCGTCTTCAACCGTAGATTCGCCGGACCGGTCAATTACCTGGTTTCCCTTTCTCAATCAAATTGCTGGAGGAACTTCAGAACAAAAAAAGGTATGGATTTTATGCCCCTTTTATGAGAAAAAGAACCCCTTTCTTTATTGGCATTTTTTTGTACTGATAATTGCTAGATTCCAAATGGGTTTTCTCTTAGAAGTAGTTTAAAAGAAAATTCAGTGAATTTTGTGTTTTTAGATAATAGAGATGTTTGGGTTACTGTTAAGGCCAAATGGGAAATATTAAATTATTTGCCTTTTGTTGGAACTTCTGAAAATTAAGGAACAATAGAAGATCTGAAAGCAGAAATAGATACAAGGGATGATTCCCTGCATATTAAAGGGAGTAGGCACTACAAAGCCATTGGTTAGGGATAAATCTGATATCTTTATTCTCAAAGAGGCAGAATAATTCTGAGTTGGGTCTACTTATTTTCATGGTAATTCTGTAGGTAATCTGAATCAAAATGGAGTACTAGGGCAAACTTTAATTTGGATTGTTGTTCTGTTTATCATTGGACTTGGCTGGAGTAGAAGTCTGTGGGAAGTTCTGAATGTCCTTTCTTGTTCTATTAGCATTAAGAATGTTAAAGGCACACAAATCAGAATGCTTCTCCCAGGTGGTGGAGGGTTCTTCGTGTTTCGATCAAAGATCCGAGTAAGGATTATTGTGGAATGTTTGATGAAGGTCACCTCGAATCGAACTGATGGATTCAGCGATTCTTGAAGGACTGTCACTTCTTTCAGGAAAAGGTCTTACAAGATGAAAGGTAAGAGTGGACGAAGAAGAGGGACGAAATATCCTTAGAGAGAGAGAGAGAGAGCGAGTCTAGTCTTCCTTTTTTTTTTCAGCCTCCTTGAGGCCCTCCCCTTTGCGGGCATTTATAGCCTTACCCTCTTGGGGTATCCTGGGGGTCTTTCCCTTTTGACCCCCTTCTGTCCCTTCCTCTTCTAAGAAAGAGACGAGATTTGAGGATGTTCTTGACACGTGGCCAGTGGACCACTTCGTTAGGTGTCAGGGTGGTTTTTCCCTGGCAGGGATCCTCATGATTGGTACGAGAGGTATCCTAACGGTATCGCTCAGACTCTCTCCTGGTGTCTCTTTCTCTCGTGAGGACTGTCCTGGCGGGCCTAGGGGATGGCGCCTTGCTGTAGTGGCGCCCTTCCTCCGGGTGATAGCGCTCTAGCGCCCTCCCCAGGTGTTCTTTCTTCTCTTGCCCTCCAATTCTTTCCATCTCGTTCGACCCCCCCTAAAATGAAGTGAGACCCTTGTGTGATTTTTCACCTCAATAGGCGAAGCGTCTGTGGTGGTATCGTTCTCGTGGCGCCTACATGGCGCCCTCGTGGCGCCTTCGTGGCACCGTCCAGAAGACTGCTAATACACTTCCTAATTTGATTACCTAAACACGGCTATTTGCAAACTAAGACTTGGTTAAAAAATTGCTGAATTTGTGTTAGTATCTTTAGCTTAAACACATTATCCAAGACACTAAAAGTGTACTGTGTTCTTTCGTTCTTCTGAAGAATCTGAACTTATACTAACGTAACTTCCGTGGCCTTGCTCTAATATCCTCCTTAATCAAACCCTTGATGCCAAGGATGTTGTCTGTTCATGGGAAAGTTTATGTATTGAATATTCATTTTGAAATATGTCTCCTGCTGCGCACCATACTATGCTTGACCGTTGTGTGGGTATAAAGTAATATCGGAAGTGCAATTGTTATGGTTCCTCAGATATATGCTAGTAATTAGAGATTATGATGGATTTCTCATTGATAGATGAGATATATATATATCCTAAATGAATTCCGTTCTGGTCTTTAATTTTCCAGCTAATACGAATGTGAATATTGAATGTGTGGTAATTAGCTCCGTCACTTACGAATCAGAGGGATGAAAAGTATAAGCTCAATTTTGATATTAGTGCTTGGGCATTTCTAGAGACAATAAGGGAAGATTCTAAATCTCATTTCTGGAACCACGAGAGTTGAAGATCCAAAAAAGTAGAGGCAGGAGCGTAGGTACTTATTAGGGGGTTAATTGGTTAATCACTGAATCATTCTCTGATACATCTACTGGTCAAAGGTGATTCAGCTAATGTAATATACTGGAATATTATGAATAGTCATTCATCAACTAGCCAATCTTCTTGGTGACATTAGTTTGTTAGCAGGGGATTAGTTTTGTTTGGATTCATATTTCATAAGTTCATGAGGATTCCAACTATTTTATTTAAACATTCGTTGCATATTCAAGATATAAGTAGCTTGGTTGCCATTGTTATAAAGCTGATGCATTCCCTTTTATGCTCTATACGTATTTAAGGTGGAAAAAAAAAAGCAAATTCTGATCCCTATAGTGAAAACCTTTATGTGGTCTATAATACGTTTAGCCTTACAGTACTTCTTATGTATGGATAAATGTGCTCATTATTAGTTGGATGGCAATTTGGATAGACTGAAGTTTGAAACTTTCAAATAGTTTCATTGTCATGTATGTTTAAAACTTTTCTGCAAGTTTTTTGATGCTTTTATCACCAATATAATCATGATACTTGCAAGGTTCATAGTTTTTTGATTGAGCTATTTTGCTTTAACCCCCATTTTTTATTAAAATTCTTTTAACCTCCCCCATTTTTCATGAAAACGTCAACTTACCCGTCAAGTGAGACACGTAAGTGCACAAGTAGTAAAAAAGACCGAAACGCCCATGAGTTAAGTGAAACACGTGCATTGGTGAAGCGTGGGTTATAGTTAACTCTTCTTCTCCATTATTTCATGATTCAATCGCCATCAACTCCATCGGTGGTCACTGCCACCTCAAAATATGCACCACCGCCATCTTCGATATCCAAACAGGTCTCAAATCTGAGTTCTCTCTCTTTTTTCTCTCTATCGGTCTCCACCATTAACACCACCACCACAACCGTAGTTACCCCACACCACTAACCACCAAATCATCGGAGATTTCACCATTCATACGCTGAAGCATCAAGAACTACTAAAAATGAACCAGAAATCTCAGTATCATAAAGTGACATCTGGGGATTAATCAAGTCACTAAAAGCTGGTAATCACACTGGAAAGCCCAGTGACCGTATCACCCAAGGATTAAAAATCTGGGGCCAAAGCAAAATAACTCTTTTCCGATTCACGGTCAAAGTATAACAACCTGTTTGCACCACCACAAGGTATTATTAAGAGTTTTTTGTACCTGAACAGATTGTCGTTAAGAACTTTTTCAACAATCATCTCTAGGTTTTAGTTAATAAATTGTCTTAATATCCCTTATATTTACTTTGCTAACACAATTTCCATTTTAAAAATGTTTCAGGTTGTTCCTACTGCGGCAGTTATATTTCTGTCTGCATTGATCCTGATCCTTGTCAACCCAATTCTTGCTCCTCAAGCCTATGCTACAGTTCAACCTGGAGGCTCCATTGCTGCTTCTGTAGGGGGGAGGCTTGTTCGGACCGAGCTACTAAGTAGTGCTTGGACAGGCTTCTTTGCTGGTTGTTTACACACTCTATCAGGACCAGACCACCTTGCTGCCTTGGCTCCACTATCAATTGGCCGCACGCGAATGGAGAGTGCTGCAGTTGGAGCGCTTTGGGGATTTGGTCATGATGCAGGCCAAGTTATCTTCGGCTTGTTGTTTCTACTACTCAAAGATCGTCTCCACATTGAGATAATTCAGACGTGGGGAACTAGGGTAGTTGGCCTTACTCTACTTGTTATAGGTGCTATGGGAATCAAGGAGGCATCAGAAGTCCCTGCCCCATGTGTTACCCTAGAGAATGGGGAGTGTGATGTAAGCGTTCTCGAATCCCTTGAGACCCCTAAAGTGGGTAAAAGAAAGATTGGATTTGCAACTTTTGCTACTGGAATCGTCCATGGACTGCAACCCGATGCTCTAATGATGGTGTTGCCTGCACTTGCTCTGCCTTCACGATTGGCGGGGGCAGCCTTTTTAGGTATGTTTTTGCTTGGAACAGTTTTTGCCATGGGTAGTTATACTGTGTTCATAGGTTCATGTACCGAGGCATTGAAAGAGAGGGTTCCTAAGATAACTGAGAAACTGACTTGGGCTTCTTCCCTTATAGCCATAGCTCTTGGATTTGCCATATTGGTCAGCCAGTACTTTGGGTTTAGCCTGTATTGATAATTCTGACCCTTTCTAGATCCATTCATTGAGTTTCCTTTTAGTTTTTAGAAATTTAAATGATCTCATCAAAGGATTAATGGATCTGCTTACAGTGACAATCGTCTCTGCACTCCCCCTTTGCTGAACAAGAATCTTTCTGTCTAGTGTCATCTTTCTCCTTTGCTTATCGAGAATTTAGGGTTGCAATAGAAGCGGACCATTTCTTTCTGCCTTTGATGCCTTGTAGCTTGTCACTATGTTTATGGTATGTGTTTGCAAATTTGGGTTTATTCATTTGTCTATGCCTCAATGGTTATGAACAATTTTTTTATAACTTTTGATGGAGAACATCTACAATTAAACAGTTGAGTTTTCATTTTAGGCTCTTGTATGGTTATGGAGGAAAAGTGTAATGTGGAACTGACTTTTCTCATGGTTCAGTTCTAATATGCTTCAAAGAATGTACTTTTCGCTTACATTCTAGTTAAAGCATTGACATATATTTTCTCTGTTGGATGAAAAATGACAAACATTGTGAAGAACATATCCATCATCCCCTGTGATGATCTTCTTATGAGATTTGCGGCATAGAGTTATAGCACTCTATAGGAACCTTCTCGACAATAGTTTTTTGCATAGGTCGGTAATGGCCGACTGTTACCACTGCCATCCAATTCAGTCTGAAACTCAGAGTTGCTAATTCACATTGAACTCCACTTTTCAATCTGTACAGACTCTGGGGATTTGAGTATGAGGGGGTGCTTAATAAGGGGGGGGATAAAGATGAGATCATAGATTGAAAATAGATTCAGTGTATAGAGTGACCTTTCAAACAAAAACAAAAAGAACCAGGGTTTTGAGTAAACTATATAATTCTATGAATGAATGAACACAAATTATTGGTAAATGTGAAAAATGTGAGGAATGGTAAGATTGCATAATGGAACCTTGGATCCATTTGAAGAGAGCTTAAAAAACCTTAGTAACCGAAACCTTGGAATGGGGTGACGCTCCCGCTCTAGAATCTCACGCTCCCGCTTCGAACTACGCTCCCGCTCCCGCTCCGAAGGTATTTTAGAACTAAGAACATTTTTTAACCGGCCGCTCCGACGCTCCCACTCTCACTTTCGTTTCCGCTCCGACCTGCACTCTGGTTAGTAAAAAATTCAAAACTTGGACATTTTTTGCTTAAGCAAGCAAGAGATTTATTTCTCTAGGGATAATCCCTAGAAAACTCTCTAAAATAAGAGCAGCCAAATCATTTAGGTAATGTGCAAATGGGAATCGCGAATTAGTCATGAGTTCACTTGTTATAGCAGCAGCCATGAACTACAACTTAAGCAAGTAAGATCAGGCAATTCGGCTTGTTGAGCGCTCAATTGTGATTCCAGTCACGGATCAAACCTTCTACATTCCAACCAAAGAAAAACAATTGAATACTAACATGCGGGTAATTATAAAACTGAGAAGAATATCAAATCTACAACTTTCCACTCCTACCGGAAGAATGTGAGATCGAAGTATAGAAAGGATTTGCTCCTCGTGGGTTTTTATTTGGGTGGTGATGGTGGCCCGCGGTGGAGTGGGTGGTGATGGCGATAGGAGTGGGGTGGAAAACCCAAAAATTAGTAGGGTTGAAGAGCTTTCTCCTTTAACCAAAATTAACAATAGGGTTTGCGCTTAAAACCTTGTTTTCCTCCATCCACTCCTGTTTTTCGGGTTATTAACTCAATTTTACACCGGATATATCACACCACTAAAAAGTGGACACATAATCCATAGATACCCATTTTTATGGCTTTATGATACAACGGGAATATATTGAAATCAAGGGTCGTTTTTTTTTTTTTTTTTCTTTCATTTGTTAAAGAACTTTTTTTGCTTAGACTTTATTCATTTATAAATGTTTGATGTAGATCTGGCAACGGGTTAGTGTTAGGGTTGACGGGTTTTCGAGCTAGGAAGCCTCAACCCCAACCCTAGCCCGTTTATTAAACGGGTCAATTTTTCTAACCCTAGCCCTAATCCGAGTAACTCTAACCCTAGTTATATTAATCATCTCTATTTTTTTAATTTTTATTAATGAAATTTTAATTAAGAGGGAGAAGAAATAATTTTTAATTAAAAGAGAACAAATGGAATTAGAATGGAGTTTTAATGAAGAGTTAAATAAGGTTTTATATAAAGAGAATGAGTGAAATCAAAATAATTTTATCAAAATATTATTAATGTTTGCTTAGGCGAGTTGGCTCGCGGGTTACACAAACTAATCCTATTTATTGGCGGGTTGAAAACCTCCAACCCTAGCTCTGCCTGTTTAATTGGCGGGTCGAGTTAGGGTCGGGTTGGCGGGTTAGGGTTGATTTTGCCAGGTCTAGTTTGGCGACAGTAACATGTATGTAGCCCCTGGAGAGAACAAATGGTTGTATATTTGATGTGAGTGATGCTAGAATGCAGTCCATGCCTTGAAGTTTTGGAAAGACAAAACTCGAGGATGTGATTCAAATTACGAGGGGATAATGGCCTTACGATGGGAATGAGGAAGAGAATACGACACAAAATGCGTGCATTGGAGCATTTTCCAACTGTACAGTTTGGAAAAGTACATCACTAGAATATTTAATTGGTTAATCGTAAATAATTAAGTGGGCCAAGAGACAAAAGGATTATTATCAGATCTACATGTGAGATATCGACCCTCTTGATTTTATCAAGTGTCAATGGACATGTAATGGTGAATGTGATAAAACGTGCGTGGGACGACTAAGGAAACATCTTGGTTGTAAATAATTCATATTCGAGTTTCGTGTTGAAAGATTATATATCACACGAAACTAAAAATTATCCAACAGCGTTCTCATCGTATCTCTATTCATAATCTGCAGTTAGTTGTCAAACGGCTCATCATCCAATCGAACCGTTGCCCCGCCACCAGATATTCAACGGCTGGATGACGGGGAGGTGATTACAACCACTTGTATAGTAGGCCTACAAAATTGCACTCTATAATTAATATAATAAAGGTAAAGGCCAGCAGGTAGCAGGGTGTCCTCTCATTTGGTAACGGGTTAGGGTTAGGATTAGGGTCGACAATTGGTCAACTCTAACCCCGATTCATTTACTAAATAAATTAGTTTTCCAATCCCTAGCTACGCATAACAAGATTTATCCTCACTAAAATTTTAAAATCCGTCATTAATTAACATTTTAAACTTACAATCCTTTTTTTGTTTTTTTTGAAGGAGCATTTTAAACTTAAAATCACTAATTAAAGTTAAAATTTTTAAATCTAACCATTAAAAGATTAAGTCACCAATTAAACTTAAAAACAACTTCCTAAAATTTTGGGGGTGTTTCTCTTTTTGCCACTTGTAATCTGCCTGTTATACGAATTTACCCATTCAACTCACGGATCAAAAAAGGTCAAGCTTAATTTTCTTTTAAGATTAAGCTTGTTAGGTGGTGAGCTTCCTCTTTCTGAAAATAATATAAATTTTTTAAAAAAATATTATTTTCTCTCTACCACTCTCCCCAAGTAAAAACAGATAGACTCCACATTTTAAAGTGATGGAGGAGTAATTTAGAGAGTTGTTATTGCCACTTCTGTGGATCGCAGTTTCCACAACTGATGTTGGATCAGGGCACCGACAACCTGCACAGGAAAAAATGCAAACCGCACGTGAAGATTTCTAGGCGCCGGGATGGTGCCGGCCTAGGAGTCTCCGACGGTCAAGTCAGCGTTGTTTGGGAAAATAATTTAAACAGAAAATTAAAGGAGAAGAATGGATCTGTATCACCTATTTTGGTAGATCGTGGCCGAATAAGGTAGAAGACAAGATCTTAATCGTTGAGTCTTTGAGTTGATGACGTAATCTCTTCGAACTGTAGAGAGTTTTTTCTTTCAGAATCCGAGAGAGTCCCTTTTGAGAGAGCCCCCCTGTTCCCCTTTATAGGAAGAGAATCCAATTCAGTTGCCCTGAACTTTGGGATAATTTCTCCTATCTCAGGAAGATATTTTGGCGGTTATGGGGTTTCGTGAAGACTGAGCTCCTTACTTGAATAAGTCAAAATCCTCAGGAAGATATGATGACGGATAGGGAGTCCTGCGTGGACTGAACTCCCAGTTTGAAATAGTCAATCCTTATCTGCACTTGGCGTATGGACCATAGAATTGATCTTAGGCTAATGGGCTTCTGGGCCTGGTAAAATGTACAACCCTTTCGGTCGGCAGGCCACTGGGCCTGATAGCGGAATCTGGCCACTACAGTTTGTCCCCCACTCTCTAAGTCAAGAGTTCCTGAGTTAGAGAGTAATGATCGATCAATGTGGTTCGATATGGACCTTTGTTCAGAGGTAGTCGACCATTGTGGTCGAGTGGAAGCCCCTTCATTCCGAGGTTCAGAGCAGTCGACCATTAATGTCGACTACGGGGTTGACGATAATAACCGAAGGCGAGAGTTGGTCTTGATGTATTGATATGTCAATCAGTCGACATTGGAGCACAGCGCATGGACGCAGTCGACCATTGATGTCGACTGCGAACTTGGGCGCATGGTACTCGGACGCGGTCGACCGATGATGTCGTCTGCACGCTTGGACACGTAGTACTTAGAAGCAATCGACCTTTGAATTACAATGAGACCTTGCTGGGGTCAACGAAATTATTACCCTGTCGTAATCCCATTCGGCCTCAACTCTGGGTTCGACCCAGCCTGAGCACGAAAGGTCTAGAGGGATGGCAACCGTTTAGTATTCTATTACGTGGCATCCTCTTATTCGCCTTATGGTCGTGGCACGCGAAACGGTTTGTTGCCAGACAGTGAGGGCGGCTTTTCGTAAGTCCCGCCCAGTGAAGTCTTGACACGTGTCCCCCGCTTTTTAAAGTTGTGTTTTAAAATAGGATTGCGCTTTTTCTTTCTTCCTTACCTAGCATTTTCACAGAGAGGAAAAGGCGAGAGAAACTTCAGCGACGTTTCCTTCTTTTTCCGGTATTCAAGATTTCCTCTGCTGCGACGAAATTTTTTCGGTGAGTTTCCCTCTTCATCTTCTTGTTTTCTTTTCTCTTTTTCTTTTATTCCTCTTGAAATTACTTTTCCCCGAACTTTCTTCTGCTTCTTTTTTCTTTTGAAAGCTTCCTTTTCCTCCATTTCTTTTGCGCAAAATCTGTTTTCTTTCCTTGTTTTTGCCCTAAAAATCTGTCCCCCCTTTTTTTTTTCTTTTGCCCAAAACCTGTTTTCTTTCTCTGCTTTTGCTTTAGGGTTGCGTCTTCCCCCTCTGGTCCTTTGTCTTACCAGCTTGTTTCCAGTTTTTCCTGGTGTCCATTTCGGCCGGTAGGGTTCTTTTTTCGGCAACGGTGAGATCTAGAACTGTCAGTTCCCCCCCTTTTTTTTAAAAAACCTTTCGGTTACCATGCGTTCCGCTTCCGAGTCGAGTTCGACAAGCAGCAGTCATCTGGACTCGCCGACTGCAAGTCACGTGCAGCACGAAGCAGGGGTGGATGTGGTTACTATAGCCGAGCCGATCCCAGAGTTCTTTTCTGAAACTTTGATGCAGTCGACCAGAGTGGTCGAGTCAGTTGCTGACCCGAGATCCGGACTTCCTGATTTTGGAATATTAGAAGCTACAGCCGACTGCAGAGGAGATAGAATGGACGGTAACGAGGATGTCGACTCCGTGGGACACAGTCGACCACAGGACATACTACCAATCAACCCTCGATCAAGACTTGATTCGTCAGACATGACTAGACTGCGCATCACCTATCGAATCCCAGAGTCTGTGCAGCTGAGGGCTCCCTCAGGACACGAGCGAATCGACTGGGACGTCCCTGGGTGGACCTTCCTCTATGAAATGTCCTTCCTTCATGGACTTCGACTGCCAATCCCAAAACTGGTACGAGAGGTATTGAGCCACTTCGAGATTGCACCGAGCCAACTTATGCCAAATGGATGGAGGTTGTTGCTCGGGCTCGAGGCACTGGGCGAACAAAGGGGAATTGCGATCGACCTACAGGAAGTGTTGTACTCCTACTTCTTGAAGGAGCATGACAAGGAAAAAGGTCGTTACCAGTTTGTGCTCCGAGTTGGACGGGAGCACTTGGTATGTCGCTTGACGACCAATGATCGCAATTGGAAGGAGGGCTACTTCCTGGCCAAAGGTCGACTGGTCTTCGGGTCGAACTCGGAATCGGATGTCCCCAACTCTTGGCGAGTGATAGGTAAAATATTTGCAAATTGAGTTTCAATTCCCTGTCGACTGAATTCTTATTTTTTGTTTTTCTTTGTAGGGCGAAAGTTCAACCAAGCGCCAGTGCACAGTTCTGCAGTTGTCGAGCGAACTCATCAAATCCTCGCTGTATCCGAGTCCGACCGAGATTGGAGAGTTCTACTTTCAGAGGATCGCCTATCTTCGAGTCGTCTGTGGTCGGAATCGATTAAGGACCTAGAAGGTACCCCTCTACCTAGAGTCGTAAGCACGTTGTTTATCATCCTTACTATCAGAGCGCTCGAGCTGCTAGAGTACAAGTTCTCATTTATCAAGCACCTAACTCCTCGAGAACGGGTCTTTGCAGACTACCAAATGACGAAGACCTTCCAGATCCCGTCTGCTGAGGAAGCTGCGGCTCGAATGCGGTCAAGGCTGCTTAAGAAAAAGAAGTCCTCTGCAAAACAACCGGTCGAAACCTCAACTGACGTGGTTGAGGGTAGCTTCTCGCCACCGCGCTCTCAAGACCCGGTGGAGTCGAGCTCAGCAGCTGGTAAAAGGCGCAGGGTCGAGTCTGCCGATTTGTCTGAGGATGCGATCTCGCTGTCGTTCCCAAACGACATTTCTGTTTACTCCGACCCGGCTGCTATCAAGGGATCGATCGAGAAGCTGCTTTTCCCGTCGGACGAGGCAAGGCTCAAGGAACTAGGCTCGAGCGCAGCTTCTGACTATGCAGTTGCTGAAGCTTTCAAGGTAGATCTCACAAGTTGGCAAATCATGATCTATTTTTCATACTTAATTGATTTAACTTCCTACTTTCTTTTGCAGTCTCTCCAAAGCGTGCTCTTCCTCCGGTCGAACAACGTGACACTCGACCGGAAGGTCAGGTCGTTGCAGTCGACCAATCACTCCATTCGAGCAGAATGCGAGCGGCTGAGGGTTCTTGAATCCGATAGGTCTATCGCTTTGGCCGAATCCGAGAAGGCTCGTGCCGACCTTGAAGCAGAGCGGAAGCAACTGCAAACCGACTTGGCGGCCGAACGCTCAAAAAACGCTAGCCTGCTTGAGCAGCTCGAATCTGTTGCTCTAGACTCAATTCTTAAGACGAGGGCAGAGCTTATAAAAGAGTTCAAGGCCGGAAAGAGTGCTGACTGGGATCCTGATGAGGCCATCGCACTCTATGAAGAAATGTGTGCGGGCGACGATGGTGACCATAACTCTGACACCGAGCCCGCTACTGAAGGCCCCGAGTCTGAGAGAGTCGTAGGTGATGCTTCGGATGAAAACCCGGGAGCAACCGATGCACCCGCCGCCTAAATGTACATTGTTCTTCTTATTTTACTGCTCTTTTTTGTAAGTGTAAAACCTCTGTAAGACACTTGATGGCGCGTTGAAATCAATACAACACTTAGTTTTCTTTTGCCTTGTCGTATGATGGAACTGTAGCTCTCGTTCAAATTGAGCAGTCGCGTGTGACTAACTTTGCCGACTCGTACATAGATCAAACATCATTTTTTTTTTGAACACACAGTAGTTTACACGTCTGTCGAACGCTAAGTCTTTACATTGTTACCATAACAGAGAGTTCTTCAATCTAATTTAATCACAGGGGTGTATACAATACAGTATGTCGACTGAAAATTTTGTCGATTAATGATGTAATTGCACATGGTACATTTTGTCGACTGAGCATTTTGTCGATCGCCTGTTCTTTAAAGCTAGAAATCCTTTTATCTTCTCTGTGTCGAATGCAATATCTTCTTTGCTCTTCCGATTTTGGTCGTTGTGTCGAGCTTGATCTCGCTTAAGCCTTAGAACATCCATACTGAACTTCATCTGGAAGTCCGGCAAAAGGCTCCTCCTTGTCGAACGCAATCAATCGATCATAGGTCTACAATTGCAAGGTTAGGGTGGCCGATGGCATTGCCATCGGCCCTCCGATGGCATTGCCATCGGCCCTCCGATGCTTAAATTAGTAGGGTACTTAGCAAAAATAAAAAGTAAAAAGTTGAAGTTTGAATGCGATACAGTATTTTCGACGTTATGCCCTCTGCTGCCTGCAGACTTCGTCACCTTACGCATACTTCGTAAGAACGAAATAAGAGTTTCAGAAGTGGTATGACTTCAAGTTGGTGGCGTTCCAGCTGTTCTTCACTGGCTCGCCATTCGCCCTACACAGCTTGTAGGCTCCATTTCCTATCACTCTCGTTACTTGGTATGGCCCTTCCCACGCTGGGGCTAACTTTCCCGCTCCTTTTTCTTTAGTATTTTGGAATACTCTGAGTAGGACCCAATCTCCTTCTCTGAATTCTCTTGTTCGGACGTTTTTGTTGAAATGCCGGGCAACCCTTCTTTGGTAAGCTGTCATTCTGTCGAGCGCCTGCTCACTTAACTCGTCGACTGTTTCGAGGTTGTCATTAAGTGCTTCCTGGTTTTCCATATCATTGGTGTACTGATATCTCGCAGAAGGGAGTCCTACTTCCACAGGAATTAGTGCTTCTGTCCCATAAGTAAGTGCAAACGGGGTTTCTCCTGTGGAGGTCCTTGCGGTCGTTCGGTATGACCATAGTACTCCTGGCAGCTCGTCTGCCCAGCTCCCTTTAGCTTGTTCGAGCCTTTTCTTCAAGGTGTTGATCATAGTTTTGTTGGTTGACTCGGCCTGGCCGTTCGACTGTGGATACCTCGGGGTCGAGAAGTTTAGCTTGATCTTCCAAGTGTCACAGAAGTTTTTGAAGTCATTGCTGATAAACTGGGACCCGTTATCGGTAACGATCTCTCTTGGAACTCCGAATCGACATATGACATTTTTCCAGATGAAGTTCTTCACTTCTCTGTCTCTGACTTGTGCGTAGGCTTCGGCCTCAACCCACTTCGTGAAGTAGTCTGTAACTGCCAAAATATATACCCTAGACCCTGACGCCTTGGGTAGAGTTCCGACGATGTCCATTCCCCACTTCATAAAAGGCCATGGTGAAATGATCGGATTCAACTTTTCTGGTGGTTGATGTGACACTTGGGCATACCTCTGGCACCTATCACATTTCTTGACGTACTCGACAGAGTCGTGCCTCATAGTCGGCCAGTAGTATCCCGAGGTGAGCGCCCTACTGGTCAGGCTTCTAGCTCCCGAGTGATTTCCGCACTCTCCTTCGTGAAGTTCAGCAAGCACGTATTGTGCTTCTTCGGGCGTGACACATCTCAAAAGCGGTCCAGAGAACGACCGCCTGTAGAGTCTGTTCTCATGAACGATGAATCTTGCTGCTTTAATTCTCAGTCGACGTGCTTCGTTTCGGTTGACGGGCAGCTCCCCTTTTAAGATGTAGGCTATGATAGGTGTGATCCAGCTGTGGTCAAGAGTTACGGCTTTAACCTCTTCGTTTGTAGACTTCCACACAGAGGGCCACTGCAGGTATGTGACTGGAATGTTGACGGATTCTGCCGATGGGATCGCCGATCCCAAGTTTGCTAAAGCATCAGCATGGCTGTTCTCCAATCGCGGCACCTGCACGACTGTAAATTTATTAAATGCCGAAAGCAATTCTTTTACCTGTGTAAGGTAGGCCGCCATCTTAGTATCCTTAGCTTGATAGGTTCCTTGCAGCTGATTGACTACTAGTTGAGAGTCTGAGTGGATCGTTATCTGCCGAACTCCTACATCCTTCGCGAGACCTAGACCGGCGATGAGTGCCTCGTATTCTGCTTCGTTGTTTGTTGCTTTGAATCCACATCGGATAGTCCGTTGAATGACGTTACCTTCCGGTGAAATGAGTACTATTCCTAGACCACAACCTTGTGCGTTGCTCGACCCGTCGACCGAAAGTTTCCACTCTCCCGTGCCATATGGCTGTAGGCATAACAGTTCTTTCTCCGCTTGCTCCATGACGCTAGGTGTAAAATCTGCAATGAAATCGGCCAGGGCCTGCGACTTGATCGCATTGCGAGGCTGGTAACTGATGTCGTGTTCGCTGAGCTCGACCACCCACTTTGTTAGTCGACCCGATAACTCTGGCTTATGGAGTATGCTCCGCAAGGGGTAGGTTGTGAGGACTGTGATGCTATGACTTTGAAAATAAGGTCGTAGCTTTCTTGCTGCCGTCACTAGTGCCAGCGCTAGCTTCTCAAGCTGACTGTACCGTGTCTCTGCGTCGAGTAGACTTTTGCTGACGTAGTAGACCGGGAACTGTTTCTTGTCTTCTTCCCTTACTAGTACTGCGCTGACCGCCGAATCCGATACGGCCAAATATAAATAAAGTGTTTCTCCCTCCTTTGGTTTTGAGAGGAGCGGAGGTGAAGATAGGTAGTGCTTCAACTGCTGCAATGCTTCCTCGCATTGCTGAGTCCATTCGAAATCTTTCGACTTGCGTAGAGTGGAGAAGAACGGTTGGCACTTCTCTGAAACCTTAGAAATGAACCTACTGAGGGCAGCTATTCTTCCGGTCAGCCTCTGGACTTCCTTGACGTTCCTAGGTGACTGAATAGCTCTGATGGACCGGATCTGCTCAGGATGGGCTTCGATTCCTCTTTGCGTGACAAGATATCCAAGGAATTTCCCTGAAGAAACACCAAAAGAGCATTTAGAAGGGTTAAGTTTCATATTGTATTTTCTAAGTACCTCGAAAGCCTGGTGTAGGTGGTCAAGGTGCTGGTCTGCCACGATTGATTTGACGAGCATGTCGTCGATGTAGACCTCCATTGTCGTTCCTAACATACTGGAGAACATTCTGTTAACGAGTCTCTGGTAGGTTGCTCCCGCATTCTTCAATCCAAATGGCATGACTTTGTAACAAAAAGTCCCTCTTTCAGTCACGAACGCAGTCTTTTCTTGGTCGTCCGCGTGCATTAGGATCTGGTTGTAGCCTGAGTATGCGTCCATAAAACTGAGCAACTCGTGCCCTGCAGTTGCATCGACCATCATATCAATGTGTGGAAGGGGAAAGGAATCCTTCGGGCATGCCTTGTTTAGGTCTGTAAAGTCGATACAGACTCTCCACTTTCCATTTTTCTTCTTGACAACGACGACATTGGCTAGCCAATCTGGATACTTGACTTCTCTGACTGAGCCTATGTCAACCAACTTCTGGATCTCTTCGTTGATGATGCGGTTGCGCTCTGGCGCAAATTTTCTTCTCTTTTGTTTAACGGGTGTGTAGGATGGATCAACGTGTAATTGGTGTGTAATAACGCTTTGGTCGATTCCTGTCATGTCAGCGTGGGACCAGGCGAAGCAGTCGTAGTTCTGTTTCAGGAAGTCAATTAATTGTGACCGGATTACTGGATCCAGCCTACTCCCAATCCTCACCGTGCGATCTTCATTGTCTGGATGAATCTGCACCTCGTCGAGCTCCTCCTCCTGGGGTTCGGTCTTGCAGTCGACTGTCGACTGCTGCTGTAGTTGCTATGCTGTTGCCGGCTTTCCTTTCAAGCTACTGGAATAACACTCCCTCGACGTTTGCTGAGTTCCTTTAATCTCTCTTACACCCCATTGAGTCGGGAAGCGGATAACTTGATGATAGGTAGAAGGGACGGCGCGCAGCTCGTGTATCCATGGACGTCCGAGGATAACATTGTAGGCTGAAGGACTGTCGACCACCAAGAACTTTACGTTCAAGTTGACCCCTTCGGCGTAGACTGGGAGTGTGATCTCCCCAATGGTGTGCTTCTGCTCTCCACTGAAGCCAATGAGGACCGTTGTTCGTTTAACGGTCTGAGACTCGTCGATCCCCATTTCCCTAAGAGCACTCAGAAACAAAACATTAGCGGAGCTCCCGTTATCCACGAGAACTCTTTTGATAAGACAGTTAGCTATAAGGATAGAGATCACCAGTGCGTCGTGATGAGGGTTGATTAGTTCGGCTGCTTCGGAGTCTACAAAGCTCAAAGTTTGGTCATATGCGAGCGGAGTTGGTCGTCTGACGTGAGCTTCCGGGCGGACTGCCCCTCTGGCATGTCGCTTGGCGGCTGAATAAGTGACTCCACTAACCTCAGATCCTCCGGTGATCACATTGATGGTCTTCCTTGGCTGTGGAGGTTCAGGAGGCGATCCATTTCTCTTCTCAGCTTGGCTTTCGTCTCTGACCGCAGTTGTAGCTCGAGCTTTGTCTGACAGAAAGTCTCTGAGGTGGCCCCTTTTTAGGAGCTCTGCAACTTCCAGCCTCAAGGCGATACAGTCGGCTGTGTTATGGCCATGGTCCCCATGGAATTCGCACCACTTGCTAGTATCTCTCTTGTCGTTTGCAAATTTATACTTTTCCGGCCATCTAACGGAACTTCCCATCCCTTTCATTACCGAAACGACCTGTTCCGGCTCTATGTTCAAGTTGTAGGGCGGGATTGGATGTCTGTTTCCGCGGTCTTGCTGTCTTCCGGACGGTCGACCATACTCTCTTGTTTCTGTTCTTCGTCTCCTATCATCAGAATATGGTTCGAAGCGATAACTATTGTTCCTGGTAACCGCTTTGTCGTCTTTTCTGCTGTTTCTGCTGTCGTCACCGGTCCTACCGTAAGACCTGTTTGCTTCGTCTTCCTCCCACTTTATTTGGGCCCATGCCTTGGCCAGCACATCTTCCATCGTTCTGCATGGGTACTTGGTTAACTCCTTGTATAGGTCGGAGTCTGTGAGCAGGCCTTTTCTGAAGGCAGTGATGGCAGTGTCAATATTGCAAGAAGGGATGGAAACTTTCTCTCTGTTGAATCGCCCTACGTAGTCTCGGAGTCTTTCTCCCCTTTTCTGCTTGATTCGGTAAAGATCGTCCGAATGTTTCTCCAGTTTCCTGCTGCTAGCGAAATGCTCGACAAAAACATCCGTGAGTTGAGCAAAAGAAGAAATAGAATTATTAAGTAGATTTGTATACCATTGCAGGGCCGGGCCTATCAGGCTAGATCCGAACCCCTTACACATGCATGCTTCGGCTTGGTCTCTTGGAATCGCCGCTGTAAACATTCGTTGTTTGTACTGGGCTATATGATCATCTGGATCCGTTGTTCCATCGTAGAGCTTCATGTTCGGTAGACTGAACTTCCTTGGCATTTCGATTAGTGCGATCTCGTCGACGAAGGGTGAGTCGGCGTAGCTACTTGGCAGGCTCTTTTTGATTGGAGCAGGGACGCCTGGGATTCTACTGATGAGGGCTTCCATCTGGGCCAGCCTTAAGGCGACGTCGCGGTTGTGTATTTCTCCAGTCGACGTATGAGTACAGACCCATTGGTCGTGATCTACAGCAATCGGCTGGGGCGCGGTCGACTGTGGACGTCGACCGAAAATGGCCTCCCCACTTTCATCAATGGGGTTCGGCTGGTCGTTTGGAGTCGACCACCGACCGGGATCAACGATGGCGCTTCTCGTTCTCGTGAGTGTCTCTGCCATAACCGCATGCCGCGGATCCGCTTCTGTCGTCTGAGTTTCACCGTCGGTTGCGGATTGCTCTTGTCGTTGAACGGATGGTCCAATATGAGTTCGATCTAACGGTTGCATTGGATTAACTGGTTCTTTGAATCGGACTTGGGATTGCCTTGATTGTGGAGTGGTTAGAGCCAATGGTGAGCCTAGTCTTTCACGCAGTGCTTGGTTTTCTTCTCTTATGGCTGTATTTTCTGCTTCAAGAGCGAGCAACCTCGCGATGATAGGATCTGCTGGTTGAGCCATGTGAGTGTTAGTTTGTTTGTTGACATCAATTTCACCTTATTCTAATTATCCAGCCGTAATTGGATTGTGAGTTTTGTCGATTGGTTCGTGCTGTTAGATTTCCTCCCCGGATTATGATTGCCGAGGCCCCACGGTGGGTGCCAAATTGTGGATCGCAGTTTCCATAACTGATGTTGGATCAGGGCACCGACAACCTGCACAGGAAAAAATGCAAACCGCACGTGAAGATTTCTAGGCGCCGGGATGGTGCCGGCCTAGGAGTCTCCGACGGTCAAGTCAGCGTTGTTTGGGAAAATAATTTAAACAGAAAATTAAAGGAGAAGAATGGATCTGTATCACCTATTTTGGTAGATCGTGGCCGAATATGGTAGAAGACGAGATCTTAATCGTTGAGTCTTTGAGTTGATGACGTAATCTCTTCGAACTGTAGAGAGTTTTTTCTTTCAGAATCCGAGAGAGTCCCTTTTGAGAGAGCCCCCCTATTCCCCTTTATAGGAAGAGAATCCAATTCAGTTGCCCTGAACTTCGGGATAATTTCCCCTATCTCAGGAAGATATTTTGGCGGTTATGGGGTTTCGTGAAGACTGAGCTCCTTACTTGAATTAGTCAAAATCCTCAGGAAGATATGATGACGGCTAGGGAGTCCTGCGTGGACTGAACTCCCAGTTTGAATTAGTCAATATCCTCAGGAAGATATGATGACGGTTAAGGAGTCCTGCGTGGACTGAACTCCCAGTTTGAACTAGTCAATCCTTATCTGCCCTTGGCGTATGGACCATAGAATTGATCTTAGGCTAATGGGCTTCTGGGCCTGGTAAAATGTACAACCCTTTCGGTCGGCAGGCCACTGGGCCTGATAGCGGAATCTGGCCACTACAACTTCAATTTTTTATCAGTTTTAGCCTAGGTAGTTTTCTTTTAAGATTTTTATAAATCTACGCAAAACTTGTTAGGTGGTGACCTTCCCCTTTCTTAATCAAAATCCTTCCACTACCACCTCTTCCACCACCGACCACCATCATCATCCAAATTAAGTGGATTGAATAGTCGCACCTACTTAATCCCCTGTGGGTGTCCACTTTTAATCTTCCCCTTGATGAACAAAAAAAGTTGTTTTCTAGTTTGTATATTCAGTTTGTTTAGGGTTTTTCTTCATGTTAACACCACTTTGCAAATTCATTAAATCATTAACCAGAGCTTCCATGGTCTGAAATGAAGAGGAATATATTTCCTCAATGTACTCTTCTTGAAGATCTCTAACAGTATCGTCTAATCAAACAGTTCAATTTAGTTGTCAGAATATTCATTTATAGAACTCCAGTGCATATTTTAGAAATCCTTCTTCACCGATTCAAACTTCGCCTATGTAACAAAACCCTTCAATAACAAAACTTTAGACAACTAAATTCGACATAATAACCATCTCATCGAACAACAATTTAATTATTAGCATCATATTCTTCCTTCCTAGAAAGTCCTTAGATTTTATGATTACAAATAACTAGATTAGGTTCCAACACTTCCAGTGAAATTTTGCAGAGAATTTCATCAACCTTAATCTGAATATCATATTTCAATTGCATATTCATTATATTGAGATGGCTTAGAGACTTGAGAGACCCATTCTGGCTTTGGAGTATCACCATTATCGGATTTCAAACCTTCTGTAAAACGCCCAAATTGATTAAGGCGCAACAAATGAACTCCCACCAAATGCATCTCGAGAGAACTCATCATGAAGGAATCACATAAAAACCCTTTGATTTTGACTTAAGAATTTTTTTTGGAAAAATCATCAGTTTATCCGATTTGGGATATGGGTTTTTCCCTGGATGAAATTGTTATTCTTAAGTTCTATCCTGATTCCCAATTAGATCATTGGTGGTTGAAGTGGTGGTAGTAGAAGGGTTTTGAATAAAAAAGAGGAAGGTCACCACCTAACAAGTTCTGGGTGGATTTATGAAAATCTTAAAAGAAAACTACCTAGGCTAAAACTGATAAAAAATTGAAGTGGCAATAACAACTCTCGTAATTTAGGTATGCAAACTTTACAGTTTTAAAACAAAAACCAAAACTAACGACCTTCCTTATAAAATGCAAAAAAAGAGGAACGACCTTTATAACTCAAAATAAGCCTGTCTTATATGATAAACTACCCTAAAAAGAAAAATTACAGCACAAGGAAATTAAGGAAACATTTATTTAGTAGTAAATAATTCAGGGGGACTGCAGGTCATGTCGATCAAAGTGCATTCCCCACAATTTATCATTTAAAAATGGACACAAATTTTGAAGATGTGTGTGGAAATTATGAATAATGTTAAAACTTTTACCAAACTCTACAACCAAGTTATGCCACGATGAATATGTGAATTTCATTCACCTTCGTGATTTGCGTTATTTTAAAATAATAAAATTCACATTAAATGCTCTTTGCTGCAGAGGGAGGTCTTAGGATTAAAACTTTTCGGCCGTGGTATTGCCATTAAGTTTGTCCCATTTAATCTGATAATAAATATAAGTACGTTATTATTGGCAGTTTCTCTGTACCTGTTGGTGGGTGCATTTCCTGCGTACGTTAGTGACGATGTTTTTGGCGGTTTCTCTATGCTTCTCACACGCTCACTACATGGGCAATAGTTCTATTCAAAAAAAAAAAGATTTCGCTGTAAAACTTACTGTATGTGTAGCATTACCCTAGAAATCATAAACTCACCGTTGAGTTTACGTTGCTATAGAGATCTCCGTAGGACTTGCTGGAAGTTTAGTTAGTATATTATTCAAATTAGGGGTGTCAATGGATACTAAAGTACCCCGAACCGAACCGGTACCGGAACCGTTTTCTGTGGTTCTGGGACCTCATTTTTTGGATCCGATTAATTTCAGATCCATTTCAGATCTACCCGTTTTGGATCCGTTTAATTTTGGATCCACCCAACGGGTACCCGTGGGTACCTGGTTCCGTATAAATTTTATAATTTATTATTATACAACAAATTTTTAATTTTTTTTAATTAAAAAAAGAAACTAATGACTATTATACAACAAATTTTATAATAAAATAAATTTTATAATTGAATAGAATACGAAAATATAAAATACAAATAGGTTTTATTTGAAAAAAAATAAAAAAATAATAATTAAAAACGGGCATCGGGTACTCGCGGGTACCCGCGGATCCTAACGGTACCGGAACCACCAATTGAGGTTCCGGAACCGGAACCGGTAGGATCCGAAACCGCTTCAAATTATCGGGACCGGTTGTAGAACCTTTAGGTTCCGATCCGGAATCGTCCGGTTGACACCCCTAATTCAAATGCTCTGTGTGAAATTGTGAATTACAAAAATTTTAGTATATTATTCAAATGTTCTGTGTGAAATAGTGATCTTCTACATCCAATAAGAAATCATTTTACAGTTCGTTGTCAATGGCCTGCCTCATCCAACCATTGGTATACGGTCAGCCTCAACCATCCTTTGACCGGTGAAACAAAATCTGACGGCTGGATGATGGGGGCCATGGGAAGGTGCTTACAACCACTTGTAATATTGTACAGTCGGCGTACAAAATTGAAGTTCCTATCAGGGCCAGCGTGCCCGTTCATTAGTCTTTCTCATCCAAATCAAATACTCTCACTTTAGGATTTAAAAATTCAAAACCTAGGACCAATCAGTTATAAATAAGAGAATGGATCCGCTTACAGCCTTATATGTACATGTTATATGTACAGGCTCATGTGGAACCCACATGAGGTTGATCTAAGGGCTGAGTTTTTATGAGGATGTTTTTCCCACCACGTGAATCATTTTCACCAAAAATCAGCCCATTTTAAAACTTCTAGCCCCATCAATAATTGATTGGAAGTTGATGAAAAATTAACGGTGAAAAATAAACGATGAAAAAAAGAGTCAAATTTTTATGGGGTTAGAAGTTTTAGAATGAACTTATTTTTGAAGAAGATGATCTACATGATGAAGATAACATTCTTAAGAAAAATCAGACCCTATATCGGCCTCATGTGGACCCCACAAGAGCCTGTACACGCAACCTGTACGTATAAAGCTGTAAGCCGATCCGGACTCTATAAATAAAGGGTCCCACAATAATTCAAAACGGACAACTGAAATAATTTAAACGACGAGACCACGGCTCTAGCAAAGACTTTTTGTCTTGTCGTTGGGGGTATCCCTTGGCCTGCGCAACCGATTGAGATCCCAAAAATTCATAATTCAAACCAAACAACCAATCTAGAAGCACTTGGAGGCGGAAACGACCGGTCCAGCAAAACCTAGCTTGTGGGTATTTTCGTAATTAGCAAGTATTTTAATTTGATTCCTCGGCAGCTGCCGGACCTCCACAATCATATATATATCCTCAACGGTATTCAGCTGATCCTCCCCAAATATTTATTAGTTACGTACCCACTCTTCCATCGACCTCCTCCAACCCAACCAGAACCCTAGCTAGCTAGCTAGCTTCTTATGGCGTCCTTCTATTCTCGTCCTCTCGAAGTAGAAATCACCATATCTTCAGCCAAAGACCTAAAAAATGTGAACTGGCGACATGGTGATCTCAAACCCTATACCGTCCTTTGGGTGGATCCTAATAACAACCGAAAATGTTCAACCAAAGTTGACGGATACGGCGACACATGTCCCACTTGGGACGAGGCACTTGTCATTCCTCTCACAGCTCCGATCAATGAATCCACCTTGTTGATTGACATCGTCCATGCCAACGGTGCCGATGACGTCAAGCCTTTGATTGGATCCGCCCGTCTCCCACTGAGCGACATTTTAAATGATGTTGGGTTGGGTGACCTAACCCAGCGAAAGTTGAAGCTCAAACGCCCATCTGGTCGTCCACAGGGAAAATTGGAATTGGAAATCATGGTTCGTGACTGTCGCTATCATTCGCCCGATCCATACCACGCACCTCCTTATGACGTGCCACAACCATCACCAACAGCATCTAGAGACTACCCCTCACCGGGTCCATACCACCACGGTTCTCCTTACGGTCCACCGCCACCACCACCACCTACGTACGCGTATTCGGGCATGGCCCCACCAACTGCTGCGTATCCATACAATCCCAGCCCGTACGGGCAAAGCCCATACGAGCAACCTGCTGCTTACGGAGAGGTGTACGGCGAGAAGAAAAAGGAGAGTAAATACAGAATGGGGACAGGTTTGGCTGTTGGGGCCGTGGCAGGGATGTTGGGTGGACTGGCACTAGCGGAGGGTTTTGATTACGTGGAAGACAAGATCGCTGATGATGTGGCGGAGAAGGTTGAGGAAGATTTGGGTTACGATGATGAAGGTGGGTATGGAGATGATGAATGAAGAAATGTTTTGTTGATCGAGCGTAGCGATGTGATTTTTGATGCGTCGTATTGCACTGAGAGCTATTTTGTCTGCACCTTATCTTCTTTTTTCATTGGCAAGTGTTTGTAATTCAGCTATCATTTCAGTTGAATAAAAGGTACTTAATTATGGGTCAGTTTATATAATTCTTATTTGTGGGATTCACATGTAATGCATCTAGGAGCCGATTTTTGAAGAGGATGTTCTCATCATTATGTATTTCATCATATTTAAAAATCAGGTCGTTCTAAAACTTCTAAATATACAAGTTTTAAACTTTTATTTTGACTGTTGATTTAAAATGGGTAGATTTGAGGTTACAAGTGTTGAGAATAGTCCCACATGGGATATGAGAGCCTAGCAAACTTAATATATAATGATCCTGGGTCACACCACTCATTGCCAATTAGTTTTGAGTTGGAAGCCCACAAACTTAATATGGTATCAGAGCACAGGCCCACACGTGATAGGCCCAAAGGCCACACGTGCTCCACGTCACCCAAAAAGAGTTCTACGTGTTAGGCTCAAAAGAACGCCACACGTGATGGGGCGTGTTGAGAATAGTCCCACATGGGATATGAGAGTCTAGCAAATTCAATATAATGATCCTGGGTCACACCACTCATTGCCAATTGGTTTTGAGTTGGGCATGATTTCAGGCAACTACTCTTCATCATTTAGATCATTCTTTCTACAAATCAATCCCTAAATGCATTCTATATGGACCCCACAAAGAGAGGTTATATAATGGGGCTATATAACGGGACCCCTTAATTATACTTATCATTATTTTTTCAAAAACAAAAAAATTATGCTAATTATATCTAATTGCTTATCCTGAACAAAATTATATAGTACATCTTGTTTTTGTTGTGTAGAACCGGAACAAATGGTTATCTATATTGAAATAGCTGATCTCAATATAAAGTAGTAATATAGTTTATAGATATAGATTAGTGTCCACAACAAATAGAACGGAGTCAAAAACAAGTTTTGTTTGGTTGGAACTTTTTAACCAGGTACGTCAAATTAGCAGCAGATTTGGTCGCAAATTGGGTAGCTGGATGGGATATTAGTGGTCACCCTAGACCCATCCCTGTCACAAATCTAGACCCAACAAAGTTTGACCCGACCCACACCAATCCAACCACCCAAATTCTAACTCCTAATTTGACCCGTCAACTAAATAATTAAATTAATAATAATTATTGTTTGAGAGATATTTTTGGCCATAGAGAGCTTGCAGCAGAGATATTTTTGGCCAAAACTCAAAGGAGATGTCGGCAATTTCGTAAAGAAGTGCTATATCTGTCAGACTTCAAAAGGTCAGTCCCAAAACACTGGACTATATATGCCTTTACCTGTTCCTAACAATATATGAGAAGATTTGTCTATGGATTTTGTGTTATGACTCCCTCGTACACAACGAGGAGTAGATTCTGTTTTTGTGGTAGTTGACAGGTTTTCCAAGATGGCACACTTTATTCCATGTCGAAAAACATCTGATGCAACCCATATAGTAAAACTATTCTTTCGAGAAGTCGTACACTTACATGGAGTACCACAGTCCATCACCTCAGATCGTGATTCAAAGTTCCTAAGTCACTTCTGGGTAACTCTATGGAAGATGTTTGACACCTCCCTGAAGTGAAGCACTACTACTCATCCACAAACAGATGGACAAACTGAAGTAACGAATCGAACTTTGGGAAACATGATTCGAGCCATTTGTGCAGATAGACCCAAACAGTGGGATCATGCTCTTCCTCAAGCTGAATTCGCTTATAATAATGCAGTACATCGTACTACGGAAAAATCTCCTTTCTCTCTAGTGTATGTGACTCCACCTCGACATGCTGTTGACTTGGTTCGTCTACCAAAGCTACCAGGATATAGTGCAGCAGCAGCAGCAATGGCAGAACAAGCTCAGGCTATTCTGGAGGAGGCACGTCAGAAATTGGAGGAGACTAATACCAAGAATAAGGTAGCTGCAGACAAACACAGGAGGTAGAAACTGTTCACAGAAGGCGATCAAGTAATGATATTTCTACGTAAAGAAAGGTTTCCAGTTGGGAGCTACAACAAGTTGAAGCCAAAGAAGTATGGCCCATACAAGGTGTTGCAGAAGATTAATGATAATGCCTATGTGATCGACTTGCCAGAAGACATGGGAATTTCAGGACTTTTAATGTTGCAGATTTATTTGAATTTCATACAGATGAGCCTCTCTATCCAGACTACAACTCAGGGTCGAGTTCTTCTCGGGGGAGACTGATGTAGAGGAGTTCATAGAGGTAATTGAGAAATCCAAGCCCAAGTCCAAGTCCTAGAAGAAGTTTAAGAAGAAGAAGACAAAAAAAAGTAATAGTAGACAGGATTGAAATCTCGGATTCCCAGTGTTAGAATCACGTGAAATTCGCATTTAGCCAAATTCCATCGTTTTGGCCTTCAAATTAGCAGTTTTACTATTTTAGGAAAGTTTTACGTATTTTAGTAGTTTCCTTATTTCATTAGGAGTTTCTTTCCAGTTAAGTTACTAATTTGATTTCTTTTAGCAGGTTTAGGAAACTTTAATTATTATATAAACAGATGTAAGGACCGAATTTCATTATTCTATTATTTTTCGCTACGTTGTTTATGCATACTAAAGTCCTCTCTTCGCGAGTGACTGATTCGAGATCTACATGCCAGCGGTGTACAGCAAAAATTCGCATTTAACCAAATTCCATCGTTTTGGCCTTCAAATTAGCAGTTTTACTATTACTTTTTTTGTCTTCTTCTTCTTAGACTTCTTCTGGGACTTGGACTTGGACTTGGACTTGGACTTGGGCTTGGGCTTGGATTTCTCAATTACCTCTATGAATTCCTCTACATCACGGAAGAAAGTAAAAGCGGTTATCTATATCTATACTATCTATCTGTACTAATATATCAAACCAATTACTTTTTTTTTTGAGAATTTTTTACACTTTTAAATTTCTAAAGATCAATTTAATTTCAAAACAATAAGGATAAATTTGTCTTTTTTCCCCTGGAAATAGAGGTGTCAACGGGACGGTTCCGGATCGGAACCTAAAGGTTCTAGATCTGGTCCCATTAACATAAAGCGGTTCCGGATCCTTTCGGTTCCGGTACCGGAACTTCAATAAGTGGTTCCGGATCCAGTACCGCTAAGATCCGCGGGTACCTGCGGGTACTCGATACCCGTTTTTAATTATTATTTTTTTCACATAAAATCTATTTGTATTTTGTATTTTCATATTTTATTTAATTATAAAATTTATTTTATTATGAAATTTGTTATATAATAGTCATTGGTATCTTTTTTTAATTAAAAAAAGTTAAAAAAATTTAAAAAATAATTATATAATAGTAAATTAAACTATAAAATTATAAAATTTATACAAAACCGGGTACCCGCGGGTACCCGTTGGGTCGATCCGAAATGGATCCGAAATTTATCGGATCCACAAAATGAGGTCCCGATACCGAAAAAAACAGTTCCGGTACCGGTTCGGTCCCAGGTACTTTGGTACCCATTGACACCCCTACCTGGAAACCCTAACTTTGGGTGTGTTTCAGTCATTTCACATAACTCTAATTCTTTCTCCACGTTTTCATCGACCTCATCCATTACTTGAAAGCCGCATCTTTTCTTCTCCCTCGCTGCAATTACTAAGAAACGTGGTTTCAGTTTTCTCTTGCTTTTCCTGATTTCGCCTTATTCTTTTGATCTTCTCTCTCTTTCCATATCTCCCATATCTCTGACGCACGGTCAGACACATTGAAGAAGTGAAGAGGCGAAGGAATCGAAAGGGTTGAGGGACATAATAGATTATATTACTGAGAGAGCTAGGGTTTTGAATTTCTAAAAGGCTGCTATTAAGGTTTGGCTGCTTACTTGCTGAGCGGGTACTGGCGTATAGATCGATAATAGATGACAGATGTAGAATAGAGGGTTAGGCGGCCGTATCATTAATAGAGGGATGCATTGGTTAATGTAAGTCATCTATTAATATATATAAATTTCATCACTTTTCTTGGTTTATTCTACATTTCTGCCGATTTACATTTCATGGTTTATTTGTCCGCAATGCATGTTACTAGATATACTATAATTTGGTCATCAATCGTCTTTTGGCTAATAGAAAAAATGTGAACTATGTCACAGTTAGTTTGAAATCAAATGATCAACTTAATCCTTTTAATTTCTAAGCCCCTTACATTTTTTCACTAATCTATCTACATTAATATTACATAAAAACAATCCAAATATAAAAAAACAAGTCAAGAATAAAAAATATGCGCAACACATGTGCAGAACACTTGTAATAAGAAAGTAAATTAGTAAAGAAAGTTTCCAATTTTTTCAAAAACGTTTGGAGTAAAAGATTGTAAGGCATGATAATTACCATTGTGATCATTAGCTAGGAAAGGTTAGTGGGAATTCCTTGATTCCACTAGCCAGCACAAAATCCATAGAACCATGATCAATGGATCCCACTAGACTTGACCTTATACGTTATTTTAAGGAAGGTTAATTATATACTTTATGGGAAAAAGTGTGTAAATTCGTGGTCTAAATATGATCATTTATATGGTAACAAAACTGCTGGATTTTAGAAACGTTTTGAAATAAAAATGTTTACATAGAAAGCTGTTTATTATAATGAGACACTCTAAAAGAATAGCTATAGTACAACGTGGATAGAAGAAGTTGCCGCATCAATGGCTTCTGCTGGAGTAATATAATATAGATATATTTTTTTTTTTATCATTGAAAAGAGGTATACATTAATAGAGGGGAAGAAAGTTACACGTAATTCCGAGATGGAACCACAAAACACAAATAGAAAAAACAAAAATTACACTTTACGCATAGTGTTTTCGTAGGTTCTAACCAGATGAATCACACCCATGTATACATGACTGAAGTGGAAGTTGGAACTACCATTTAATTCATATGAATAATTTGAAATTGGAACCAACTACCTACCTGCATCTCCGTAGCTATCAGTACTATTTTTTCATGACGTACCCGCCAGTTGATATTGTCGGTAGTGGGGGACAAAACCCCACTTACTTTTTGCTACAATGTCAAGTTTTAACTTTTTATTTTTCCTTTCTTGTGTGGGGCCCAAAGCAACACACATAGTGGCGCCTACTTTTTTGTTTTCTTTGATTACGGATAAATTTATTTTATATAGAACTTTTCATTAGTTGTTGTTGATGAAGAGCCTGTAAATAAGAGCTCTTCATCAACAATAAAATATACCACTCTCATTGTAAGAGAGAGAGGGCAACACCGAGAGAGAGAGAGAAACACACCATTTGTAAGAGAGAGAGGCACTAGAGAGAGCATTTGAAAGAGTGTTCGAGTAGTGTGCAAGTGTGTGCACAAAATGTGTAGAGTACAAGTGAGAGGTGCTTTCCAGTAATGAGTGTATTCTATTGGGTGTGAGGTGTGTGTATTGTATTTTCTGATATTGTATAAAGATTGATCTCTGTTGTCCGTGGATGTAAGCAAATTGCTGAACCACGTAAATTTTTGTATCTTGTGAGTTTGCAGTTTTCGCTGTGTTTTCTGTTGCTGTGATCGATCTTGGGTTATAGGACAGATTTCTGCCCATTTGCACAACAGATATTTCATATGATAATAGGTGCTAATAATAAAAGAGAAAAAAAACAACAACAATAACAACAACAACAATAACAACAACAACAACAATGATGCAGGACTTGGTGCGCGTTTGTCTTTGCTCACTAATCTAACTTGTTTAAAGTGTGTAAAAGATAGATCGGATAGGGATGGTATTGAGTCAGATCTTTATGTTGTATCTAACTCGTTTATAATATTGAATAGTCATTTTATCAAATCAGACATTCATCCGATCTGGTACCTACTATTTAACACAATTTAAACAAGTCAGATTCAGAGCAAAAACAAACAACACCTTAAACCTGTAGTCTGATCTTGAATCTAAACATTAAACAAATAACGGGAACCTTATTTTCTTTGTTTAATGTTTTTTTTGATGCTTTTGTCACTGACTGCTGGTACAGCATTTCTCATGTGAGAGAGAGAGAGAGAGAGATGACACTTTAAAATATAAAGCCAAGACTATCCAACTTTGAGAAAGATATGTTTTTCACGTGATCAGAGAGAGTGATCACTGATCATCCTTCAAAATATCAATAAAAGACTCAGAGTCTTTGCTATATATATATATATATATATCGAGATTCTGTTTTTTTCTTTTGTATTTTGTTGTTTTTTTTTAAGGTGGTCCGGGTCCCACATACTTGGTAATTAATTAAGCTTAAAACATTAGTGAGAATAAAAAAGGGAATTTTTGACTTTAGTCCCCTTTCAATGTTTCAATTAGGGGTTAGTCCCTTTTTACACAGAAATTGGAAGTTGATCCCTTTTCTGTCAAGAATCAGTTAAGTAGAGCGCATGTGTCAAGCACGTGTGGCATTTTGACATTATTACCCCTCACGTGTAATACACGTGACTCACTTATGTGGGTACCTATAATTCTACCGAAAATACCCCTGCATGATCCAACGACTAAGGTAGTGCAGTATAATCGACGGCATGTGTTCATTGGTAGGACGATTACGTCCAATCAAAGAACACAAATTGACTTCTTATCTAATTTCAGACGTGAGAACCTTTTGGATGGAACTTTTCTTATGAGTAGAAATAGAAACGAAACGAAACTAGGGTTTCATTTAGTTAGGGTTCTTCTTCTGGTAGTAGTTTGGAGGCCGAAGGTGGGAGGTGGGTTTTAGTAGTGGGAGAAGAGGTTCAACAAAGTTCAAAGTGGAGAAGACGAAGGTGTTGGTGCCTGATTTCGTTTTTGAAGGTGTTGGCTCCAGTTTCCTATGGCAGCAGTGGAGCGAACTTGCAGGTAATCTTTGAAAGTGCCGAAGTTTGACCTTAGATTTTGTAGATCACGATTTGTAGGTTGTTTTCCATGTAATTTTGTCCAAAAACCCTGTTAGATCCGAAAACCCTGTTCGTGTATGCCTTACATTTTTGTGGTTTTTTAAAAAACCCTTTGTTGTTTCTTGTTTAATCTGCTACTCTACTTTTGTTTGTGCTGATTCCGTTATTGGTTACATTTGGATCTTGATTTGAAGGGGTGGGAAGAAATAAAGTATGAGAAAAATACCATAATGCCTTATTTTGTGTGTTTGATTTACAGTAAAATCTGTTTTTATGATTAATCCTAATGATTTTAGTGTTATTATCGAAGCATGATGAGTTAATAGTTCAAGAAAGGATACTGCTTTGTGGTTGAATATGGAAGTTTAGAAGTAAAATTTGAAATAAACTTATACTATAGCCATGTCTATGTTGTGGATTTTTTTGCCTTTGTTGTTTATGATGATTGTATTTCACTTTTTTAAAGTTTCTGATGTGAATCCCCATTATATGTTGTGTTTGGAACATCTATGATGAGGTTTTGTGAGATGGTTTCAGCATAGGAACAAACAATGAGCCTAGAGCACATGGAACTCCTAAGACACCAACTTCCATAAGGAAGAGGACTAAGGTCTGTGCGATTGGTCCACAGAAATCACCAACTGGTACTATAATATCTAGGAAGAGGAGATTGTTTTCTGAAGGACAAGATGAGGCTGAATCAGTTAGTGTTCGATCTACTGCACCTGAAGTTGGTACTCAGTTTAGTGTGGTGGGTGACACATTCATCAATGACCCAAAGGATCTTGGTTTCACTGATGCAGAGTGGGATGCTTTCTTTGATCAAAACATGGGCATTGATAATGATCCAAAATCAGCTGAAGCTGCATGCGTGAACATAGAAAAGTGGAAGAAGGGTTCACCAAAGAAGAAGGGTTCACCAAAGAAGAAGAAAAGTATAGCTGATCTTTCATCTAAGGGCAAGAAGGGTACATCTAAGGGCAAGAAGGGTACACCAAAGGGCAAGAAGGGTGCACCCAATGCGAACAAGGATTCAAACACATCTAATGATGAGGTGGATGATTATTTATCAGAGGAAGGACTTGATGAAATGCCTGAGACAGATGGGGTGCAACCAGAGATAGATGACATTCCAATCATTGACGAGTATTATAGTGATCATTCATCAGGTAGTGACTATGATTATGATCCGGAGAAGGATTTGGAGTCTGAAAGAAATTATAATAGGAGGAAACCAGCTGGAGGTAGTGATCAGCCACTCTTGTCCAAGGAGTTCATTGGTGTTGCAGCTGATACTGATAATTTGTACAGTGATCGCGATTGCAACACTCAAGGTGATGAGGAGATGCCATATGACAAGCTTGAGAAGGGAATGGAATGGAAGAACATTTATGAGTGCAGAAGGCATTTGCGAAGGTTTGCAGTGAGGAATAGATTTGAACTCAAATTTATCAAGAATGACTTGAAGAGGGTGAGGGGGAAGTGTAACGTCGAAAAATGCCCATTTTATTTGTTTGCCAGCAAGGTAAGGGGTGAGCTGACTTTTAGGTTGAAAACACTTATTCCCAAGCACACTTGCTTGCATTTAGCCAAGACCCACAACAAGATGGCAACCTGTAGATTTGTGGCTGAAGAGTTAGAGGACACTATTAGGGCTCACAAAAAGAAGAATTACAAGCCAAGTTTGATTATTGAAGATTTTTGGAAGGAATTTATGCTCAACATCACATATTGGGTTGCATGGAGGGCTAGGGGTGTTGCTCTGGAGAGAATATATGGAAGTTATGATGAGTCTTATAGGTTGGCACCAGAAATGTGTAGACAGTTGTTATTAGTCAACCAAAATAGTGTGGCTACTTGTTCAAGAGATGATGTGACTGGGGTTTTTACTGGTATGTGTATTGCGTTTGAGCCTTTTTTGAGAGGGTTCAAAGAGGGTTGTAGGCCATTTATTGGGTTAGATGGATGTTTTCTCAAAGGGAAGTATGGAGGTGTGTTGTTGGCAGCTACAGCATTGGATGGAAATAATGGATTGTATCCATTGGCAATATATGTGTGTGAGCAAGAAGATTACAAGAGTTGGAAAACTTTTTTGGATATCATCCAGCCTGAGGTTGCTATGCACCCAAGGTTGATATCTTTCATGTCTGATAGACAAAAAGGGTTGATAGATGCAGTTAAGGACACTTTCCCAAATAACCCTCATAGGTTTTGTTTCAGACATTACTACCAGAGTTTTAAGAAAGTACATAAGGGAGACTATTTGAAATGGCTGGTGTGGGGTTGTGCTAAAGCCTATCAAAAGGCTGATTACATGGAGTGGGCTAAGCAGCTTATGAAAGCTGATCCAGCAGCTTATGAATGGATTCATACCAAGGAAAAGATTGAAACATGGGGTAGGTCACATTTCAACCACCAAGCTAAGTGCGAGCATATTACCAACAACTTTTCTGAGAGTTTCAACAGGTGGATATTAGATTTGAGGGAAATGCCATTAGTTCTATTAGTTGATAAGTTTCACTTGATGATGATGACTTTATTGTATGAAAGGAGAAAGACTGCCAGAACTTGGGACATTAATGGGTTAGTGCCTAGGGCTGCAAGGATAATAGACAAGCACATTAATGACACTAGACATTATAGGGTGCAGGGCTCAAGTGATCAACTTTACTGTGTAAAGCAGTACAATACAACCAACAGGTGGAATGTGGATTTGGAAAGAAACACTTGTACTTGTTCAGTATGGGAGATCACTGGGTTACCTTGTGTGCATGTGGTTGCTGTGCTTTACACCACCCAAAGACCCTATATTGAGTAAGTATCTAAACACTTAAGAAAAATTTCATTTTTTATGTTTTTGGAATCAGTTGCTAACTATCTATTTAAAATTTGCAGATATTGCAGTGATTACCATAAGGTCAGATCATATTTGCAGGCTTATAATGGATACATAACACCAATGGCTCCAGCTAAAGAGTGGGCGGAGGTATGTCTTTATTCTCATCTCATCAATTTACATTACTGTCCTTGAATATATTGAAGACTTGATTATTTTTATTCTATTGTAGCCTCCATACGTAGTGAAACCACCTGAAATTTCTAGGCCAGCTGGGAGACCTCCAAAACAAAGAAGGAGAGCTGAGGATGAGGTACCAGCTGGTTCTAAGGGTCCTAAAAAGTGTGGTACTTGTGGTAGATTAGGCCACAACAAAAGATCATGCAAAGGTGCCCCCAAGGCCAAAAATCTTGTTAGAACCAGAAGTAAGAAGAATGGAAAAGGAGGTAAAAATCATTGACTTTAAGTTATTTAATGTCGTAGTTTATATGTAGTATGCTATATAGAATGACTAATGGAGTTCTCTATGCAGTTCAAGCAACCACCACCTCTGCTGCCAGCACAGGAGTGCAGGAGAGAGATGCTACTAATACTCATGCAGGTAATGTTACAACTCCTTTTTTAAATCAAACATAAATAAACCCTAGGCTTAGACAACAAACATTTAACTTTATACCTGCTTATCATTAAACAGGTCCAAGTATGCCCAGAAATAGAGCAACATCAACTTCAGCCCCTCTTCAAAATTCACAACTGGAAGCAACTGCAGCCACAATAGCCAACTTTGGTTTGGTGCATGGAGAACTACCTTTCCATGTTAGACAAGCTAGCAGGCATCCTAGCCAAGTTTTCAAGCCCAAGTTGCAACCAAGAAGGGCAACTGCCAAGGATCGACCAAGACAGGAGTAGGGTTGAATGGCAATTTAGAACTTTGAAGTATTGTTTAATGTGATATGATTTAGTATTTATGGATTGGAACCACTTTTTTGGATAATGGTGAACTTATTTGGTTATGGGACCCAACTGTGGTGAAAGTTGGATGAACATATGGTTTGATGGAGTTATGTTAAACTCCTTTTTTTTGTGGATATATACTTACTACAGGTCAAGGGGATGGAGTTAAGGACAAATGACATCCATTTTTTGTTGTTTAGTGCAGATACACTGACTGCAGGTCCTTTTTATGTTGAAAGAAAATATTGAATGATAGTAATGAAAAATGTGTTTTGGGTTAGATCTTGAGCAGCATGGTATTTTTTATTTTTTTTGTTGGAAATTAAAATATTCATATAGTTGAAATTCCCATTACAGTATAGTGCTAAATATGCAAAGTCACAGTATGCCTTACATATTTACTTCAAACTGAAAGTGCCTAGTTTACTACAGAAGTCTTCAAGGGTTGTCTCAATCACAATTCGAGCACCAACAGGAGTACTCGGTTTGGAGGCTTCTTTCAGTTTTTGGGCCTCCGTAAACCACTGAAAATCTTGACACTTGCTACACCAAAGGTATTTTTCACCTTTGTGACCCTCCCAACTTGAAAGCTTCATCTCTCTAATGCCGGAACATCCTAACACCCTGCATGTGGTGCCAAGCCAAGGACAATGCTTCTTCCAATGATCGCTTTCACCACAACCAAAACAACCGACTGACCGGTGTTGTGTTGGAGTTGAACTATTACCCGTAACAGTTTGGTTTTCTAAAATAACATCATCCAACCATTGGAAGCTGCCGTTGCAGGTTGCATATTGACACTTCAAAAACATCCGGTTAGGATTCTTCGAGGTCCTAGAGATCATCAATTTGCGAATACCTTGACACTTGAGATTTTTACACTTAGTGTATGAGTAAGGGCAAGTAGGAGCAAGGTGGTCAGTTAGTTGACATATTTGGCATGGAACCTCTGTCGATTCACACTGATTGTATACCTGCCAAAATAACAACAAACTTATTTGGTCAGAAAAGAAAAAAAAATTAACTTCACACTTTACTGTTATTAGACATAACTCCCTTCTGTAATAGGTAAAATTTGACATGCATCCCTTTTTTCTTTGTCGACTTCCATTGATGAAACATCTGAACCCTAGTCGACCAAACCTTTCTAATATGAAAATAACTGAAGCAATCTTGCAATGAAACCCCATTGCCACTTACCTTAGAACCGGAACTAGATTCACAACCTCCACCCATTTTCACTTATTTAAGTCGAACAAAATGAGATGGGAGCACCTTCAATCCGTTTAATAGCACTTTGAGAGAGAGAGAGATAGGTGAAAACACCACTTTGAGCAGTTGATGTAAGTGTATGTTGTGAGTATTTACTGATAACCAACAAAACCCTATTTATAAGGGTTGGGGAAGAACAAAGGCAGAGATGACCGTTGCCAAACGGTTAGATTTATAAACAATTTTGATTGTTCGATTACTCGATTATACTGCACTACCCTAGTAGTTGGATCATGCAGGGGTATTTTCGGTAGAATTATAGGTACCCACATAAGTGAGTCACGTGTATTACACGTGAGGGGTAATAATGTCAAAATGCCACACGTGCTTGACACATGCGCTCTACTTAACTGATTCTTGACAGAAAAGGGATCAACGTCCAATTTCTGTGTAAAAAGGGACTAACCCCTAATTGAAACATTGAAAGGGGACTAAAGTCAAAAATTCCCAATAAAAATAGACCCCCTGTTTTATGATCCTGATCAGATCAAAATGGGGTTTACTTTGTAGTAGTCCTGTTGTGGTTTTTAAGCTATAAATTTGTACATGCCTAGCTACTTGAGGTTTCAGTTTTTAAGCTATAAATTTGTATTTGAGGAAATGGCCGGGTATTGTTTTAACACAATAAATCGATCAGTACTACTCATGAGCTAGCTATATATATATAGGTCCATCGTTCCCCTTACTTCACCTATTAATTAGTGATTGTTTTGGTGTTGGAGTGATTAATTGAGCTCCGGCGCTGGTCTGTATTCTATATATATATGATCTGGAGTTAGGGTTTATTAGACTTATCATGGATTCAGCAGCTTCCATTCAGATAGGAGAACAGAGTATTAGTAGTAGTAATGAAGGAAATATGTGGGTTCTGGACCAGAAGCTTGATCAACCAATGGAAGAAGAGGCTGGGAGGCTTAAAGATATGTACGGGGAAAAGGTGATCTCTCCTCTACTTCTTCATGCATTTCTTTATTTTTTTTAATAATATTATTTTATTTATTCTTTCTCTCAATATGAAGTTATTACTCGATCTCACTTATTAGTCAATTAGTTGCATCCTGTTAGATCAGATGCATTGTGGAGTCTTTAATATAGCAGAACTGGTTTTAGGACCTACCCTATTATCTGTCTAAAGATACGGCCCTTACATCCATGGTCTTTGTGGATTTTTAAGGGTGCCTAGTTCAAATGGATCCTACAAATTCACATCGGGTTGTGGATATGTAAGAGCCGGTCTGTTTCGAAATTAAGATTATAAGGCCAGTCCCAAAAGCATTTTGTTAATATAGTTCAGATTTATCAAACCTAGTTTACATTTTAGGCTTTGATTTGCAATTCTAATCAATTATGCATCTTATAAAAAAAATAATCAATCATGCATCGATCTTTCTGGTCGTTAATTGGCTTGAACATAAGAAAACAAAAGAAATTATATATTTATATTGTGTTTTGTTATGATATGAATTTTGTACAAAATAAAGAAATGAGATCATCATCATTATTATTATTATTATTATTATTATTATTATTATTATTATTATTATTATTATTATTATTATTATTATTATTATTATTATTATTATTAGGGAATTTTGGCTAAAAATCCCTACTTAAAACGTNATTATTAGGGAATTTTGGCTAAAAATCCCTACTTAAAACGTATTTTAAGATTTAGCCCAACAAATGTTTTCTTTTAATCTAAGGTCCTTGGGTAACTGACTGATGAAACCCTACCCTCTTTTACACAGACTGAAATAGGGCTTCAGTCAGTTATCTAGGGGCCTTAGACTAAAAGAAATGTTGGGCTAAATCCTAAAATATGTTTTAAGTAGATTTTTGACTAATTTTTCCTTATTATTATTATTATTATTATTATTATTATTATTATTTAGTAATTGTAATAAATAATAATCTATTATCTATTATAATATACTATAAGAGAAACTTTTCTTTACCATGTGTGAATCTCTCATCTCTCTTATTCTTTCCAAATAATTTTATTAAAATAAGAATCTATCTATAATTGATTGATTGATTTTAGAATGAGCTGATTTTTGTGAGGATGTTCTCCTCACCATGTAGGTCATCACATCACTGAAAATCAACCATTAGTTCATCTTCATATGAGCCCTACCAGTAATTGTAATAAAAAATGTAACGCTGATATCAATATAACGATGCCACAGAATTCTTATATATATATATATATATATATATATATATATATATATATATATATATATAGGGTGCATGCATTCTGATTTGTAATTAATTTGCTTCTGTTAATTTGCACGCGCAGAAGCTCTCGAAGTTATTAGTTTTGGGACTTTCATTCCAGAGTCTTGGAGTAGTGTACGGGGACTTGGGCACATCACCTTTGTATGTTTTCTACAACACATTCCCTGATGGATTTAACGATCCAGAGGATGTGGTAGGAGCGCTCTCGCTCATCATTTACTCTCTAACCCTTATCCCCCTCATCAAGTATGTCTTTTTGGTATTAAGGGCAAATGATAACGGCCAAGGTACTAAAAAATCTCTCTCTCTCTCTCTCTCTCTCTCTCTCTCTCTCTCATTTTGCACCGTCGAATCCCAAGTGAGTGGGGGGAGCGCACCGTTAGATCATCCCTTGAATTGTGGGTTCATTCTCGTAAATTGCGGGAATAGAATGCCCAAATCTAACAGATTCCGCACTCTTTTTTTTTTTTTTTTCATAATTTTGTTCAAAAACTCCATTTTTGTTTGCTAAATACCAAAAACTCCATAAACATTTCATAATAGCCAAAACTTCATTTTTTTTTTATATATTTTACCATTTTCTATTTTTTAAAGGATGATATTTCTGTTTACTCCATTAGTCAGTAAATCCTCTTTTTAAAATTCTCTTTTTACCCTTATTTAATGAAAAGTAATATCTTAAAAAGATTCTCTCCCTTAATTTATGCTTAATTGACCGTTTTTAATTTTTTAGTTTTCTTTTTAGTTTAAAATCTATTTTATCTTCATAATATTTTGAAGATTTTATCTTCAACAAACTACTTTATTAAATTGACCGTTTTTATTTTTTTAATTTTTTTTAGTTTAAAATCTATTTTATCTCCATGATGAAAAATTAATTTATGGATTTACAAAATAAGTTTTTTTTTTAAATTATTTTGATTTTGCAAAAAAAAATTTGATTTTGCAAAACTTATATTGGCATTACATAACTAGCTTTGTAAATGTCAAATCTAAATTTAATTATGTAAAAAATATTTTGATTAGCAATACGTACATATGAATTGAAAGTTCTCAACAATTTTTTTTTTAAAAAAAACTTAATTTAATCGATTTTTTTAGCATCCAAATTAGTTTTGAACTGCAAAGACTTAATTAGGGAGAGAATTTAGGATAATTTAGATACAATTTAATTGAAAGAAAAATTTTACGAAAGATTTAATTTATTACCCTAATTTAATGCTTCATAATATCTTATTACCAAATTTAGGAGCTGGTCAAAATTAGTATCTCCCTTATCTAATAAGGGCAAAAATGTCCATACATCTGATTTTGAGAATTTTGGGGGTTTTGGTTATTTTAAAAAATTCATGGAGTTTTTGGGCAGAAATTTCTAAATTTTGAATGTTTTAGCCGTTATCCGTTTTTTTTTCCTATAAGATAGGTCTGTAGTTAATTATTAATTAAATGTTAAGATGTATGTGTGGGTATTGAACTTAAGTACTTATGAGTTCAACTCCTAACGATTTTTCTATCTCTACTATAAAGAGGCACAATCACATATATATATACTGAAAGACTCGTTTTGTTACTAGAATTATATATATATATATATATGAGAACGGATCCGCATACAACCTTATTTGTACATTTTATATGTACATTGGCATGTGGGGTCCATATGAAGCTCATCTAAAGACTGATATTTTTGAAAATGTTCTCTTCACCTTGTAGATTATCCTCACAAAAGATCAAATCATTTTAAAACTGCTAGCCCTATTAAAAGTTGACTTTTTTTTTTCTCATTGTTCATTGTTTACCGTTAATTTTTACTCAACTTATTCCCATCAATTTTTTATGGGGCTAGTAATTTTAGAATGATATGATTTTTGGTAAGGATGTTCTACTCATCTTGTAGATCATTCTCATAAAAAATTAATCTTTAGTCCCTCACTATGTGGGTCCCACAATCAATGTAAAAATAATGATGTACAAATAAAGTTGTACACTGATCCGTTCTCTCTCTCCTTATATATACTTTAAAAACAGTGATTGGTTTTTTTTTTCTTTTTTTTAATTGATAGAAAAACACTGACCCATTAGTTGACGTGCGTCTAGTATTTGTGCTACATGACACTCACATGGAAATATATATTAATTAAGCTTAATTAATTAATCATAATTTTGTTCGAAAACTCCATTTTTGACTGCCAAATACCAAAAAAACACAAACATTTCATAATAGTCAAAATTCCCTTATTTTTTTTTGATTTTACCATTTTATACTTTTTAAGGAATAAAATTTCTGTTTACCCCACTAAACAATAATTCTTTTTTTTTTAATTTCGTGTTTACCCTTTCTTAATTAGAGAATAATATCTTAATAAGATTCTATTCCTTAATTGGTGTTTAATTGACAATTTTGAGTTAATTAGTTTCCTATTTTGTTTAAAATTATTTTTATCTCCTTAATATTTTAAAGATTTTTTCTTTTATAAACTACTATATTTATTATTATTTTTTAACCTAAAAGATAAAAGAGACAAATATTTTGATTTCACTTTTTTTTGCTAATAAAACAATGGTTCCACTAGTGCTTTATGGATAAAAAAGACTATTTTCTCTTCTTTTTTTTTGTTACGAATCATATTTGTGTTTGAGTTTTTTTTCTCCTGCAAAATATATTTTTTCTAGATCAAATTAAATTTTTTTTATGCATTACAATTTTTGCAATTTGTATTGATTGACTTAAAAATTCGTTGTTTGATTTTTTTTGTTGTGCAAAAATAATTTTTGCCCATTTGAACATGTAATAATGAGGACTTTTAAAGGTAGATGCGCTTTAATCACTTTCATCTTTCAATCGAAGCTTTATTGTTTACACTTCGTTTGAACATTGCAAAATTTTTGCACGTGTCAATCGTTTTGCATTGACTCTTTATTTTTTTAATTTTTAAAAATTTTCATTGACAAATTAATTTTTTCTTATGCATTATAATTTTTGCATTTTATATTACGGGAATAAAAATTCCGTTGTTTCATTTTTAGTTGTGCAAAAATTATTTAGACTCATTTGTTTCATTTTTGTGCATATGCTAAAAATATTTTACACGTTTAAGTCATTTTGTACTAACTATATTTTTTGTTAATTAATTCTGAAATTTTGTATTGGCAAAAAATGAGCCATAAAATTAACCAAATGGCTTCATAAAAGTGTAGTAAACAAATGTTATGACTATAATAGGTAGAATTTGAAAATCTTAATTAGGGAAAAAACTTAAGTTAATTTAAGTATGATCTAATTGAAAGAATATTTTTAGGAAAGATTTAATACCTTATCTAAATTAAATGCTTCAATATTCCTATTACTAAATTTAATAGTTGGTCAAAATTAGTTTATTCCTTATCTAATAAGGGCAAACACGTTTATACATCTAATTTTGAGAATTTTGGAGGTTTTGACTATTTTGAAAAGCTCATGGAGTTTTTAGACATGTATTTTCTAAATTTTGGGTGTTTTAATTAATTAAGGTTTCTATTTGTTTGGCAGGTGGAACGTTTGCTCTTTATTCATTATTATGTCGGCATGCAAAAATAAATACCATTCCAAACCAACATCGAACTGACGAGGAGTTAACAACTTATAGTCGTCATATATTCCATGAGAAATCATTTGCGGCAAAAACCAAGAAATGGTTGGAGGCAACACCACACCGGAGGAATGCACTTTTGATCCTTGTCCTTGTTGGGACTTGCATGGTCATTGGGGATGGGATTCTAACTCCAGCCATATCAGGTCTACCTACTTCCATTCCCATGCCTGCTCGATTGAGCATGCAATTAATCTAGCCTTATTAATTGCAGTATATATAGGACTAGCAATATCGTTGTGCCTACGGCACGATTCAATTGTTCGTAAAAAGGGTATTTCAGTCATTTAGTTCGTAGAAATTAATTGTCCATTCTCTCTACACACACTTTGCGTGCATGGGTTGAATGTCCAAACGCGCTATGCACGTTGTCCCCTTGCGCGTTTCGCGCGTACCTACAAATGTGTCCTTGGATCCACTCCACACGACTCAACTGTCAAGTATAAATCAGGTGTAAATAAATAACTATGGCCACGAGACACATCCAGTATTTCGTAAAAGAACATAAGGTTATTTTAGTCATTTATATAATAAATAAAGTTGTTAAAGGGTATAAATGTATTAAAAAAGAAAATATTATTTTGGTAATTTGTAAAAGTGAATGGGTTGAATAAGTTGCAGCCGTCGGATCGATTCAGAGATTAGAGGATGTTTTTAGGGTGCGGGGAGTTATGTTGACCCACCCTTGAATTTGGTTTTTTAGGGTGTGGGGTTACGTTGACCCAACTCCTGTTTGTCCTAGTCAGCCAAACTTATGTGCCCTTCTCCTTTATTATATAGATGTAGAATTAGCAACTTGACCCTAGGTGAGTTGGCAGGTCAAGAGTATGTACTCCTAAGCTCAGCCAAAATTTGAATACGGGTTTAATTCTTTGTTTAGGCTCAATCAGCTCATTCTCAAATAAAGTTTGGCCCAAAAATTATCGGGCCGAACGGGAGAGCTTCGACCTGGCCCAGCCCAATTGACTGGCCTAGACTAAATTTGGTCAAAATTATCTAATTTTACTTCGAGGCAAACTTGAGTTTAAGAATGTCAAATATATTTCGGACCGATCTTGAACACCTCTATGTTCAGCTCACATAACCCAATTAACATGCCTAATTTTAGTTAGTACCTGTGGAAATGGAGCAATGTCACCAAGTCCTCTATTATAGTCGTGGCACTAATTAAGTATTGTTCCAGTATTCAATGGATATGCAGATGATGAGCGTTCCTGAGTGGCAACCTAGTTGGAATTTATACTGATAGGAGCTGATCCTGACTCCATTCTTTTTGCTTGAAAAAGAAAAAGTCAAAATCACAATAACAAAATGATTTAATTTTAGCATTAATTAATTTCTATCAAATGAAAATGAAAATATTAATTTACCAACGAGAACCCAATTGCGTCACCCTCATTTTCTTCTCTTCTTCGTTTGTACATTTTTATAAAAAAAAAAAAACAAAAATTGAAATCTCCTCTTGTTCCTCCGTCAGATTAAAAGTTGAGAACTACTTAATTATGTAAAAGCCTCCTATATCTCATCATTAGAAACCTCAACAAATAGAAAATTAGGAAGAGCTCATTAAACCTTAATTAGCATAAGGGATTTTGGCCTACTTGAAAAATATTTTAGGATTTAACCCAACAAACGTTTTCTTTTAATCTAAGGCCACTGGATAACTGACTGAAAGAAAAAGTTTGTTCGGCTAAATCTTAAAATACGATTCAAATAGGGGTTTTGACTAGTTTTTAATGATTGATGAAATGACTTTGATTTAGCATGCACACCAATTTATAGTAACCTGTAGGATTTATATGGAGATGATTCAAATATTGATTTTTTTTAAAAGAAGTTCTTTTCTCCTTGATTGGAAACCAATTATAAAACGAATACTTCGGAAAAACCACTCTAAGAGTCCGGACTTAAAATCAAATTTCTTTTTTCTAGACAGCTAGCTATTTCTTTTTCGCTCTGGGCACGTACAATTAACTATTTATTTATTTTTATTTTTTTTGCAGTTCTCTCGGCTGTTGGTGGAATCAAAGTAGACTATCCCAAGATGAGTAGCGGTATTTTTTCTATTCTTAATACAATAATACGTGCTTTTTTCCTTATGAAAATTGGGTTTAATTAGTCTGATTTTCTTAATTATGTCTGAAAATGAAACTAAATTGATTTTTTTTTTCTCTTGGGACTTTTGTGCAGATGTAGTGGTAGTAATTTCTGCAGTTATATTAGTTGGTTTGTTTAGCATGCAATATCATGGCACGGATAGAGTTGCATGGCTCTTTGCTCCAATTGTCCTCCTTTGGTTTTTGTTAATCGGAGTAATTGGTGCTTTCAACATATGGAAATATGATCCCACAGTTCTTAAAGCTTTCTATCCAGTTTATGTTTATAAATATCTCAAGCGGGGAGGTTGGAGTTCCCTTGGGGGAATCATGCTTAGTATTACAGGTGAGCTTAGTTTCCATATATTTTTCTTCATCTCTCGATCTCTTCATGATTCCTGTGTCTTCATGATCATATCCATCAAATTAATTAGAAACATACTGCTACTACTACCTAGCTAGCCAGCTAGGGTCTATATAGGTACGTTCATGTATAGACCTAGCAATGAGTCAGGTTGACTGTGGCGGCCGATTAAAAATACTAAATCCTAACCTTGATTTATTTTTAAACAGGCCGATCAATTTTTGTCAACCCTAATTCTGATTATTTCTAACTTTTCTCTGTATAGAAAAAAGGGAAATAACGAGTCAGGGTTAATCTAATTAGACCTATCAATGAGTCAGGTTGACTCTAGGGTCGTGGGTTGATCGTTCAGAAATGTTCAATCCTAATCTTAACTCTTTTAAACAGGTCCATATTTGTCAATCACAATCCGTATATACCTGATTAACTAACTACTCTCCCTAATTAATTAGGAAATTATCATGATGACCACCACATTAATTTACGTTACAAGATGAATATTGATGGGTGCAGGGACAGAAGCTCTATTTGCCGATCTATCCCATTTTCCGGTATTGGCTGTGCAGATTGCTTTCACTGTGGTCGTGTTTCCTTGCCTTCTGTTGGCGTATACAGGACAAGCTGCTTATATCATCCAGAACCCGGATCATGTTATCGACGCTTTCTATCGTTCCATTCCAAGTCTCTCCCTAGCTAGCTCGATCCTTCTTCTTCTTCCTACATTCATTCATTGTCGATCATTCATTCATTCATTTTTTTTTTTTTTTTTTTCTTGTTGCAGATGGCATATACTGGCCAATGTTTCTGATCACAACAGCAGCGGCTGTTGTTGCGAGTCAGGCCACCATATCGGCCACATTTTCAATAATCAAGCAGGCTCTTGCACTTGGTTGTTTCCCAAGGGTCAAGGTTGTTCATACATCAAAGAAATTCCGGGGACAGATTTACATACCAGATATCAATTGGATTCTTATGATTCTCTGCGTTGCCGTAACTGCAGGATTTAGAAACCAAACCCAGATTGGTAATGCTTCCGGTGAGTTCTTTAAATTTGTTATTTCCTTTATTTATCTTTAGATTCTTTACAACTATTATAATGCGGGGATCAAAATTCATAAGACATGATCCAATGAAAAAATCTCGAGTCTGGTCTACTTGTTCACCACATATATGAGTATCGTCCAATAAAATCACTCAGCCTGATCTAACATTTCTAACCCCATCAAATGTTATGTTCAAATTTTATGAATATTTGTAGACCCAAAGTTCCACAATTGATTTTGAATTAGGGCACCGACAACCTGCACAGGAAGAAGAAACACAGACCGATCGTAAAGATTCCTTGGTGCCGGGGTGGTGCCGGCCTAAGGGTCTCCGACGGTCAAGTCAGTTTCGTGTTAACAAGACGGTTAAACGGAATATAAAAGATGAGTAGATTTGTATCACCTATCTTTGTAGATCGTGGCCGGGTGCGATGGAAGATTGGATAACAACCGTTAGATCTCTACGTTGCAATCGTATTCCCTGCAGGGATGATTACCTTTGGCGATGGAGGTTTCGGAGTTGCAGAAGACCTTTTTAGAAAGTGAATAAGCGTACTCGAGAGTGTCCCTCCAATCTGTCCCCCCTTCTCCTTTTATAGGAGGAGGATCGAGATCAGTCATCCTGGAATCTCAGAGTAGTCCACCCAAATATCAGGAAGATATTCTGGGATCTACCAGGACTAGCTCTTCCTTTGAACTTGTCAACCCTAAGGAAGATATGATGACGGTTGATGAGTCCTATGTGGACTAAGCTCCTCGCTTGAACTAGTCAACTCTTATCTGCTTTCGAATATTGGGCCACAGAGGCTGAGACCTTGGGCTACTGGGCTACTGGGTCATTGGGCCTATCAGCGAATTTTGGCCACTACAGTTTGTCCCCCACTCTCTAAATCAAGTAACCTTGAGTTTGAGAGTAGCAGTCGACCAATGAGGTCTCCCTTAGCACTTAGACATACGTCCTAAGACAATCGACCAAAGTGGATTGAACAAAAGCCCCCTCGCTCTATGGTTTGGAGCAGTCGTTCTAGGATGTCGACTGCGTAACTTGGCAAGTGATGTTCAGCCGACCCTGGGGACGGTTTGGGATGTATGAGAGCAGTCGACCATAGAAGTCGACTGGCGTTTTAAGAGCAATCAGTCGTAGGGTCGACTGGAGCAGTCGACAACGAGGTAGAGCGTGCTGTTTCGAGATGGTTGAACGCGGGTTAGCTGAGTCTTAGGCATTTAGTGTTTAACAATAGCCGACCCTTAGACTGTCCGCGGAGATGCATGGCCCTTGGAGCCTGATAGCAGTCGGCTGAGGATGTCGAATGCACCCTTACGCTCATGGTGAATGTGAGCAGTCGACTACTTTTTAACTCAGGCACGTGGTGCTGTAAGTGGTTCTGGTCGGTTTTGCCCCTGGGCCTGAATCAATTTGAAGATGGAGAGACTAGGAAGGTGATGACCGTTTGGTGCTTTGACACGTGGCACTCTCCTATTTGCCTTTTTGTCGAAGCATGCGAAACAGTTCGTCTGTCAGACCGTGGGCGGCTTTTCGTAAGACACGCCCTGTAGCACTTCGACACGTGTCCCCCATTTAAGATGCGCCTTTTAAATAGGAAAACGCCCCTTCCCCCGTTCTTCTTCATTTTGCGTTTTCCCTGAGAAGATAGAGAGAAAATTTCAGACCGAGCTTCTTTCTGCTTCCAAGGTTCTTTAGCGTTTCGGCGAGTTTTTCCTTTGTCCGGTGAGTTCTTTCTTCATCCTTTTGCTTCTTTATTTTCTTTTTTCTTCTAGGATCTCCTCTTTCTCTACCTTTCCTAAAAGGTTTCTTCGTTTTTCTTGAAGTTTTCTTTCCCGGTTGTTTTTCTGCAAACTTTTTCCTGTTTCTGGCACATAATTTGGGATTTTCTAAAAACCCCTGTTCTTTTCTGCGTTTATCTTCTCTTTTTCTTTCCTTATTCTTCCCCTTTTTTTTTTTGCCGGGTTTACGTTTTTCCTTCGGTTCTCCGTCTTACTGGCCGAATTCTAGTTTTGACTGGTAATAGTTTTACTGGGGCGAGTTTCTTTTCCGATTGGGGTTAGATCTAGAATCGTCAATTCTTTTTTGCTACGATGCGTTTCGTCTCCGAATCAAGTTCGGCAAGTAGCAGTCAGCGGGACACATCGACTGCGAGTTCCGTGCAGCGGGAAGTAGGGGTTGACGACGTTACCATAGCTGAGTCGACCCCAGAATTTTTTTTTTGAGACACTACTGCAGCCGACCAGAGTGATCGACAGGGTCGAGTCAGGCGCCGTTCCACAGGCCGGTCACCCAGACTTCGGCTTGATGGAAGCTACGGTCGACTGCAGAAGTGATGAAATGGATGTAGTCGAGGACGTCGACTCCGTGAGGTACAGTCGGCCTCAGGACATACTGCCAATCAACCCCAGATCGAGGCTCGACTCGTCTGACATGACCCGACTGCGCATCACCTACCGGATCCCAGAGTCCGTCCAACTGAGGATTCCTTCGGGACACGAACGAGTCGACTGGGATGTCCCTGGGTGGACCTTCCTCTATGAAGTGTCCTTCCTTCAAGGGCTTCGGTTGCCGATCCCTAGGCTTGTGCAAGAGGTATTAAGCTATTTCGCGATTGCACCAAGCCAATTGATGCCTAACGGTTGGAGGCTGCTACTCGGACTTGAAGCACTGGGCGAACAGCGAGGGGTAGTAGCCGGGCTCCAGGAAGTCTTGCATTCTTACTATTTAAAGGAGCACGACAAAGAGAAGGGTCGCTATCAGTTCGTGCTTCGAATCGGTCGGGAGCATTTGATAAGTCGTCTGACCACTAACGACCGAAAATGGAAAGAAGGCTACTTCCTAGCGAGAGGTCGATTGGTTCTCGGGTCGAGTCCCGAATTGGATATACCTAACTCTTGGCGAGTGTTAGGTGAGCTTTTTTTAATGATGGTTACTTTGTTCATTGTCGACTGAAATCTTATTTCCTTTTTTTTCTCGTAGGACGAAGATTCAACCAAACACCTGTGCACAGCTCTGCAGTGGTCGAACGAACGCAACATATTCTTGCAATCTCCGAGAACGACCGTGATTGGAGAACACTTCTATCAGAAGAGCGTCTTTCTTCCAGTCGACTGTGGGCGGAGTCAACTAAGGAACTAGAAGGTACCCCTCTCCCCCGAGCAATCAGTACGTTGTTTATCATACTCACTATTAGAGCGCTCGAATTGCTGGGGTACGAATTCTCGATAATCAGGCATCTAACCCATAGAGAGCGGGTCTTTGCAGACTACCAAATGACGAAGACTTTTAAGATTCCGTCTGCTGAAGAGGCTACAGCTCGGATGCGGTCGAAACTGCTCAAGAAGAAGAAGTCGACCGCGAAACAACCGATTGAAGCTTCCACCGACATTGTAGAGGGTAGCTTTTCACCACCTCCGTCCCAAACACCAGTGGAATCGAGTCCAGCTGCGGGGAAGAGGCGAAGGGTAGAACCTGTCGACACTTCGGAGGACGCCATCACGTTGTCGTTTCCGAACGACATATCTGTCTACTCTGACCCCGCAGCCATCAAGGGATCGGTCGAAAGGCTGCTTTTTCCGTCGGACGAAGCTCGGCTCAAGGAGCTTGGCTCGACTGCGGCCTCCGACTATGCGGTCGCTGAAGCTTTTAAGGTAGATCTTCTTACATGACGTTTTATAGTTGATTCTCATACTTAGCCAATTTTAACTCCCTATCCCCTTTTTCAGTCTCTCCAGAGCGTTCTTTTCCTCCGGTCGAGCAACGTAACACTCGACCGCAAAGTCAGAACGTTGCAGTCGACCAATCTCTCCATTCGAGCCGAATGCGAGCGGCTGAAGACACTCGACTCCGAGAAGTCTACTGCGTTGGCTGAATCCGAGAAGGATCGTGCCTCGCTCGAGTCAGAAAGGAAGCAGCTGCTGGCTGACTTGGCGGCTGAACGTTCAAAAGTCGCTAGCCTACTCGAGCAGCTCGAGTCGGTTGCTCTGGATTCCATCATCAAGACAAGAGCTGAACTCATGAAGGAGTTCAAGGCCGGAAAGAGTGCCGATTGGAATCCTGATGAAGCCATCGCACTCTACGAAGAGATGTGCGCGGGCGACGAGGGTGACCAGGACTCCGACCCCGAGCTTGCCATGATGGAGCCTGAGCCGGGGAGAAAAGAAGTAGATGCTTCGACTGAGGACCAGAGAGCTGGAGACACACCTACTGCCTGAATTATTATTTTTTTTTGTAAGCGTCGGGCCTTTGTAAGCCATTTGATGGCATGTTGAAATTAATACAATTCCTAGTTTTTCTCTCCCTTTGTTTTAATTACTTGTCGATCACGTCAGTTGGTCGAGTGCAACAAATTGGTCGAATGCTCAGCCTGCACACTGTGATGGTAACTGAATCTTATAATCTCTTAATAGTATGATAGTACATGGTACATTTTGTCGACTGTAGAATTTGTCGACTGTCTACTTTACACAAACATAAATTTCTCAAATCTTCGATCATGTCGAACGCAATGGCTTCTTCTGTTCTTCAGTTCTCCATCGTCGTGTCGAGTTCGATCACGCCTATGCCTTAGAACATTCTTACTGACCCTTTAACTTGAAGTTTAAGCGAGTGGCGTTTGCCCAGACGAGTGCGATCGATCATGGATCTGCAATTAAAAGGTTAAGGTGGCCGATGGCATTGCCATCGGCCCTCCGATGCTTAAGTCAGTAACGTACTCAGAAAAAATATAATGTAAAGAGTTTAAGTTCAATGATAATACTGCAGTTTTCGCGTGTCGTCCTCTATAGCTTGGGGACGTTGTCATCCTCAGATACTTGAAAGTCTGCACAGTGACAGGTTAGGGTGGCCGATGGCATTGCCATCGGCCCTCCGATGTTTAAGTTAGCAAAATCACAAAGAGAGAAGCAAATCAGAATGAGAGAGAATCTAGAAATGGTACGACTTTAAGTTGACGGCGTTCCAGCTGTTCTTCACTGGTTCTCCATTCGCCCTGCACAACTTGTAGGCTCCATTTCCTATTATCCTTGTTACCTGGTATGGCCCCTCCCACGTTGGTGCCAATTTTCCTGCTCCTTTTTCTTTGGTATTCTGAAATACCCTCCGTAAGACCCAATCTCCTTCGCCGAATGTCCTGGTGCGCACATTCTTATTGAAATATCGAGCAATCCTTCTCTGATAAGCTGTCATTCTGTCGAGTGCTCGATCCCTCAATTCGTCGATTGTATCCAGCTGGTTGCTGAGTGCCGCCTGGTTCTCTACTTCAACTGTGTACTGATATCTTGCAGAAGGGAGCCCAGCTTCTACAGGAATAACTGCTTCCGTCCCATAAGTGAGAGCAAACGGGGTCTCACCAGTCGAGGTCCTCGTCGTTGTCCGGTACGACCACAGTACACCTGGCAGTTCGTCTGCCCAGCTGCCCTTAGCTTGATCGAGTCTTTTCTTCAGGGTGTTGATCACTGTTTTGTTGGTTGACTCGGCTTGTCCGTTCGATTGCGGATACCTTGGGGTTGAGAAATTCAACTTGATCTTCCAAGTGTCACAGAATCCTTTGAAATCATTGCTGATGAACTGAGACCCGTTGTCAGTAACAATCTCTTTTGGGATCCCGAATCGACATATGACGTTCCTCCAAATAAAGTTCTTCACTTCTCTGTCTTTAACTTGCGCATAGGCTTCGGCTTCGACCCACTTGGTGAAGTAGTCCGTGACTGCAAGTATGTATACCCTTGACCCCGATGCCCTGGGAAGGGTTCCGACTATATCCATTCCCCACTTCATGAAAGGCCATGGCGAAAGGATCGGATTCAACGTCTCTGGTGGTTGGTGCGACACTTGGGCATACCTTTGACACTTGTCACATTTCTTCACGTACTCGATTGAGTCAAGTCTCATTGTTGGCCAGTAGTATCCTGAAGTAAGTGTTCTACTGGTCAAATTTCTGGCTCCTGAATGATTCCCGCATTCTCCCTCGTGAAGCTCGGCTAAAACGTATTGCGCTTCCTCAGGCGTTACACACCTTAAAAGGGGTCCAGAGAACGACCGTCTGTAGAGTTTGTCTTCATGAACAGTGAACCTCGCTGCTTTGGCTCGTAATCGACGTGCTTCATTTCGGTCGGCCGGCAACTCCCCTTTTAAAATGTAGGCTGCTATGGGTGCCATCCAATTGGAGTCAGGCGCCACAACTTTGACCTCTTTACTCGCTGACTTCCACACAGAGGGCCACTGGAGGTAAATGACTGGAATGCTGATGGGTTCTGCCAATTGAATTGCGGATCCCAAATTTGCTAATGCATCGGCATGGCTGTTCTCTAGCCGAGGGACCTGCATCACCGTAGACTTGTTAAACGCCAAAAGTAATTCTTTTACCTGGGCAAGGTAGGCTGCCATTTTTGGTTCCTTGGCTTAGTAGGTTCCTTCAAGCTGATTGACCACTAGTTGTGAATCTGACNCTCCTCTTAATTGGAGCAGGAACTCCTGGGATTCTGCTTATGAGGGCTTCCATTTGGGCCAGCCTTAATGCGATGTCGCGGTCATATATTCCTCCAATCGACATATGAGTGTCGATTAATGGGTCGCATTCAACCGTTGTTGGCTGGAGCGCAGTCGACTGAGGGTGTCGACTGCCAACAGCCTTGCCATTTTCTGTGATGGGATTCAACTGATCGTATGGTGTTGACCGCTGACTGGGATCGGCGTTGGTGCTTCTTATTCTTGCGACTGTCTCGGTCATGACCGTCTGTAGAGGATCTCTGTCTGTCGTCTGTGTTTCTCCATCGATTGTAGATTGCTCTTGTCGATGGTTAGATGGGCCCACATGAGTTCGATCCAACGGCTGCATTGGGTTAACCGGTCCTCTGAATCGGACTTGGGATTGCCTCGATTGCGGAGTGATCAAAGCCAATGGTGAGCCCAGTCGTTCGCGCAGCGCTTGGTTTTCCTCTCTCATGGCTGCATTTTCTGCTTCAAGGACAAGCAACCTTGCAACAGTAGGATCTGCTGGTTGAGCTATGTGTGTATTGAGTTGCGCGTTGACGTCAACTTCACCTTCTTCCAATTGACCGGCCATAACTGGATTGTAAGCTCTGTCGATTGATTCCTGCTGTGGGACTTCTTCTCTGAATTCCGATTGCCGAGGCCCCACGGTGGGCGCCAAATTGTAGACCCAAAGTTCCACAATTGATTTTGAATTAGGGCACCGACAACCTGCACAGGAAGAAGAAACACAGATCGATCGTGAAGATTCCTTGGCGCCGGGGTGGTGCCGGCCTAAGGGTCTCCGACGGTCAAGTCAGTTTCGTGTTAACAAGA
>MVGT01002761.1:102925-120062 GCA_002174775.1 Macleaya cordata
ATTTTAAAGATCTCAATGTAAGATTTCCAAAAATATAATTTGTATGAAAAACTGATTTGTATTTTAAAAGTTATGTCATTTTTTGTTTTAAAAATAAAATAAAAAAAGTTAGTTAGTACTTACTGCTTATGTATTTATTGTTGGGGCATTTTTGTCAAGTAAAATGCACATGTGTGGTTTTTCACCTTTTTGGACTAAACTGTCATATTATTTTTAGCTGGGACTGAACCATCATATTAACCCTCAAATAGGACTAAACGGTTGTTCCCCCATAAATAAATAATAAAAATAGAAGTTTACCTGAATCAAACTGGAAGCTCCTTGGACCATAAGATCAGCGTAGGCAGGGACATCGTAGTCTGACCTTAATTTTGAAGTAAAATAGGTATTAGCAATGTCGTCGCTCCCTGCCACAATTATATAGAAGCTCTCCGACACAATATCCTGAACTTTCTCTTCTCCTCCAATTTCTTTAACCTTCCCTAGGTATTCTTTGAATAACTCTATTTGTTTGTCCAACCCCAAAACACCCTAAGATAAAATTAAAGAATGAAAAATTAAATCATGATCACTTTAATAAAAAATGAAATTAATATTTATTGAGAAAAAAAATAAAACTTAGGAAAAAAAATTTAATTTAAGAAAAAAAAAATGTGTGGGAAAAATGAAAATATATGTTACCACTATTTTAGCTGTAAGTGGATCATATCCGGCACCACCGGAGGCGAAGCTTACGCCGGTAAGGAGGTCGTCTGGCCCGAGGGTTGGATCGAGATATGGCGGTAATAGGTCCTTAATTCCCAATGATTTAACTGTAAAAAAATTTGATGAGGAAAAATTAGGTTTAATTTTTGGATGCAAACGTTTGCACAAGGCATTATTGTCATGCAACTGTTTTTTTGTACCCCAACGTACTTTATGCAGTAAGCATATTAATGAACCAGCTTGTTTAGGTGTTGATGTATAATTACTTTAATTTTTATTTAAAACCACGGAATCCACACATTTCAATTATTTAATGAACCACCTTGTTTTTTATTTAAAACCACGAAAATCATAAAATTCCTACTTAAAATCCCCCCATCTAAACAAACTAAATAGTTGAACGCAAAATATATTCGTTAATTTCCATCATCACAAGACTCGAATCCACCACAGGGACATTTTCGCCCACTTGATTTGTGCTAACCTTAGTGGATTACGTATAATCAGTTTTCATGATCTATAAATTAGATTTTCTCTTATAATTTAGTAGAGTTTGGAATTTTTCTACTAAAAAAAACTCCAATAAAGAGAGAACATTAGGGATTTTTTTGATTATATAATAGGTCATAAAAATCGCAACAAAAACATTAAGGAGGAGCATCTAAAGAATTTTTATGTCACTAAAAAGTTACAAAAAAAAAAAAATTTCATGAGGAGAAAATGGTAAATAACAAATGCAATAATTAAGAAGAACCATAAATAAATGTTAATACCTCTAAATTTTTATATTCTTAGCAAAGTTTGGTTTGAATGAAATACAATGAAATTTAACCTAAAGAGTTACAGAATGTGAAAACATGTTTTTGCAAAAAAAAAACACTAAAGAATTCACTAGGCACTAATTAAAACTAGCCTTAAGAATGTGACCAAATTTGCCTCACTTTTGTCAATACGACAAAAAGTGCTGCAAAGACTCCTAGTACCAACTTGGAAAACCCTAATTACTAATTCATGACCAAGTAATACTCTTTTTATGACCAAGATGGGTAAGTGACTCAATGGTTAGTAACTATTAGTTGTGGGTGAAGACAAGTTTTAAATCCAACTTTTGTATTAACATTTACTGACTTTATCGATTCAAATAACCTGCAACCTACAATTAACCATCTATATACAAGATTTATAAGGTAATGGCATAGATAAACTAAATATCGTAACATATTAATCTTTATTAATTTATTTTGTAAAAATGGTATTAATAGTAAATCATAAAAAAATTTAAAAATCAAAATGTATGCATGTTAAATATGGTTACCCTAAAAAGTTATACTTTTTAGACAATTAATATCTTATGTTTATTTCCCTTTTTTTGAAACTTTTCGGTTGATATGACTTGTCCACTGACTTGATAAATCTAGAATTACTTTAACCATGACTAAAACATTGGTTCGTAAAAATTTCAAAGGTACTATAGATATTATACACATATATAGAACTAGAAACATCAAACCAAGTAAATTTAGAACTGTGTTAGGTTAGTACTAGTACTACCTATCAAGTCACTAGGGATCTTGCCATTGCTAAATCTTCCACTTGGTGTTCCACCCATGAAGTCCCTCCCATATGGAGGGAAGTTACACTTAACCAGTGTAGGTAGGTAGTTGTTGTTCCCTGGGTCGATGATCGAGTCTCCGAAAGCAAGAACGGCCGGAACCCGTATGCCAGGAGGTAAATCAATGGCAGCTAATTGGATGAACTGAACTAGAAAGCAGGAGAGGAAAATAAGAGAAAACATGGTTGAAGATGAAGAAACCATTTTTAGAGACTGAAGTTGCTGCATTGTCTCCATATGTTGTTATATATGAAGATGAGAGAGAGTCTAGAGAGAGAGAGAGAGAGATAGATGACTAACTTGGCAACTATCTGAGTCTGTTTTTTTAGTTTATATGATGCTATAATATATCTGAATGATCTGTTCACCTTAGGAGGACGTCTTTCCTAGCAAGTATATATATCTATGGCCTGCAGGATTTAATTAGGTCGATCGGTTGAAGGTATTTAATGGTGGGAGGAGAAAGGATATGAAGTTTAGTAGTTGAATAAGATGGTAGGTATTTACTAAATTAAATGCATGTTCATTCTTACTGTAGTCGAGTGGAAGATGCTATTAGGGTTTATTTTATTTTTTTTCGTTTTCAATTAAACAAAAGCTTACCAGTTGTAAATATACCAGTCGCCCTGTTGTACTTTTTTTTTTTTTTTTTTTTTTTTTTTTTTTTTTTTTTTTTTTTGAGACAAAAGTGAGCTGATGCATTTGCAACACGCAACAAAATCAAACAAATGGGGTAAAATTCTACTTCTACTTGGCTTATTCTTAGAACTCTCCCCTTAGACCACAGCCGTGAGGCCTGCATGGGGTAGATCCCAGAAATAACATTTTCCAAAGCCGATATGCTGAATGGGCAAAATCAACAGTTGAATCATCTAGATAACAACCTCTACAGTGTGCTCTTATTTGTCAAGAAATGCACACACACTAGACTATACGAACACTTTGCATAAGTATTTTGGACAACAACAAGGAAGCATTAACATCCATAACCCAATTTAAAACCTAAATGATTTGAGTACCCAGTGTTTTGTTCCAACATCAAAAATTTAAAACAATCAATCAAAATTCAAAACATTTTATATGTAATAAGGTTCTCCTCCAATTCAACTCTACTAAGAAGGATAACTTGAAATCAGAACCTCATCAAACTTAGCTCCATGTTTTTCTGATACGCATCTTTGCTACCAACTCAGTGCGACTTAACATACTCCTGGACAATGTGAAGTCCCTCAGATTCTTCCCCAACTCAGTCGCCCTGTTGTACGTGATTGACAGAAATCCTCTAATTAATACCAATTTTTTCGAAAGTAAAATTAATAAATAAATTTATACAAGATAAAAGAGAGACATTAGGTTTTCTTTGGTGACTTGGAATTTGATGCTAATAGGAATTGAACCCGGATCTAAATTGTCGACAATAATAGACACTATTAATTACACTATGTTGGAGATCGAGACCTTACTTTTAAGTTGCGAGAGAGGTTAAAAGTTTTTATTAATGGGTAAAATAAATAAAAAAATATAAAATATGCTATATTTTTTAAGAGTTGATTTGTAAGAGTTAAAAGTCTTAGAATGAGCTGATTCTTAGATCTGATGATATACATAGTGAGAAGAACATCCTCTTCAAAAATTATCCACTAAATTATCTCCATGTAGGCTGAACAAAATGTGGGGGCTTCAATGGGGAGCAATAAGGAGGGGCACAATAAGGAGGGGCGCAGTAATCCCTCTCATATTTATATGTTGTAAAGATATTACTAAATCGACATCTCAAGATAGGGCCTTAATTTGTCTTCCTCTCTTATGTGTGTGAATTGGCAAACTAAGCACGTACCCACAGCTAACCTAGCTCCACCACTACCTAATTTTATTTACGTGATTATCACTAAAAAAATTTAATCTTTGGATCATCTCTACGTTGGTCTATAGACATTCGTAAGTATAATGTAAGAATAAAGTGGGTATTAAATTCACTTTGCTTAATAAAACCAAACGAACAAGCAAATTAATTAGTTGAAAGTAATTTCATATTAATTATATTAGGTGATCAGTACAACTAGAATTAATTTTGATTGATTAGCGATATCATAATCATTTCTGCTAATTTTTTTTCTCAATAATAATAATAGTAATAATAATAATAGAAATTCCTTTTAAGGGTTTGGATTGGCACGTAGCTCACTGCTTTGCTTGGAGAAATCACTACTTATATATTAGTCGAGCTCCAGCCGATATAAATTAATGTAGGTACGCTAGCTAGCTATTCCTTCTTTAATGGAATTGGGCCTCATCTCGACCTAGCTAGCTAGAATACTATCAACGTTTTTTGGGGTTTTAGAGTAGTTATTCAATATAAACTTTTTTGCCTTAATAATTCAATTGTTTTCTAGCTGGCTGATACTAGAAAACAGGGAAACCATCATCTCTCAATTTAAAAATGGGATCTCCATTTTTTATATTTAAAGAATAATTCCAGGCATAGTTTGCAAATTCGACCGATATAGCGCCGGATCAGCCAGATCGGATCGGCCTGGGTCAGGGACGGCCTGTCTGGCCACAATCAAATTCAACTTCTAATAAGATCGATTATTACTGGGTCCGATCGACTCGTCATTACAAAACCATGGATTTTAAAGATGTTTACAAATATATCTTGTAACTCAGTGGGATCGATTATTTTTATTTATTTTTTTGATTCAAATTTTTTCTTGCTGTGTGTGTTAGGATTGGTCACCGCAATTCCAGCCGACCCTAACTACATATTTCATATATATATATATATATATATATATATATCGTGAGACGAATAGAGCTGTTGATTTCTTAGTTAGATTGTGTCCTACTTCCCAGTTTGATGTGTTCACTTTTAGTTATTTTTTTTTGTTCCATTGGAATCAATTTTCAATAAAATTAGAAATTTTAGAACGGGATGATTTTTTTATGTATAGAAATGCGCGTACATTCACCCTGTGCAAACAAGTAATTGCACGAACATGCATTGGCTCATCAGCGGTTATGGCAACCTGTGCTTTTAGCTAGTGTCCGCGGATGGAAGAAGTAGTTTTTAGACAATTAACTAACATTTTTGATTCATCTCAACCGTTATTAATTAATATTTAAGATGTCTAGCTCAAAAAAAAACTTTGATCACGAGGTAGCTAGGTAGGTTATTCATTCACGTACAGCGAGCGGTGCCTGTCAATTCCATTATTAAACATCTGAACTGCATTTTAATTCGTTTTCCTTTTACTTTTACCTTTCAGCTACCTAGCTAGCTTTTTATCTGGTCTGGTACTGGTCGTACGTACAAGAAGCCATTAATATTTCCAACAATAACGTTCGTACCAATGTAGTTGGAAACCTGAAATATGCGCAGAGAGTAATGCGAGCTAATACGGGGAGACCAATTCATTCTAAATATAAGAGAGTTTGAACCTAGGGACGTCATAATTAGTATCATCTACCCAATAACTTTATCATTCTAACCAAATGACGCCTATTATCATTTTTGAATAACATGAGGCGCCAGAGATGGAATGGGAAAAGTAGTAATTTGTTGAATTCCTAAAATCAATAGACCATTTTGTAAAATGTTCCAAATCTTTTTTTTTACAAAACCTTATATAATTCAATTGAAAACATGTGTTGAATTCGCGAATCAACGGTAGCCTTTTAATCCTTAAATTTCAAAAACAATATATGTTCTCAAGCAAGTGCTAGCTTGCACAGTTGGTAATGTCTACTTTTCATAATAGCTTAGACCCGACCTCCATTCCTCTTAGCATCGAATTGCTAATCTTATATATTAAAGAAAGGCAAGGGGCACATATCTCGACAATTGCGAAAGAAATACTGAACTTAAACAAAAAAATTATTCAAATGCTTTCTCAAACTAAATAAAAATCAACCAAATATAAGCGCTGGAATTAATAAGAAAATAGGACCCATTCTAAAGGTCCTGTTTCTTTTAAACCAAAAGGAAGACTAAAACTAATAAACAAACAAAGTGTGAATTAGTGATGATTTTCCAATGGTTGACATGAGAATTCGAAAAATGAGCTAATTTTGGGGGAAGGAGTTTTAGGGCTGTGGACCATTTGATCTTGATGATGATAAAGATCAAGTTTACGGCTGTGATGTAGAGAGAGTAGCAGGAGGTGGGCATGCCATTTCACCACCACAGAAGAAGCTGTTGACGTACTTTTTGAGGATGGGACCGATGAGGACCTGGTAGGTTTTCTCTGTTGGGTGATAACTGTCCCAAAACGCATATTTGGAGACGTCATCACATGTGAACGGGTTCAAGTCGTTACATAGAACCACTGTTTCTATCTTTCCCGTTCCACAGCATCCATCCCTCACCTCCTCAAAACCTAAATTTGAACAACACCAAAACCCATCACAAACAAATAAAGAATTAATGTTGGATTTGTCAATTCTAAAATATAATTGACATAAATGTAACAAATGCACATGCTATGTATTAAGGGGCCGGGAAGCTAGGGAGAGAGAGGAAGGAGATCAGTTCACCAGCTGCATCTCATTTCCTTTGTATCTTATGTTCTTCTCTTTTGTTATTTGAATTAGAACCATGATCTCAATTATGTGGTTCTAAATCTTAGCTTAGGCTATGATGAAACCCCAAACTTGAGTAGTTCTTGGATTTAATTGTATTGTTCCTGGATGATCTCTAATGCATTAATTTTATTTCTCTAATTCTAGTTGATAAATCTATTGTTCTTTCACTATTTATATGATGTATACTTAGTAGTTTGAGTTTATATAATTCATCAATTAATTAAGTCCTGATTTAATTGAATGCTACAACACTTTTGATTATTTGTGCTGTAAGAAGAGAAGTAATACTTTAGAGTTGTACCTTTGACCAAAAAATAAATGACATATTAGTTATCTGAAGAAAAAAAAAAGAAGAAACTAGTGATTGCGAGAGTAGATCCTCCGTCCCCATTTGCATGAGCCCTCCATGTGCCCACGTTTATTTTAACTTGTAGGGTCCGCATGGAGGTGAATCAACGGCTGAGTTTCTTTGTAAGATTGTTTTTCTCGCCATATAGATCATTTTAATAAAAAATTAATTTGTTCTAAGACATCTAATGCTATTAAAAGTTGATTGAAAAAGAAATCGTTCATTATCATCGTTTTTTTTTTTATCAACATCCGATGGGGTAAAAAGTTTAAGAAATAACTGATTTTTTGCGATAGTGATCTATATAACAAGGAGAATAATCTTACGAAATAATTAACCGTTGGTTCGAATCAAATCAATGTATGCACATGCAAATAGAGACGGAAGATCTATTCTCAACGATTGCGGTAGTGAATAAATGATTCATTTGTTCGCACTCCTCCCTTAATAGTAAGGAAAACGCAAGGGGTTCAAAAAATTGACCGTAAATGTTGACCCAATTGATCAGTCAACTGAAAATATTGTGTAGTTTAGTCCTTACATTGAATAATGCTAAATAACATAATTTTGATCTCAATAACTGTAAGATAAGATGAGCAATAATTTATCTTACTTTCTCTTTCTCTATCATAATCTCATTTCTATAAATGTTAATGTGTTCATCCACTTTTTAAGTTTATGATCTCAATAACGAAAAATGCATATGTTATCAACTAGCTGCTGCAAGTAGAATATCTTAATATAAATTTTTAAATTTCAGGTATAAATCAAGGGGAATGATATTTCAGCCCAATATTTTACTAAATTAACCAACTTATTCATCTGTTTGGTAGAGCTGATAATAAAATAACGTGTCGGTTTCCTATAAATTCTACAAACAACTTTATGATATATTATGTTATAAACTCTGTCATTTTGTATTGTTAACTTTTAGTCTATAGAATCGAAAATTCTTAGAGATTAATTAAGAAAAAGTAGGGCTGAAATATGATCAGTTCCCTAAATCAAAAATAAATTTATAAAAGAGGAGAAGATTGAAATTACATACCATATTGGCGAGGGCGGTTGATGAGATCCTGGAGAGGAGTGTAGATATCAACAAAAACAGCTCTTATGTGTTGCAATTTGGAGTTGAGATTGTCAAGTTCTGCGGAGAGCTTGGAGTTAAAAATCTGGGCTGCCTTATTGTAACTCTTTGCACACTTCCTTTCTTTCCCTCCGCCTAGGGTTCTCTGTGATGGCAGGCATCCTATTGGTGGAGCACTGAGTACTCCAAACCTACGTGCTCCCAAGCCGTGCAGTTCCTATACCAAAAATTTAGTTTAATTTTTAACATTCATTAATTAGTTAGTATGGCCCTACTTGGTGCACCGTGAATATTCGCAAATGCGAAAATTCATGGTTCTTGTAAGTGCTAATTAAAATTTTATAAATTAGAAAAAAAATATATTTTAGATTGTTTATTTTGTAAGCATATTGCAAATTCTACTAAATATTTGTTATTAGATGTCCTTATCAATCATCTACAAATATATGATAAACCGTGAATTTTCACATTTGCGAATATTCACGGTGTACCAAGCAGGACCTACATCAAACTACCAATTTGAATCTCAACTCACCTGATCAGGATGAAAAAATACTTTTTGGTCCGATCAAATACCATACCGATTAATGTTCAATGCCGACTTGGTATGGTGGGATCTACAGCCGTTACTCACTCAAAAGTGATTTGTAAGGTTTTTTCAATCGTAAAAAAATAGACCCCACCATGCCACTAATGCATCTGACATTTAGTCGGTCCAAAAAACTCACTCTTCTAGGCTTGAATCGGGCTAAGCAGGGACCATTTAGTTCGGCCGCTACTTTCATAACTCATAAGAGGATCGGTGATACTTGGATTGGGATTGGCTTAAAACTTTTTTTTCCTCATATTTCAGTATTTTTAACATTTTTACAATTCTAACCAAAATTGATTTTCCGCAGAACTAAGGGAATTAATGTCGTTGCTTAGAGAGCAGATTCTCTGTCTCAATTTGCATGTGCCCTTCATGTGCCCATGTTGATTTGATTTGAGCCAATGATTAATTGTTTCGTAACATTATTCTCTTTGCTATACAGATCACTCTTGCAAAAAATTAGCTATTTCTACAACTTTTAATCCCATCAGATGTTGATCGAAAAAAAACAATGATAATGAATAGTTTATTTTTCAATCAGTTTTTGATAGCATTAGATTTCTTACAATAAATTAGTTTTTTCTGAGAATGATCTATATAGCGAAGAGAACAATCTTACAAAAAAATCAGCCGTTAATGCTCCACCCGAACCCCACAAGACAAAATAAATATAAGCACATACAAATAGGAACATAAGATCTGCTCTCAGTTGCTTGACAGATTAAAGGAGCCAAATGGGACCACATCAGTGCAACCGCGTTATCATAATCAAGAAAGGGAAGAATAGACCTGTTATATCAGTTCAACGGAGTTATCATACAACATCTGATTTGGTGTCTTGAAATTTTTTTTTCAAATTTAAACACTTATATTTGTTATATCGTCTTTATAAGCTTTTTTTTTTTTTTTTTTTCCTACAAATATCAGTTTTGGCCTCAAAACCATAAAAACGACTGTAACAGCCACGTACCGTTATAAGGGTCGTTCACAAACATTGCTCTTTAAAAGTTTTAAATTAGCCATACTAAAAAAAAATAAAAAATAAAAAATAAAAATTATACCTGAATGAAACTAGAAGCACCTTGGACCATAAGATCAGCGTAGGCTGGGATATCATAGTTTGACCTTAATTTTGAAATAAAATAGGTATTAGCAAGGTCATCGCTCCCTGCCACAATTAGAAAGAAGCTCTCCGATACAATATCCTGAACTTTCTCTTCTCCTCCAATTTCTTTAATCTTGCCTAGGTATTCTTTGAATAACCCTAATTGTTTGTCCAACCCCAAAACACTCTGAGACCAAATTAAAGATTGAAAAAATATTATCATATATATATGAACACTTTATAGTTAAAAATAAAACATAGAAAAAAAATTAATTAATTTGAGAAAAAATATTGTACAGGGAATATGAAAATATATGTATGTTACCACAATTTTAGCTGTAAGTGGATCATATCCGGCACCACCGGAGGCGAAGCTTACGCCGGTAAGGAGGTCGTTTGGTCCCAGGGTTGGATCGAGATACGCCGGTAATAGGTCCTTAATTCCAAATGATTTAGCTGCAAAAAAAAAAAAATGATAAGAAATAACTAGGGTTTTTTGGATGCAGACATTTTTTTGATCAGAAAAAAATAATATATATATATATATATATATATATATATATCAAAAAAGAAAAGAAAATACAAAATACAAATATACAGAAAAAAGAAAAATCTCCGAAAGTAGGCAATTGGCAACCCCAAAGTAGAAAGAAAATAAATCAAGGAGAGATAAAAAAAAAAAAGGAGTCCCAAGAAAAAATAAACTGACCCAAGTAGCGAAAATCCAAAAAACCGATCGAACCTCAAAAATTTTAAAGAAATTTGATCTCTACGCTGATTTTAAAGGGAGAGAGTTCTTTGTTGGATGCAGACATTAAATGAATAACGAGCATGTTTGGGTGTTGATGTATAACTACTTTAGTTATTTATTTATTTGAAACCAAGGGTTTACCCTACATTTCGAGTAATTAAAACATTAGAAAATTTTTATCTCAATTTGTACATGAAATCGAATTAACCCACGTATTTAGCCCACCAATTTGTGCTAACCCTTAGTGGGTCATGTATAAGTACCAGTTTTCATGATCTATAAAATTAGGTTTTTCTCTTATAAGTTTGTAGAGGTCGGAATTTAATTGCAAATGCCAACTAGCATAATTGATAGTGATAGTTTAGGCTCGAGGTTAATTTCTGTTAGCATAGAGTTCTAGGCTCCTTCAAGCAAAAAAAAAAACAAAAAAAAAGGTGGGAGTTTATTAGCTGCTAAACACTGAATAAAGAGAAAAGATTAAGGACTTTTTTTTATTATATAAAAATTCATAAAACTCTGGTTTGAATGAAATACAGTGAAAACCTAAAGAGTCACAAAATAATGTGAAGACATGTTTTTGCCAAAAAGGAAAAAAAAAAAAAACACTTCTGCTTAAGATTTACTTTCTTTTAAGGATTCACTTATCTCTAATACCAGCCTTGAAAATTGTGACAAAATTTGCCTCACCTTTTTGGAACAGACACAAAGCACTGCAAAGACTAGTAATACAAACTTGGAAAATCCTAATTACATAATTCAGGACCAAGTAATACTCTTTTTATGACCAATAAGTGGGTCAGTGACTCAGTAGTTAGTTAGTAATTGTCGGTGAAGACAAATTTGAACCCTAGTTGTGACCTAGAACACATCTATACATTAGACTTTTCAAGTAATGGCGGCCGGTTTTAAAAAAATTTAAAAATCATTTTTCACAAATATGGGTTATTAACCTTTAAAATTGTGCCTGGCAGAAAAAAAGATTTCTTCAAAAGTATATTAATTATACAATATGTATAGTCGGATTATTCCACAACTTTTTTTGTGGGGCCCATATGGAGATGATTCAGAAATTTATTATTGGTAAAGTTTTTCTCCTCGTCATGCAGATCATTATATCAAGAACTCGGACTACTCTAAAGCTTTTAATTTTAAAAAAAACTTTTGATTGGGTTAGAAGTTTTAAAATGTGCCTAATATGATGATCTCAATAATGAGAACATCCTCCCTAGAAATTATCCTTCTAATCATCTTCATGTTGGCCTCACTTTGCTCTAAAATATAAGGATAATGTTAAAATTACAGCAATATTCTACAGAATTGCCTACCGAAGCTAATCTGATGATGGTACGATTTTTCAAATAACTTTCTGATTCGCATCCATTCCAAAGTAATTTGCATCCACCGTAGATTGTCTTTTTCAGTAAAAAATTTTGTAGGTTTTGCTGTAACCCGAGCATTACCCAAAATATAATTGTTACAATATTAATGGTGCAATAAGACTACAAACCCCACACATATGGTTAGTACTTTTCCAAAAAAGAATAAAAAATCATGTATAAGTCACTAGGGATCTTGCCATTGCTAAACCCATGGAATCTGCAAGAAGAAGTGAAAGTGATGCAACATTTTGTATTAATACCAATTAAATTTTAGAAATGTTAGTTTAGTACTACCTATCAAGTCACTAGGGATCTTGCCATTGCTAAACCTTCCTGTTGGCGTTCCACCCATGAAGTCCCTCCCATATGGTGGGAAATCACACTTTATCAGTGTAGGTATGTGATTGTTGTTCCCCGGGTCGACGATTGAATCTCCGAAAACAAGAATGGCCGGAACCCGTACGCCAGGAGGTAAATCAATGGCAGCTAATTGGATGAACTGAACTAGGAAGCAGGAGAGGAATAAGACAGTACTAGTAAGAGAAAAGATGGTCGAAGATGAAGAAGCCATTTTTAGAAACTGCATTGTCTCCATGTATTGTTTGCTATATATGAAGATGATGAGAAAGAGTCTAGAAAGAGAGAGAGAGAGAGAGAGAGAGAGAAAGCAAATAGAGATATGACTATCTTAGATAGTTTGGTATATATTAGTGATTCTTCATGAATATCTAATGTGAGGCTGTTTCTTAGCCTATAAATACTACTTGGCTATTAATATTTTGGTCCTTTCTTTTTGAGCTTCATCAGCATTTTTTGGAATACAATTTCAAAAAAAAAAAAAAAAAAAATTCTCTGAATCTATTCACTTAGGAGGACGTCTTCCCTAACAAGTATCCATGGCTAGGAATTAAGGCCGATCAATCGGTTGAAGGTATTTAATGTTGGGAGGAGAACGATATTGTGAAGCTTGATTTAATAGTTGAAATCAGAAGGTAGGTATGTATTAAATTAAATTAATTGTTCTTATAGTATTTCACAGTTGTATATCTATTAGGGTCTTTTTTTTTTTGTTTCCTTTAGGAGGGTTGTAAAAGGAATGGATGATCATTATAAGTTATTTATAACACTCCAAGTTTAAGTTAAAAAGTTTGATGAAAATAATTTTTTAAAGGATATTAAAAATAAAAATAAAAACCTATAAAATTAAACAAGTTTAATTGTTTAATATATTTTATATAGATATTAAGTGAGATCGACGTCTCAAAATATAAGGCTTATTTTGTTTTTTATATATATATAAAATTATGCTAGATTCAATTGAGTTTATTTATTTATTTATTATTTATTTTTGGGGTATGAGAATATATGAATCTCTAAGAAACTAACATATATAAGCTAGGTTTAAAGTTGGGCTTAAATAACACTCAAGCAAAAAAACGAAATTAAAATAAGCAATAAAATGAATCAAAATTTCAAATGCATAGCAACGTCCTTAATTATTTGTTTTTGATAGGTCAAAATAAGGACTTTTATCATTATATATATACAAAAAACACAATTCGACAAAAATAAAATAAAAAAATCACACAATTTGAATCCCAACAGACAGAAAATGAAATTAAATGAAATGAAATAGCACTTATAAGGTTATTTTGTTGCATTGATTAGCTTGTTACACAAACATGTCTTATATATATATTTTTTTCTCATCACATACATTGTAAGCGATGTTTTTGCCTTAATAAAACCAAGGAACAACCAAATTAAATAGTTGAAATTAATTTCAAATTAATTGTATTAGGTGTTCAGTAGGACGAGAATTAATAATTTAGATTGATTGCAATATCATAATTATTTTTTTGTAAATTATAATCATAAATAATAAGTTCTGCTAATTTCTTTATACAAAAATAATAGAATTTCTAAAGGATTTGGATTGGCCACGCAGGTATATAAATGTGTAGGACCTGTCGATAACTATTCCTACTTTAATGGAAATGGACCTCTCATCTAGTCTCTCGACCTAGCAAGCTAGAAGACTACCACGTGGTATTTTTAGTGTTAGAGTACGTATATTCAATATAAACTTTTTTTTTTGCATTTATTTTCATTTCTTGTCTAGCTAGCAGCTGATGCAAATGACTAATTAAGTCCATGTGAGGATGTTTTCATCAAAGTGCCCTGAGGATGTTGTCATGCATGTTACAGTGCCTGCATGGAGATGATGAATCAATAATGTGAGGTTGACTTGAAGTGAGGATAACAAATATATATATATAGAGTCCGGATCCGCATACAGCCTTAAATATACAGGCTGTGTGTACAGGCCCTTATGGGGCTCACGTGAGGTCGATCGAAGGGCTGAGATTTTGCAGAGATGTTCTCCTCACCATGTAGATCAACTTCACCAAAAATCAGATAATTCTAAAACTTCTAACCCCATCAAAAATTGATTAGAAGTTGTTTAAAAATTAACAGTAAAAAATGAACGATGAGAAAAAGAGTCTATGTTTGATGGGGTTAGAAGTTTTAGAATAAACTGATTTTTGGTTAAGTTGATCTAAATGGTGAGGAGAACATCTGCAAAATCTCAGCCCTTCGATCGACCTCACGTGGGCTCCATAAGAGCCTGTACACACAGCCTGTATATTTAAGGCTGTATGCCGATCGGGACTCTATATATATATATATATATACATCATCATCAAAAGTTGGGTGATGCTATACATTACTGTCACTTTTACTGTATTTTTTATTGTCAAAGCTATTTTGGAGAGCAATATGATAAATTTGGAATGGGGGTAAATCACGAGAGGTAAAAAAATTAATTTGTAACCGTTAGATGTAGATGCAGTAAGAAATGTAGTAAGTTTAATATTTTTCTAAAAAATTACATCATTCTAAACTGTTAAGCATAAGAAAATAAATAAAAAATAATCATTATCAGTAATTTTAAATTATTTTTTAATAAGGTTAGAAGTAATTTTAAAACAAGGTAATTTTACATGCATGTATGGGATGCACTGGTTACCTCTCAAACAAGACAATTACATGTATTTGCTCAGCGCGCGGCTATGCAACTTGTGCTGCTTAAGGAGTTCACAATTTACTTATGTAAATTTTAGACGTTTAATTCCTCAATTGTCAATTACTCTTTGACGGAAGACAATCATAGTGTGTTTGGATATAGAATTTATGTTTCCTTTGGAAAACATGAGTCCTTGAAAATCTGAATCCTTAGAAATATGAATTCTTTAGTTTATTTGGCAACCATAAAAAAATTAATGGATTCATGAATCCTTAGAAGCTTGAATCATTTGGTTTGTTTGGCTGCCATTTAAAATCCAAGAAAAATCTCTATTTTGTTGTTTTAATTTTGTGGGGTATAATCTACATTGAATTAGATGAATACATAGTGAATCCTTAGTTTAGAATTTCAGAAAACAAGTTTCCCCAGAAAACAAGTTTTCATGAATTCTTGACAACCAACAAACTAAAAAAATATCAATCTCTGGTCCCACTAAATTCTTACCTTAGAATCCCCTTCCAAACAAACCATTACATAACTTTTGATTCATCTAAACCCTAATTTTTAGATGTCTTAAACTTTGATCACAAGGTTCAAGGCGGTGTCTGCAGTCAAATCCATTAACTTTGATCACAAGGTTCAAGGGGGTGTCTGCAGTCAAATCCATTAAAATCTTAACTGGATTTTAATTCCATTTTCCTTTACTTCCTACTGTTTTTACATTCAACTTTTTATCTCGTCGAGCGTACTAGAAGAAACCATTTATATTTCCAACAATAACGTACGAATGTAGTTGAAAACCTGAAATAGGTGCACCTTAATTGGTTAATCCCCACGCGGTCAATCTTACCAGGAAAATATGTAGGGAAATATGTTAGCCTGGTTGTGTGGCGGTATATGAGAGTGTGCCAAGCTAATTCCCATAATCCTTCTGATGTCTGGTTAATTTTGAGAGTCCGTTCATCTAATTTTGTAAATTTTCTTATTTATTGTCCATTTTTAGACAACTCTCTTTCTCCTTTTATTCTAAATATACATTTTTAGACACTGCATTACGGATTAATTTTTACACAATATTGATAATTATATATAATTAGCATTGTGGATGCTCTGAGGATGGATACTTTCCCCACCACAAGGATATTTTGTGTATTGCAATACTATTATTGTGAGACCTACGTGGAGATGATCAAGGATTGACCTAAAGTGAATATGTTTTCATCATTATTTATTTATCATTGTGACTTGCCTTTGGCTTTGAGTGTTGGTCATTTGTTGTATATATTTTATGTACATTAGTTTGATCAATAAATAATTCCTTTTTACCGACCAAAAAAAAATCAGCTCATTTTAAAACTTCAAATATTATTAAAAGTTAAAACAAAACGTAAAGTAAAATATCTAAAATTTGCCAATTTTTCAAAAGGTTGATGCATGATCAATCTCTAAATAGACAATCACATAACATTTTCGCCACACAATTGTCATTCTAACGTTTGGCAAATTTTGCGTCATTTGAATTTTGAATAATGGTTTGTTTGGATTTTAAGTAGGAATTTTGTAGGGATTAAGAATTTAGTGGAAAACTAGTTATAAATCAAACTAGTTTTCCACCAAAACCCTAATTCCCACAAAATTCTCACTTAAAATCTCCATCCAAGCCAAGCCATAAATTAATTTCCAGTGATAAAACTGCATACCCAAAGAGAATTTGGTAAACCCAACGATTTGATTATTAGAATATTACCCGAAAAGGCTTTAAATACTCATTCTTGGGTAATTGTCAGTTCTGCTATATTGTCTCACTTTAACACTCGTTCTTAGGTCAGTGTAAGAGAAAAATTAACTGTCAACCCGCAAGCACACAATTTCTTATGTTTTTCTTGTTTTTGTGAAAGGGTCATATCCGTCTTTAGATATTTTAAAAGAGAACATTAGTATTAATTAT
>MVGT01002761.1:120119-132926 GCA_002174775.1 Macleaya cordata
CGATCTTCGTAGAGAAGAAGACGTTTGATTTCTTCAGACTCAAATTTTCGGTAATAGAGAACTATTGAAGATAACTAAAAGAGGTTATCAGTATAGCCATTGGATAGCTTTTGTTAAAGAATCAGTTGAGTGGCTGCTCGATGTTCTTTTTCAGGCCTCTAACAAATTATGTAAGGTCTCTAACATTTTAAAGGATCATATCCCACTATCCGTTTTTAGATTTTTTTTTTTTGGGTGATGCTACATTTATTGTAAAATATACTGTAAGTTATATTGCAAAGGCTATTTAGGAGGGTATTTACATCAATTGAAAAATGACGCAAATCACAAGGGGTGCGAAATTATTTAAAAACCGTGAGATGATTTTTGCAGTAAGGTTTGCAGTAGGAAATGTAGTAAATTTAGCATGTTCCTTTTTCTTGTTTCCTTTTTTTTCATTTTTCCTCTTAAAAACAAAACATAAATATTAAAATTAATTGGTTGAGGATATTAGGTTATTTAATAGCAAGCGCGCGTATACCTGTGGAACAACACGAAATTAACACAAGTGACGTCTCAAGATCATCATCACATATAAAAATTATCTCCTTATAAAACTTCCAACCTCCATCAAAAGTTAGTTACAAATTAGTGGTAAAATTGATATCTTAAAAAACTTAGAAATTCAAGATTATGATAGACTAATGATTAGAAGTTTTAAAATGAAATGAGTTTTAGATACAATAATTACATAATGAGGAGATCATTGTCCACATAAAAAAATTAGCTTTTAGATCATGATCCTTAGTATTATATGGGGACACAATAAGACATTCCAGGCTGCAATTTGATCCCTCTACATTTAATGCTTTCAAAAAAAAATAAAAATATGTCCGGCCATTTTATTTGTTAAAACTATAGTTGTGTTATCTGCATCAGAGATCAATCTTTTCGATCATGTCTATGTGAGCACCTTATGTGAACAGAGCAACACAATAAATTAATTTTTAACCACGGCAATTGTACCCTCCTCAATCTTAAAAATCAGAGCTTCTATATAGTGGGACCGAAATGTTAAAGGGATTGAATACAAACTGAATGAATGCATGTGGGGTCCACTTGGAAACAACCCAAGGGCTGAAATTTGGAAAGAATTTTCTACTTGTCATGCATGTAGAATATTCTAATAATAAATTAGCCCATCCTAAAAAATTTATCCCTATCAAAAATAATTTAGAAGTTTTCACCTTTAATTCTTAACCGTATCAACTTCTAATCTTTGAAAAGGTTAGATGTTTTAAAATGGGCTGATTTTTTGTTAGTTGGTGAAGAAAATATCCGGGGGCTATTTTTAGAGAGAAGGATCTACATGATGAGGAGAACGGAGTTACTTCAAATCAGCATGTTTTAAAGCTTTTAACCTCAAATCTACTCGTTTTAAATCAACGGTCAAAATAAAAGTTTAAAACTTAGAAATTTTTTAAGGGCTAATTTTAAGGGGACAGAAGTTTTAGAACAAGCTGATTTTTTAATATGATGAAATGCATAGTAAGGAGAACATCATCTCCAAAAATTAATTCCTAGATGCATTATATATGAGCCCCACAAGCGAGGGTTATATTAGGGCACTATATAACTTGACCCATATATATATAGATGGGGGCCTAATTAAATAACCCGTAATCCACCTACCAATGTTTAAAAAATGGTTCGTTATAGCGGTAGTTATAACGGTAATGACCCTAATCCGTTATGTTATATCACTATGATGTCATTATATGACTATTTTTTACCGTTATAATGGTAGTTATTTTATTAAAAATAACGGCAAAAACATAAAAATCGATTTTGGACTCTCTAATTTTTTTCTAAAAATTAAAGAGCTGTTAATTTAGACCGTTATTTTTTATTATTATTATGTTTTTTCTAATTTAACATAAATATCGGTTTAGAATTAAAATACATTATAGGCCGTCATAACCGTTATAACGGTAACAGTCCCATTCCGTTACACCATTATGTGGTTTTCAAATATGGGCTTAGGGCACATGTTGATGCATTTAATGCATGTACTTGTTGCATTGGAACCTTAAATAGGAGATAAAAATTCTAATAGTTGTCAAAGATGAAAATTATTCCAAATTTACCATTAAACTCCTCTTCCTATTGCACGTCCAGTTTTCACATTTTTATATTATTTTTTTTCTGTCCGATTATTTCTCTAGTAGGCCCCATTCCGATGGAATTGCAACCCTAAAAATCATTTCAAGTTTACCCTTAAAGTCATCTTCCTATTGCACGTCCAGTTTTCACATTTTTTTATTATTTTTTTCTGTCTAATCATTTCTCTAGTGGGCCCCATTCCGATGGAATTGCAACCTCCCCCTCCCAATAGAAAGTGTACTCCAACATCGTTGAGAATACGATTTCTCTTCTCACCAATTACGGTCACATCACCACTAGAAGTCTCATTACGTCCCTCTCCTCTTCTTTCTTCACTTTTTTTTTTGGTAGTCATTTCATTAGTGGACCCTATTTTTTTATTGTTTTTTCATTTTGTCAACTAAAGTGATAGACCATCATGCCTGATATCTCATGGTAGAGACCCTCCATTATCTTTTTTTTTTCCAATGTCTCACAATAAAATACAACCAAATTGTATTTACGCGACAATATTCTTCACTGGTCCAATTTTGAAGATCCTGAAAAGTACTTTCCATTAGTTATGAAGCTCATTCAGAGATGATTCGATGACTAATTTTAAGTTAGGGGATTCTCCTCATCATGTTGATCGTCCTCACAAAAAATTAACTCATTTTAAAATTTGTAATTCCATCATTCGATGATTGGAAATCACTGAAAATTTGAACTATTTATTTTACGGTTGATTATGGATGATGGGGTTACAAGTTTTATAACAGGCATATATTTTTGTAACGATGATCTATACGGGGAGGAGAATCATCACAAAAAATAACCCTTTAGTTGTGTTTATGTGGACCCCATGAGGCTGTTTGTCAAACTTTTTGTCAGAGTTTGTGTGTACAAGTAGCATTCCTCAATAAAAAATAAATCATATTGTCAACCAACCAACTCACGAGTTAGACTAGATTGATCAAACCCAACGCCTTATCGATCTGATTCAATTTTCGGTCCTATTTTTAAAATATTAGATCACGGTGATGGATGGTGATGATGGTACTGATGATGGATGACATCGTGGGATGGCGATGTTTACTTTTCAAATGACAGAGGGATGTTAATAGGGTAAAAATTGGGCGGGTTAACCCAACTGACCTAGTGTCCATCTCGATCTTATGGTTAAAGAAATCGACAACTCAGTAACTTATTAGTCGGGCTCGGTCAGAGAGCCGGGCTTGCCCAACACGAACGAACTCGAACCGACCCGATAGTTAATACATAAATAATATAGTAATTTTTACTTATATAATCTTATTACATATTGATAATTTTGACTTTCATGTAATAATTTTGCATCTTCATATTAGTTTTCACACTCCGTGTCCTTCTGATAAACCCAAACGAAAAAAATATAACTCTTCATATTATAGTGGTATTCATTTCCTTTCGTTGGTTGATGAAGGTATGCTTATTAGTCTTTTTTGTGCATTAATTTTTATTATTTACCCACAAAATAATAAATTAGTGATTATGAATTTTTATGCTTGTGACTATTGATTTTTTTTCCATCTTATAGACTTTTTACCACTTAATGAAGAAGTCACCAAATACGATTCTAACTGATCAAGATCTTTGGCTAACAGAATCAATTGCGAAAGAATTGCCAACAACAAAACATAGTTTCTGCATTTGGCACATCACCGCTAAATTTAGTGGTTGGTTCACGGCAATTCTACGTGATAAATATTCCAATTGGTGTGATGATTTTTATAGGTTATATAGGTTAGGCACAATTGAAGAATTTGAGGGTCTCGGGTAATTTCAATGTATAAGCTAAATGATAACAAGCATGTCATTGGTTTATACAAAATCAAGCAATTTTGGGTACCGGCTTATCTTCGAGGCTACTTCTTTGGTGGCATGACAACTACTGGACGTTCAGAAAGCATTAATGCATTTGTTAAGCGATTCATTGGCTCACACACGTGCCTAAGTCAATTCGTTAAACAAGTTAGTTCCATTTTTTAGTGGATTTGTTTTATTATTTTAGTGGAATAATTTGTTTAATTCAATTATTCTTAATTTATGCTGGTGAAAACTCACTTCCAATTGTAATTTTCAGGTTGATCTTGCTATAGAAACTATTCAGAATACACAAACATGATACAATGTTGGATAAATATAGAAATACTACTTTGAGGACAATGTCAACACCACTAGAAGAGCAAGCTTGAAGCATTTTAACACCATTTGCCTTCAAAAAGTTTCAAGAAGAACTTGGAAGAGCAAGTCAATATCTAGTCTTTGAAAATTTCGGCAATAAATTCATCATAAAATATTTTAAGGAAAATAATATCCCAAAGCACAAGGTATTTTTTGATGGTAAGGTAACTACATGTAGTTGTAAGTAATTTGAATTTTGGGGAGTACTTTGCCGACACATATTGAGCGTATTTTGTCACAAGGATTGCTTTGAAATCCCCATGGCATATTTACCATCTCGTTGGCATCGTGATGTCTTACATGGTAAAGAAGGGTGTTACACAGCTCACAATGACAATAGTTCAATGGATGTTAACAATTTAACTGTTTGAGATGATATTGTCCATTGCCCTCCAACTTCAAAGACAAAAGGGCATCGTAAGCAAAAGCGGATGAAAGGAGGAGTAGAATTAAGAAAACAAAGCAAGGCTTGTGGACTTTGTAAGCGTGGTGGCCATAACATTACCACTTGCCCGAAAAAAGAAAATTTTGATCCATCGATTAATCATATCAAGAAAAAGAAAAAAAAAGATTTCGGGAAACATAGGTTTAAATCCTATATTTTCTTTGAAGTATTAGGTAATTATACTTGAGTATGATAACTATTTTATATTTGTTTTGGATATACTAATTAAATTCTTTTGTCTTAATATTTTAATATTTATTGTTTCATAGGTTGGTGAACGGGCAAGTGGAACCTCTTTTTGAGCAAATGGGAGCTGTTTTTTGATCATCTTAGGTGCAAGTGAGAGCTGTTTTTATTTTATAAGCAAATGGAAGCCACCTTTTGTCATTATGAATGAAGAAAAATCTAGTTTTGTGTTTTAGGTAATTATACTTTTAGTATCATAACTATTTTATTTTGAATATACCAATTAAGTTCTTTTAAGTCAATTTCAATATGTTTCCATTTTATTGTTTCATAGGCTGGTGGACGAGCAAATGGAGCCTCTTTTTGAGCAAATGGAAGCTATTTTTTTATCAATCTTAGCTTCATTTGGGAGCTTTTGCCATCATGAATCAAGACAAAATTAATTTTGTTGTATTATACTTGTTTCACGGGTTGGTGAATGATGGTCTCACGACTATGGTAGCAGCTCAGGTGATATCTACTTTTTGTAACACTAATTTTTAGGTTTGCACAGTTTCCATCTCCTTTTGTTTTTAATTTTCTTATTTTATGTTATTATTGCTTTTTTTTTTTTGGGTTGCAGTGATTGTTGGTGTTGCTACTTTATTTTGGCTAAGGAGACGTTCAAATACACATGATGAGGCTAATTGTCATGACCTTGATATGTGTAGTTAGTTCAAACTTGAGTTAAACCTTTTACATATAGAAAAATTAGTTCTTTCATTGGTTCACTTTTTTGAATTTGGTGTTTATGATGTTTTTTTTATGTGCAGGATTGTATTGAATTGAATTGTTGAGTAATCTCCTAACAGTTAATCCAACCAGGTTGTAGCAATCTATTACCTTTTTAAATCCACAAGTTTCACTTATTCATAGGTAAGTTTTCTCATACTTGTACGGTTAAAGTTCTGGGATGTTGCTTAACTAATGTTCAATCAACTCTTTTTATTGTTCATTCTTTGGTTGCAATTGGAATTTTTATGTAGTGGGTTCTATTTACTTGATACTTTTTAGATTTGGCACACAAGGCATGATATAGTATATGACAAACCATTATATGCATAGTTGATGATAATAAGATAATGCAGATGGCCTATAGCATGGAGTATATAATAAGTAATAAGTGATTAAAATACATTACATATTTTGATTGTTACATTTGTTTGGCATATTTTCTTCATTTGGCAGGATTGGATGATAAATCATTTGATAAATACATACTCAATAACAACAAAGATGCAAGGAAAAAAATGGAGTACATGTTTACTGCCTGCCAGTTGGTGATATGGAGGAAGATCTAGACAACAAGTATTATATTTTTGGTTTGTTGTTGGAACTAATGTAGATAATTGATGTTTTAAATGATATTACAGGAGGATGTTTGTTACATATTTTTCTTTTAATTTAAATGGATGCTAAGGATGTTTTTGAATTCAAATGAAAGTGTGGAATTTATACGAGGATGCTATATGTGTTGTTTTAATTTATCCAAAATAATAAAAAATGATATCTTTGTTAAAAAAATGTTTATTATTGGCGGCTGAAGAATATTGTCGCGTAAATACAATTTGGTTGTATTTTGTTTTGAGAAATTGGAAAAAAAAAAAAAGATAATAGAGGGTCTCTCCCATGAGATATCAGGCATGATGGTCTATCACTTTAGTTGACAAAATGAAAAAATAGTAAAAAAATAGGGTCCACTAATGAAATGACTACCAAAAAAAAAAGTGAACAAAGAAGAGGAGAGGGACGTAATGGGACTTCTAGTGGTGATGTGACCGTAATTGGTGAGAAGAGAACTCGTATTCTCAATGATGTTGGAGTACGCTTTCTATTGGGAGGGGGAGGTTGCAATTCCATCGGAATGGAGCCCACTAGAGAAATGATCAGACAGAAAAAAAATAATAAAAAAATGTAAAAACTGGACGTGCAATAGGAAGATGACTTTAAGGGTAAACTTGGAATGATTTTCAGGGTTGCAATTCCATCGGAATGGGGCCCACTAGAGAAATGATAGGACAGAAAAAAATAATAAAAAAATGGGAAAACTGGACGTGCAATAGGAAGAGGAGTTTAAGGGTAAACTTGGAATGATTTTCATCTTTGACGGCTGTTAGAATTTTTATGGATTTTGTTAACATGTGCCCTAAGGGCACATGATAAGTTTCTTAGTTTTGTGTTTTGTTTAGTTTCTTAAGTTTGTCCGAATGAGCTGATTTTTTTATATTTATATTTTTATACTATTTGGATCATATCTAAAAAAATCAGCTCAATTGGAGACCTCTAACACCCTCTAGTACCACGAACACATAATTTAGACTTTAATAGTATGAATGAACGACTGACATTTAAAGTGATTTATTTGGAGGGTTAGATATCTCTGATTGAGCTATTTTTTTGTGGACATCTTATGAGTAATGATAATATTATATTTACAAAAATTCAACTAATTTGAAGATCTTTAACTTGCAAAAAAACCCCTTCAAAAATAACCTTATCGTGTGCCCTTAGGACACACATTAACAATACCCAATTTTTATCTCCTATTTAAGGTTTCCAATGCAACAAGTACATGCATTAAATGCATCTTAACATGTGCTCTAAGGGCACATGTTAACAAAACCCTTCAAATATTGCCACCCACCCACAATGGGGTCAAGACTCAAACAAAAGTTGTCCCAAGATGACACAGGACTAGAGAGGAGGAAGATCAGGAGGAGGGACTTGGTAGGCAAATTATACAGTGTACAATCTCTAATACATCAGAGACTAGTCTCGTAGTGTAATAGAGCATTGCAGCAGCTTAGTACGATCGCAATTTTGTCTCGTAGTGTAATACACTATTATAATATTGATACGTACCATATTATCAACAAACCAACCTCCCCCATCAACTTACTGATTTTAGAAAATGCTACTTATACAAATAAAATGTAACAATAGATTTGGACTGAGTAGTCTAAATTCACACGGTATATTACTGTTTAGTCACAATTATCTTTAATTTATCTAATTCATCTTTTAAATTCCTTATTGACTGTTTAGTCTTTTTTTCGTAAATAACAACCTTTTAGTCTTTTTCTCAAATACATGTCCATCTTTTACTTACATGTATTACCAATTTTACCTTTCTCCCTTATTTTTTAAAGGCGGACAGCTGGAGAGAGAGAAAGTTAATTATTTCTTGTTTTAAATCTTTAAAATGTTATATCTTTTAAATTAAAAATCAGATTTTGATAAAATTTATATTTTTGGAAAGATTTCGACGAGATCTTCAAAACTAAACTAGTTAATAATATTTTTTTCGCTTTTTTTTTTTGAAAAATATGCAAATCTAATTTTGTAATTGCAAAGCAATTTGAACTCAGAAAATGTGAAACCTACTACCTTTTTTACTGCATGTTTTACAATCTTATGTGGTCATTTTTTTTTACTGCATATCAAAAGTTACCTTCATTTAGCACATTTAGTTCTTTGTAAGTTTGATATAATTTTTTTTTCTCTTTTTCTTTTTTTTTTCTTAGTTGCTAATTTTTTTGTTGAATGTCAGCCACTTGTGTGATTTTTTCTTTAATAAATAGTGTCTTATTTTTTAGGAGTAATTGGTTTAGTGTTTGTTAAGAGAAACTTGTTCATCAAGTTGTTTGTACGTAGGTTGTTGAGTAGTAGGCCCACTTCTATTTTGTTAGCTAGTTTTAGGAGTTTGGAGTTGTGCTAGACGTGTTCAACTGGAGTAGTGTGGCCGTGGTAGAAGTGTAGTACGTGTTAAAATATAATTTTGCAATGCAAATTTGATTTTGCAAATTTAAATTTAATTTTGCAAATTTTGTAATACAATTATTTTTTTAAAAGAAAAAAATATTGTTAACTAGTCTCATTTTAAAGATCTCAATGTAAGATTTTAAAAAATATAATTTTTATGAAAAACTGATTTGTATATTAAAAGTTATTATGTCATTTTTTGTTTTAAAAACAAAATAAAAAAGTTAGTTGGTACTTACTGCTTCTGTATTTATGACTGGGGTATTTTTGTCCAGCAAAATACATGTGTGGTTTTTTCACTTTTTTGGATTAAACTGTTATATATAATACTTTTTTTTTTTTGAATCTAAGGTGTCTGGGCCACCACATAGTGCACCCAATTATTCCTTGGGGCGTGAGTAGACCCCTCTCATCTACACAGAATTAAGTCAGAATTTAATGAGAGTGGTCATCATAATACTTTTAGCTGGAATTGAACCATCTTATTACTCCTCAAATAGGACTAAACTGTTATTCCCCATGTAACAATTAAAATGCATGGTTATATATATTAATTAATTATTGATCTTGTACTTTGACTTTATGGATTTTGTTCAAAATTTCACCAGTTTACTATTTTGTCAAAAAAAAAAAAATTGTACGCGTAGCGTTACTCTTGATTATACTTGACCGTTCGATTCATCGACCAGTAAATCAATGTTATTCATAGGCATAGCAGGCTTCATCACAGCTAAACTCGATCATCTCGGCTATAGGTAGTAATAACTAGCTAATAACGTACTTGGCCGGCCTTCTTTTTTTTATTGTGCATTTACTGCCAGTCAGATTTCTTTGACGTACAAAAAAGAAAGAAATACTTCAATCCACCCGTTGGGAGTTTGGGACCTACGTATAACCTTATATAAATATAAACATAATATCAATTTTTGTGATTTGGTTCATCTCTATGTAGGAAGGGCTCCAGCAGGAAGACATATGAGATGATTTAAAGGCTAATGTTTTTTTTTTAATGTAGACGGTGTCTTCGCCATGAAAAATATCTTCATAAAAAATAGCTAATTCCATAACTTTTAGTTCCATAAAATGTTGACTATAAATCAATGATATAAAAGATGTTAAATTTGTAGATTTTTTAAAGGCTGATTTGAAGGTATTGAAAGGATTTATTTTTAGTGAGGATGATATTCACGGTGAAACCATCATTCACAAAGTCAGCCCTTGGTAGGGTTCATCCCTACTTGGGACCCCATAGAATAGTGTATCCAAACATGTCCCCCAATAACATTACTCTTTCTACCCGCAGCTAGTACTGTTATTATTAGAAGATTAGGTTGGTTAAAATGACGTTCGTACGTCCACCATCACAAAAACAACCATAAGACCCGACAACATTTATAACGTATTAACCCCACTATAATAGCTACCCCACTAAATTCTCTAGAGTAGGTCAGTGTCCGTATATAAATAGAATATATATCTCAACTGTTAAACTATAGAAATCCATACTTCTGACCACTCTAACAAATTGTTTTCGGCAAGAAAATATATATAATTTATGTCCATTTTCCTTATCTTTTTTTTTTTATTTAAAATCTAAGTAACTAGAGCGTGGACCACTACCGAGAGCATTAGAGTGATCAATTAAAAAATGGCCAAGTTGAAGAAATGCCTCCAAAACGAGTGGTGGTTCAAAGTAGGACCGCAAAATTCAAGAGCAAAAGCAAATTTATAATCTTTAGATTGGGGATTTTTTGGAGGAATTTTGTAAGGACCAAGAATTTATTGAAAAACTAATTATAAATCTTACTAGTTTTTCAATAAATCCTTAGTCCCCACCGACTCCCTACCCAAAAATCTCCCATCCAAACGGACTATTCGTGGATAGTGTTACTTGAAATGAGTCGATCTACTGAAATTATAAAGCCAACAGTGCGGGGCTCCCGATAGTAATTAACCTTTGTAACCATGAATGTTACTGCTGATTATTTGTGACTATAATAAGCGGAAAAGTGCTTTGCATCATTCTTTCACGCTTCAAGCGAAACAAAGAGAACCAAAATATGTCAAACAATAATATTTTTTGGACCAATGGGTTTATAAAACAGTACTGCTGTTTGGCCCCCCCATGTTACAAAACAAATGCCAGATGGCTTATGTGGCAGGGTGGGACCTACCACTTTCCCCTCCCAAAAGTGTTATGAGGGGGTTTTCAACTTATGTGGGTCCCACTTTCCCCTCCCAAAAGTGTTATGAGGGGGGTTTTCAACTTATGTGGCAGTGGGACCCACGTGCCACATAAGCCATCTGGCATTTGTTTTGTAACATGGGGGGCCAAAAAGCTTTACTGTTTATAAAATTGGTGCTAGACGCTTATATGGCAGGGTAAGACCCACCACTTTTTCTCCTTCCAAAAATATTTTGAAGGGGTTTCGAATTGGCATGGCAGTGGGACTGACCATACCACGTAAGCATCGGGCACAACTTTTGTAATTTGGTCGGTCCAAATAGCACTACTGTATGTCAAAATCTTGGATGACTAATCTAAAGTGGACCTCAAGGCTGGGTTTGAAGTCTGGACTATTATCTGTACCACCTGACTGTGGTGGGCCATAACCATACGGCCCCAAAGATCAGAACCAAAGGTCCACAGAGACAGCTCTGCCAATTAATTAATTAAATACCATCAGCCAGCCAAAAACTGAATTAGAGAAGCATGAAACATCACTGTCAACTGATCAACACATTCATTCAAAAGATCCAAAAACAAAATAAATACAAAGGCCATTAGTTCAGAAAAGCAAACTAGCTAATCATGTATACCCAAGCGTCGTGTACATACGTTGCGCGTGCGTGATGAACATAAAGAACTTTTACTAGTTTTAAATTTTTAATTGAATACAAAAAAAAAAATAGATGTTAAAGAGAGAGAGGCTTTGATGAAGATAATTAAGATAGAGAAAATTGTGAGAGAGAGATTTAAGCAAGTGGTGAGGGTCTAGTGTGAAATATTCATATTGTGTAATTTTGAGTCACAAAAAATTATTATAATATCCTATATATTTTTCGAAGAAAAATATTTCTAAAGATTTTAAATGTAAAAAACCTAAAAAAAAATGATTGGCTTAATTAATAGTATAGATTAATAGATATATGTAATAATATACAAAACACAGACATAACACCACCTAGCTAAATCCTCAAAAGACCAAAAAATGTGTGCGTGTTTTATTCATGATTAACTGTTGACAGAGGAACTTCAACTACTTTGCAGGAGGAAAAAAAAAATCAAATAACGTAAAAAGAGTAGATGAGTCCCATCAGAAAGACCGAAAACAAGCAGCAGTTTAAAAAGATACGAAAAACTAAGGGGAGTGCGTCAAGATGACACTATCTTTTTTATCGATTGCTGTTGGGACGAATTGATGGCCCTTTTCTCCTCACTAAAGTGCTTTGAAGCAGTTTCGGGTCTAAGAGTGAACACTTCTAAGACTCGTTTAATTGGTGTTGGAGCTACACATCAGCTAGAGGGTTGGGCTAAAAGACTTGGTTGTCTCACTGATAACCTTCCTTTTACTTATTTGGGAATGCCTCTTGGAGCAAAGGCCAATTCTAAAGCCATTTGGGACTCAATTATTGAAAGATTTGACAAAAAACTCTCAACTTGGAAGAAGAACCTACTGTCCAAAGGAGGTAAATTGACTCTCATTAAGCATGTTCTCTCATGTTTGCCAATATATTATTTTTCAATCTTTAAGGCACCCATGTCAGTCATTAACATACTTGAAAGAAAGATTAGGAATTTCTTGTGGGATAAGGAGGGAGATACTCATGGATTTCACATGGTTAACTGGACCCTTGTTTGCAAGCCAATTGAAGCGGGTGGATTGGGCATCAAGCGTCTACATGAACTTAACCTTGCGTTGCTGGGAAAATGGTGTTGGAGATTTGGTTTGGAAAAGAAGAGTCTTTGGTTCTCGATAATCTCAGAAAAATTTGAAGACTCCACATCAGGTTGGTTCCCAAGTAAGGTA
>MVGT01002761.1:134793-176460 GCA_002174775.1 Macleaya cordata
CTACTGACCCTCTCCTAGCTCTATCAAGTTTGCAGAGTTGAGGAAATCAGAGGTTTAGGGGTTGGTCCCCTAACCAACTGTCAAACCAAAACGACACCGTCGAGCCAGACCCAATCTTAATGGAAGACGCTGATTTTACTAAGGAGCTACAGAGGCGATGCTTTTCCAGCAGCAAATACCATGAGGTAACTTTATCGGATCCGGATACCAAGTTGAATTTGTAAAGCCATATTTAGCAATGATGAATTGACACCATAGTTGATCTTTCTCCACCCGAAAGCGCCAGCACCATTTCATAAGGAGAGACGTGTTCATTACTTTTAATTTCCTGATCCCTAAACCTCCATGTTTTGTGGGAGAGCACACAAGCTCCCAATTGACTAGGTGGATACCATCCTGATCTCCAGATTTGGACCAAAGGAATTTTCTCATCAAGGCTTCTAGTCGGGTAATAACAAGTGCAGGAGCCTGAAAGATGGACATGAAAAAAATTGATAAGTTTGATAAACAACTTTTGATCAAGGTTAGGCGACCCCCTTTGGATAATAGATTTCGTTTCCATGTAGAAAGCTTTCTTTCAAACTTCTCTACAATTGGATCCCATATTGCAATAGACTTTGCTTTAGCGCCTAAAGGGATGCCAAGATATGAGAAAGGGAGAGATTCCGTGATGCAGCCGAGACGTTCTGCCCATGAATGCAATTGAGGGATTTCACCAACTGCAACCAGCTTTGTTTTGGTTTGGTTAACTCTTAGACCTGCAACTGCTTCAAAACACTTAAGGAGGCTCATTAGATTAAACAGTTCCTGCCATGTAGCGTCAATGAAAAAGATTGAGTCATCGGCGTAATGGAGATGAGCAATGGGAGTTGCCCCATCCGCTACTTTAAAACCTGAGATCTTGCCAATGGAAATACCTTTATCAATGTACCTAGAAAAACCTTCCATGGCGATATTAAATAGATGGGGTGAAAGAGGGTCTCCTTGCCTGAGACCCCTAGTAGCCGAGAAGTTTCCGAATGAAGAGCTATTAATTAAAACAGAAAACGAGGCAGAAGCATAGCAAAATTTCATCCATTTACACCATTTTTGGCCAAAACCCATCCTGTGGAGAATGCTATCCAAGTATGACCAGCTAACCCTGTCAAATGCCTTTTCGAGATCAATTTTGCAAACCAAACCAGGGAGGTTTGATTTTGATCTTGAATCGACCAACTCGTTGGCGATAAGAATACCATCTACGATCTGACGACCGGCGATGAAGGCTGATTGTTGTGGGGAGATAAGTTTTGGCATTACTAGCTTCAACCTAGATGCCAATACTTTGGAAATGACCTTGTATGTGCTGGTGAGAAGACTTATGGGTCTGATATCCTTGATGGTTTATGTGTGGTCTTTTTTGGGGACCAGTGTGATGAAGGTGACATTGTGTCTTGGGTCTATGCTTTCATGGTATAGAATTCCTCGACAGTTCTCATGAAATCAACTCTAATGAACGACCAACACTTTTGAAGAAGATGATAGGATATCCATCTGGACCTGGGGCTTTTTCAGACCCTAAATCCTTCAAAGCCGAAAGGACTTCCTCCTCTGTGATTTGATTCTCTAAGATGTTTGCCTCAAGGCCTGACAACTGGTTAAAATCAAGTCCACCAATGCCTGGGCGAGGAGAAAATTCCTCGGAGAATAGGTTGGAGTAGTAGCCAATAATATGGTCTTGATTGGCCTTTTGATCTGTGGTTAAGACACCATCGATGAACAACTCTTGAATTCTGTTACTACGTCTACGGGCAGAGGCAGTTTTATGGAAGAAAGGAGTATTTTTATCGCCTGCTTTCAACCAGTTAACACATGACTTTTGACGCATTGAGGTTTCTTGTTGCCTAGTCAATGACTCGTAATCTATTTTGCATTGAGCACGTTTAGCTATTTGATCAGGCGATAATGGGGAGCCTTCCTCAATAGCATCAAGATCCGAAATTTGTTGGAGGCAAATTTGGATCTTAGACTCTAATCGACCAAAAATGGTTTTATTCCATTCTTTAATTTTGAATTTGAGCGCCTTTAGCTTTTTCCAAAGGATCTCGCTAGCAAAACCAGAGAAATGAAAGGATTCCCACCATTCCTGTAGCAGATTTGTAAATCCTGGGTGATCGAACCACATCGATTCGAATCTAAAAGGTGTTGGACCCCAAGAGGGATCCGAGGCATCTAGTATAAGGGGAATGTGGTCAGATGTAGGCCTAGTTTGTGCAAGTTGAGACACATATGGGTATTTATTTTAGCGGTAATGGCAGCTCTCAGTAAGAGAAACACAAACGATGGGTGGATGACGGTGATGTTGGAGTTGCAGCTCAATTCAAGCCATAAGAGGATGAGTCGTCCCACATAAGAGAAGTAGCTAATAAGATATGATATTCTTCTTTTACATAGCATCAAGATTTTTTAAGATAAAACTCTGAAACCTAGCGCTCCCGCTCCGAAAGTATTTTAGAACTAAGAATATTTTTTAATCGGCCGGTCCGACGCTCCCGCTCCCACTTTCGTTCCCACTCTGACCCTCGCTCTGGTTACTTAGCTCCACACCAAATCCCAAGTCCACTGGACAGGTGTTTAAGTTGGGAATAATATTGGTGTTAAGGGTGAGCTAATTTAATATGGCATATCAGAACACAAATCCACACTTGATAGACCTAACGGCCACACGTGCTCTATGTCACCCAATAGAGTTCCACGTGTTAGGCTTAATATAACCCTATACGTGAGGAGATGTGTTGAGAATAGTCCACTCCACATAGTAAAATAAAAGCCTTAATACAACTCAAAATTTAAATATCTTGCACCACTCCACTCGTTGGCAAGTGGTGATGCCCACAAACTAAAATACTTGCACACAAAAGCCCGGAAGCTGAATTAAAAGCCAACGATCATCACTCAAATCTCCTAAATCAAAGTAATCTGAGGTCGCATGCAGACGGTATTGAATATGGATTTTTTTTTTCTATTTTTTTTTTTTAAGGGAAAGGGTGTTAAATGGATCCTTAATTATGACATCGATGGATGACGGTTGATGCATTTGTTGAATCGATGATCATCAATGAGAACTCACAAGGAATCGATGCTGGCCGGTGGACATCGCACTCTACTATCTCCGAACCAAATTTTGAGACTTGAATCTGCAACCGGCAATATTTGATTATTTTTACACATCCATACCATCCATCTAACAAACTAGTTAACAAAAGAGTACAAGATTATTTCTTCTTAAATTAGGTTTCATGAAGAGGGAATGAATAGATTAAAAAATATTAAAATCTTAATTAATGCTTGCTAAGGCGGATTGGCTCGCGGGTTATATAAGATAACCCAGTTTTTTGGTGGGTTGAAAAAAGCCAACCCTAAATCTGCCTATTTAATTGGCGGATTGAGTTAGAATCGGGTTAGGGTAGGTTGTCGAGTCAAAAGTCATTTTGCCGGGTCCAATTCTATCCCCCCCTTAAATAAGAGTACTACGCGGAAGTTTTTTTGTGAGGTTTTTCAGGGAGGTTTTTCTTCGTATTATTTTGTTCATCATCATCATGGGTCTACAACTACTACTACTAGTACATATTGAAGAGCACCGGTGTAGTTCGTAACGGGTGTTGCTTGCTAGCCTTCCTCTTTTAAAGGCCATATTTTTTTTAAAATGTAAGAACCAACGATAAATTTTTGAAGTAGTAATAACAAACACTCAACAATACAACAAAGTCCACAAAAATTCAAACTAAAACAAACAGGGAATGTGTATATATAACACTGCTAAGTGATTGAATGGTTGAGATGAGTGGAAAATTTGAAGAAGCAGATTTTTGGGGGGAAAGGAGTTTGAGCGGTCTTGATCATCTGATCTTGATGATGACCAGACAAGGAATGTGTATAGAGAGAGCAGAGGAGGTGGTAGAGCAACAAACACTTGTCAGCAAGGGGCGTCACCACATAAGAAGCTGGTGACGTACTTTTTGAAGATGGAACCCACAAGGACCTCGTAGGCTTTCTCTGTTGGGTGATAACTGTCCCAAAACACATATTTGGAGACGTCCTCACATGTGAACGGGTTCAAGTCGTTACATAAAATTATTGCCTCTATCTTTCCTGTTCCACAGCATCCTTTGGTCACCTCTTGAAACCCTAAATTAATGTTGCAAATAAATTAACCCGTAAAAATAACCTAAGAGGTATTTTACTACTTAAATATAGTTAACATGAATGTAAATAATTAGGTGTGCAAAATATATGTGCTTCTTAATAGAAATAATTAAGCTACTCCTCCATACGGGTTGGGCATTGGACATCCCCACCTGTTCTGTTTTGGTCAATTTGGAACGAAAGAAATCGAAGTACGTTTAAGGAGAAGAACAAAATTGTACATAATATTTGCATTGAAGTAAAATTAAAGATAATTTGATCGTAAATGCTGATCTAATAAATATGTCATCTAAAAATGACTTGCATTTCAGCTGCTAAATTAGTTAGGAAAGCAAATTCTTACATTGACTAACACTAAATAACACAGTTTTGATGTCACAAACTGTCACATAAAATATGCAATGACTCATCTTAATTTCTTTTTATCCATCTTATTGTCATTTTTATATAAATGTTATTTTGTCCACCTACTTTTTAAGTTCGTCAAATATTACCTTCTACGGCTAACTAAATGATGCAGGACAAATTTCGTGGGTCCGTCTTCAATTTTAGCTTTAATTAAGAATTTAGTAATTTTTAAATTTTAGCTAGTAATTTTCTTTATTTGGGTATTTTTATTTTATTATGTAGTAGTTTCCTTGTTAGATTACAAGTTTCTTTTCAATTACAATTCTATTTGGTTTTGGAAACCCTTATTATTATATAAGGAGATGTAGTAGACAATTTATTAGAAGAATTCTATATAGTTTTGATTAATAATATTTGAGTTTCCTCATTAGTTGAGAGTTAATTTCGAGTTTTTCAATTCTAAACGTGATTTAGAATTTTTCTCGTTTTTTCCGCTGCGTCAATTGGTATCAGAGCGAGGATTCGCCTGGCTTGATAGCGATTACAAAGTAAAAAAACGAAACCCTACTGACGATGATCATGGGGAAGATTAAACTTAGCATTCTTCGTTGGATTTTGCCAAAGATGAACTAAGGGAGATCTAATCTATCAAAAAAAAAGCGTTGCTGATTTCAATCAACAACAACAACAAAAAAAAAAGAGTTTGCGGAGCCGAGTGAAGTTCATACTACTGAATTTGCAGGTCTCCGATTTAAATAGAAGAAGAAGAGGGCTGCCATTGATCACAACAGTGAAAATCAAAGGAGAAGAAGAAAGGAAAGGAGGAAGATCTGTCCAACGCCGTTACTGGTTTCCACCCTCATTGCCATCATCTTCAAGATCGGTGAAGGTCTGCCTAGGGGTTCTATAAACCCTTGTGGTTGTTGGTACGTGGAATTAGGGAAGAGAAGATGTATTGAGTTATGTTAAGATATTGGGTTTTATAACATAAGCCCATTGGTAAGTTGTCTCACTTAAGACCCGTTTAAGTTAGACCAGCCCACTTCCTTTAATTCTAATGTCTTTTACTTAATTAACTAGCCCATTATTTTATTCAAGCTTTTTAATCCAACGTTAATTAAGCCCAATTATTAACGGAACTCTAAATTCAGCCTAGCAGAACCTATCCCAACATTTAACAACAATCTGTTTAATCCTAGAACCAGTCTAACAGGGAACTAGTTCAGACTAAACCAGTACAATCCAGTACGGTCCAAATCTGCCATGATACTACACCTACTTCATTGACCAAATTAGTACAATGATTATTAAAATTGATGATTTTGATAATTGTCGTAAAGCATATGATGACGTAGATGGTGAAGATATACAAGTGTTTTCTCAATTTATCTCCAAGCCACGATTACATTGGGATGAGCAACGTGATAGGCAACTATATATTAGAGAACGACGCCAAGGAGTACAAGTTCACAAGCAGTCCAGAATTCCACTCTTTGATTGCCAATTTTATATTGATTTTTGGCTTGAAAAGATTGAAAATCTTTTATGGAAGAACAGGATTTGTGATGAAGATAAGGTGTTTATAGTTGAACAACATCTTTCGAAGGCAACTTATGAAGGACTTAATGCTATGCAGTGGAATCGGCTTGACAGAGGAGTTGCAATAATTAGTGATTGGCCTACGTTTAAGAAGATAATGCGGATTGTATTTCTTCCTCAAGAGGACCATACAACGGTTAATTCGGCTATTAATCATAGGGAAAGAGATCTAGGTCAAGAGCTAGATGAGTTGAAGCAACAGGTTCAACAATTCATTTTGGGATTAAATGTCGACGCTAATCTGAAGCAGGTTTCAGCAGTCACTACAAACAAGGTAAACTCTAATCCTGTAAATTTACCTATCATTGATGATGTGGCAATTGAAATAGGGATCTCTATGGAACGAGTTGAAGAGGAAAACATAGCTGATGTTTCTAAGGATTCTGAGGTAATATCTAGTTGTGTTTCTTCTATTTCTTTACCTACATGTGATAAAATTATTTTAGAAGCCGAAATTCTTGTTGAACGTGATGATGATGAGCTGATCAATCTCAAAGAGGAAAGCACAGATGTTACAATTGATCCACCCAAAATTGAAGCCATTGTTGATAATGATTTTCAAGAGGTGATGAATCATGTCAAATCTAAGGAGGAGACATATGAGTTACAACAAATTGGTGTCACACCACTTGAACTCCATCCTTATGAAGATCCTTTTGATCAGTTTTGCACACCCACTATAGTTTCATCTGGTTATCTACGAGATTTAATTGGACAATCTCTATTAGTGTTCATGGTAAAGGATGACTTTGTTGCAGATATCTTCAAATGTTTCCGAAGTTTTAAAGAGAGCTTCATGTCGTGGAGTTACAAATTCAGAAAGGAAATTCATCGAAGTATTTTGCCGTTTTTGTTAAATCATGAACTACTCATCATTCCTATACATAATTCAAGAGAGAGTCATCTCAAAGAAGTAGTTGGGAGAGAATATCAAATTCCACAAGATGACTCGGGACGAGTCTTTCTCAAGTGGGGGAGACTGATGCAGGACAAATTTCGTGGGTCCGTCTTCAATTTTAGCTTTAATTAGAAATTTAGTAATTTTTAAATTTTAGCTAGTAATTTTCTTTATTTGGGTATTTTTATTTTATTATTTAGTAGTTTCTTTGTTAGATTACAAGTTTCTTTTCAATTACAATTCTATTCGGTTTTGGAAACCCTTATTATTATATAAGGAGATGTAGTAGACAATTTATTAGAAGAATTCTATATAGTTTTGATTAATAATATTTGAGTTTCCTCATTAGTTGAGAGTTAATTTCGAGTTTTTCAATTCTAAACGTGATTTAGAATTTTTCTCATTTTTTCCGCTGCGTCACTAAAGTACTACTCTATAGCCAAAGGAATGTAGGGTTTACCATGCAACTTTAATTGCTGAATGAGAAAAATAATGTTGCGCTAGTTCAGGAAAATAATTTGACAAAATAGCACTCCATTTTCATAAAATGTGATAACTTTTACTCTATGGATCGATCATAAATATATATACATTTCTTTGGTTTTCTGAAAATAAAACAAAATACGGAAGGAGTACTTAATAAGAGGAATTAGCGCTTATTTAATGAGAAAATTATTTGACATTAAAAAAATGCTACTTAATATTCCAATTTTATTCATAAATTTTACTTTAACTTATTCTAGAAGGCTAGGTTTGAGAAGTTAAACAAAATTGATTATATTATCAACGAGACACTTTGATATTCCACCCAACGTTTTACTTAGATCAGCCCAATTATTTGTTGGTTTCGTAGAACCTACCGTATCATTTTTATAAAATGGCATATCAGTTCTATAAATCCAATAAACCACTTTATTAATATATTATCAATTTTATATAATCGAACGAGTCAATTTATATTGTCAGGTCTACAAAGCTCACAATTCATAAGTTGAATAAGCAAAAAGTTATTAATAGTCCAATAAGGGATTTGAGAATCTTGCAAAATCAATATACAAATATTTTAGACCACTCCATTAATTGTCAATTAGTTTTGAGTGGGATGCTCACAAACATAATTAATAAAAGTAGAGCTGAAATATCAATTCCCTATGAACCAAAGAAAAAAAAATTAAACAAAGTACGAATGCAAAGAAGAGTGAAATATATATATATATATTATAAAGATGAAACCTTAATTGCCACATGTTATCATCAAATTGATCCTTAAAATTTAAAGAAATTGGGTTAACGTAACTCTTTCCTCTTATGAGTGGGTTAAAAAAAAACCACATTATAAACACATGACCCAATGTATAGAAAAAAAACATATATTTTCACCAAAATTATCCTCACATTATAAACACATGACCCAATATATATAAAAAAAATATATATGTCTACCTAAATTGATTCTTAAAATTTAGATAAAATTTTTTATAAAAAATGTCCGTTCATTGAATGGGCCACATAAGACTTATTAATTATACATACCATAATGGCGAGGGCGGTTGATGAGATCCTGGAGGGGAGTGTAAATATCAACATAGACAGCTCTTCCATGTTGAAATTTAGAGTTAAGATTGTCAAGTTCTGCGGAGAGCTTGGAGTTAAAGATCTGAGCTGCTTGGTTGTAACTATTTGCACACTTCCTTTCTTTCCCTCCACCTAGGGTTCTCTGTGATGGAAGGCATCCTATTGTCGGAGTACTGAATACTCCAAACCTACGTGCTACCATTCCGTGCAGTTCCTGTAACAAAATATTTAATTTGATTTTTAGATCATTCATTAAGGTGTAATGCTATTTTACAGTGGGTGCATATTACGTCCATCATCAAGCCGTCAAATGTTGAATAGTCAACTCCACCGTTCTTTGACCGCATTAATACACCCAATGGTTGGATGATTGATGGTATTGTGTTTAGAAGTGGTTGCATGCAATCAGAAGCACAACCAGAAGGGGGCTCTCCCTAGCTATAACGAGGGTAGCTTTTGTAAAAAGTAGATTTTTTATATAAAATTTTTTTATAGGAGAAATATTTCTCTTGGTTGATTTGATTTTAGCCAAGCCAAGCTTTAAGCCATAATGTGTTGCATGTGAGTCACCACCTACTCAATAAATCTGACCGTCCACGTTACTAAAAAGTAGGGGTTAGGATGAAGAGGCTAACATTGGGCCATATAGATGGGGTCATATATCGGCTCTCTTACTTAAATGCATTACTAATTTTACCTTTTTTTCTTAATTTTTAAAGGTAAATAAGCTTGAAGGAAGTTTGTTATTTTCTGTTCAAAATTCTGTTTCTTTTAACCCAAAAATCATATTTTGATAAAATTTATATTTTTAGAAAGATTTCGACGAGATTTTCAAAACTAGACCAGTGAATAATATTTTTTTTCGAAAGACACACAAATTCAAATTTGCAATTGTAAATTTGATTTTACAATTAGCAATTTAAACTCGAAAAATACAAAACCTACTACCTTTTTATACTAGTTTATTTTGTTGAATGTCAGCCATTTGTGTGGACTTAAGGAACAAGTTCCTCGTAACAAACATTGTCCATAATACTCTCTCTTAGAGTTAGAGCAGAAATTTTTTTTTACTTTTCTTGTTGGTGTCAACAGTGGAATTTGAACCATCAACCTCAACCACTTTGGATCGCCCTTGATATCATGTTGAACACCTATTTTTTATAAATAATCTCTAGAAAAAGTTATTAATATTATATGTATAGGTTGTTGTGTAAGTGGGCCTACATCCCTAATATCTACATCAGCCATTAAAATAATTTTCGGGTCACTTTTGGGACCCATTTTTAGAGAAGAATAGACTGGTTAGAGGAAATAAAATTAGCTAGCCATAACATTAATAAATAAAAATTAAAAAAAAAAAAAAAAAGAGAAAGCAAAAGGGAAAAAGAAAGGAAAAAGGAAGGAACAAAAGTTTGACCTGAATGAAACTGGAAGCACCTTGGACCATAAGATCAGCGTAGGCGGGGACATCGTAGTTTGACCTTAATTTTGAAAGAAAATAGGTATTAGCAAGGTCGTTGCTCCCTGCCACAATTAGATACAAGCTCTCCGATACAATATCTTCAACTTTCTCATCTCCTGCAATTGTTTTAACCTTCTCTATGTATTCTTTGAATAATTCTATTTGTTTGTCCAACCCCAAAGCATTCTGAGTTTAAAATTAAAGAGCGAAAAAAATTTAATCATCATTTTAATTTATTAATTAGTAAAAAAGAAAATAAAAAAATATATTGAGCAGAAAAATAATACATTTAACAAAAAAAAAAGTTAGAGAAAAATGAAAATATATGTTACCACTATTTGAGTTGTAAGTGGATCATATCCTGCACCACCGGATGCGAAGCTTACGCCGGTAAGGAGGTCATCAGGTCCCAGTGTTGGATCAAGATACGCCGGTAATAGGTCCTTAATTCCCAACATTTTAACTGTTAAAAATTAGATGATAAGGAATAATTAAGACTAATGAGGTGGGGTTTTAGCTCCTAAACTCTGGTAAAGAGAAAAAAAAATTAGGGCCCATTTGGTTAGTAATTAATTGTGGATGAAGAAAAATTTGAAAGTGTGTGGCATCAACATTTATTGACTTTATCGACTTAAATAATTTGTAACCTAAAACCATTCATAAAAAATTTCAGGTAAATTAAGGTTGCCTGTTTTAAATGAAAGATCGATGGACTCGATAACTTAATTAAATACAAAAACATATTAATCTTTTATTTATTTTGTAAAAATTTTATTAATTAATAAATCACATACAAACAATTTCAAATAAAATCTAAAAATCATAATGTATGATTAGTATGGTTACCTTTGTACAATCTAGAACTATTTTCACCATGATTAAATCTAGAACTATTTTCACCATATATATATATTTATCTTAGAGATATGTAAGATATAAGAATAAGTGATATATACATATATATGGGTCAGGTTATATAGTCCCCTTATTTAACCCCTTATCTCATCCCGCCCATGTGGAGCCCACATGCAATGTATACAGGGGCTGATTTTTTTATAGATTGATCTACATAGTAAAAAGAATATACTCACCTGAAATCAGCTCATTCTGAAATTTTTGATCTCAAATCCTTCCGTTTTAAATCAACGGTCAACTAAAGAATTGAATAGTTACCAATTTTTTAAGGGCTAATTTGAAGGGGTTAAAAATTTTAAAACGAGCTAACTTTTTTAATATGATGATATACATGGTGAGGAGAACATTCTGTAAAAAAATCAGCCCCTAAATGCATTGCATGTGGGCCTCACAGGGGTGGGATTACATAAGCCATATAAAGGGGGCTATATAACCTGACCCTATATGTATGTATATATGCAAACATTTGTATTAATTAACACCAATTAAATGTAGAAAACTGTTAGTTTAATACTACCTATCAAGTCACCAGGGATCTTGCCATTGCTAAACCTTCCAGTTGGTGTTCCACCCATGAAGTCCCTTCCATATGGAGGGTAGTTAGACTTAGCCAGTGTAGGTAGGTGGTTGTTGTTCCCCGGGTCGACGATCGAGTCTCCGAAAACAAGGACGGCCGGAACCCGTACGCCAGGAGGTAAATCAATGGCAGCTAATTGGATGAACTGAATTAGGAAGCAGGAGAGGAATACGACAGTACTAGTAAGAGAAAAAATGGTTGAAGATGAAGAAGCCATTTTTAGAGACTGAAGCTGCTGCAATGTCATTGTCTCCAATTATATATGAAGATGAGAGAGAGAGAGAGAGAGAGAGAGAGAGAGAGAGAGAGATAACTAACTTAGCTAGTTTGGTTTGGTATTGATCGATGAGTTAGGATGGGACATGCTTGTATAGACATGTATGTCCTTATCAAAATATATCACATCATTTTAAAAATTGTAATCTCATCAAAAGTCGTCTGATATTTATGAGCCCTTTATTGTTATAAGTAACTTTAAATCTATATTTGAGGGAATTAAAAGTTGGGTCGGGTTTTGAGCTTATGTCAAAATCTTGTATCCCAAGATCCTAACCCTTAATTTTAGATTAGGATAATTTTTATATAAAAATAATCTACGTGCATGGCAATGAGAACATATATCCCACGATAATTTTTATAAGAGTTTTTCGTGGTTTGAGTTTGGATCATGTTCATGGCAATGAGAACATATAGCACACACATAGCCGACGATAATTTTTATAAGATACATATAATATATTAGATTGAGGAAGGATATATAGCCCAATAATTAAAGACCACTCCATCCTAGCCGTTAGTTTTTTATTTTTTAATGGTGGACATGATAACACGTGGCAAACATAAAAGGAATTTTGAGCCGGCTCACTTATTGGCTCGGCTAAAAAATACCTAGTTACTTTATCCCCCTCATCCTGATTTTCTGGAAGAGTTATTTCTTGTTTAAGGTGAATCTTGCACATGTATCAGATTCAGATACTACTAATTCATCCTCTTTATTTTCTTTCTCCCTTCTCATGATGATCATCATCACAATGATCAACCTGCATCATCATCATCATCCATCGGTCAACAGCAGCATAAGCCACTACGTACGGACATTAGTAATGAAGAATCTCAAACGAAAATTCATCATCATTAATATAATTTGATGGATAGCGTTCAAGACTGATGAACTGCTTATAAAAATAACAGTAAGTATATTGATGATGATCAAATTGATACAGTCAGTATACATGTAGCTAAGTCGATTTAAAGTTATTATTGATGATAGATTTATATTGCTCCGATCTTCCTCAGATCCTCAAGGTTGAAGGAGAAGAAGAAGAAGAAGAAATACCTTGAATTTGTGGTTGTATCTCCGATTTTGGGGAAAAAATTGAAGTTTCTGAACGAGGTTGGTAATCTCTAAATCAAGATTGATTTTGGGGTAAAAAGTATTGTACTTTCTAGAATTCTCTGAATTTTTTAGCCGAGCTGATAAATGAGCCGGCTCAAAAGTATTGATAAAATGTAAAAAGAACAAGATATGGAACCAGTAGATCCCATTTATTTTATGGGGCCTGTTAACGTGTGCCCTTAGGGCACACGATAAGGTCAAAATTGTAAGGTATTTTTGGTCGGTTGGAGGTATAGTAATCAGCTCATTTTTTGTAGTTATGATTTTATCATCATTTATATAGTGTCAACAAAAAATCAGCTCAATCAGAGATCTTTAAAAAAATCACTTTAAATGTCAACCGTTCATTAAAGTTATAAAACTCTAAATAACTCTAAATAATATGATCATAGTACTATAAATCTCCGATTGAGCTGAATTTTTTAAGATATCATATAAGTGATGATATAATTATACCCACAAAAAATCAACTCATTTGAAAATTCCTAACGTACAAAAAAGTATCTTGCTATTTTCTCCTTATCATGTGCCTCTGGGCGCAAGTTAACAAAACCCTTATTTTATTGATATAAACCCAACATATATGGGTGCATGTTTCTCATTGATTATTTTGTCGGACATCATCATATAGCCTGCACCTCAACTGTTCTACACACATCCTCACAAACCAAGCTGCCTTTCGCCAAAACCATGCAGTGATGATGCAATTAAAACCTCTATTAATTAATTGTCAGCTCCCTAGCTAGATAGGTTGGTATAGCTGATACAAAATCTATATGCAAAATGCTAAACTTACATCATTTTCTTATTGCAAAGTTTACTGTCTAGTCATCCCATACAGTTCTCAAGTCTTATATCTCTTTTGATTTGCGTCGTTCCCAAATTAATGCAAATACTTCCCTAAATAATCTTTACAGTAAGATTTGCAGTATACTTTACAATAAGTGTAGCATCACTGAATCCATATTACGAGGATATTCCATTTATTGCACCACTATTATTGTGAGATCTACGTGGCGATAATTTAATGCTTGATCTAAAGTGAACATATATGTTTTTCTCATTACATAAAGGACAGGATAAATCACCATCATCGATAACAAGAAACATTCGTATGCTCTTAAATTTTATATATTTCGATACAAATCGTTACATTTCTATATTTTCAATTGAATCATTTAATTATGAAATTATTTATTTTACTGAATTTAAAAAAAGAATAGAAATGTTTCGAAATATTTTGAAATATTTTGTATTGTTTTCAGGTGTCTCGTAATTCTAATTTTTCGATATTATATCGAGTCATTTCGATGAATGTTTCTGTTTTTCAATAGATTGATACATTCGATCGATACAGAATTTTAAACCTTAAATATATATAGGCACGCCCTCTAACATTTTTTTATCTATTCGATGCAAGTGAGAATTGAATCTAAATCTATGCTATCAACAGCAACAGAATTTACCGTAGCTAAATTAGTTGGCATTTACTAGCTTTAAAATCAATTCTATAGTTTAAATTTCCCGAGGACTCATCTACGTATTTGGTAGCAAATCGTTGTGTGAAATGGTCATATATGGCTTTAGATATTTCAAGAGATAAAGAGTACTTAACTATTGGGTCCAGTTATATAAACCCTTTAATATAGCCCCTTTATATAACCTCTCACTTGTGGGGCCCACGTAATACATCCAGGGACTAATTTTTGGAGAGGTTATTTTTCTCACTATGTATTTTATCATATTCAAAATCAGCTGGTTCTAAAATTTTTAACCCCCTCAAATTAGCTTTTAAAAAATATGCAAGTTTTAAACTTTATTTCGAACGTTGATTTAAAACGGGTAGATTTAAGGTTAGAAGTTTTAGAACATGCTGATTTCAGGTAACCATATATGATCTCCTCATCATGTAGATCATTATCCTTAAAAATCAGTCTCTGGATGCATTACATGTGGGCCCAACAAACGAGGGGTTATATAACCTACGTAGACGTTACCTTGTATTATATCAACATCATGATCTTGTGTTTATCATGATAAGGGCATCTCAGTCGTGATCAAATATTTAATTAATCCAACAATATATTGCCATTAATTAATTATAACCAACCAATCAATTATTAATTAAGAGCAAATACCATAGTAAATCCTTATTTAGATTGTTTGGGATAGAAGTTTAAGGGATTGAGGGAAGGCAAGTGTCATGGGACAACAAAAATAGTGTCATACGGCACTAACTGTACCCCATGGCACAATACTTATATTCTACTTAAATTCTCCGAAGTGATTAGTACAGACATGGGTTGGGGGTCCTGTGTGAGTCTAGTTGATTTGGTAAGGATTTGGTTCTCTATCAATTCAATTATGGGATTGGAAATTGGAACCATTTCAACTTCTAGCTATTGTGTGAGAGTAGGGGGTGGATGGGGACTCCAGATTGAGAAGCGGTGCGGCAGAGATTGTGGTGCACGACACACTCTCTATCTCCTTTCTCAAATTCCTTATCTCCTCCCCAAATTTAAGATCGGAGCAGAGGTATTTGGTTGTTTATGGTACCCATGGTATTTGCCTAAACCTCAAAAAATACTTCTTTTTACTTGTTTGAGATGTCCATAACACATGGCCTAATAAATACACCCACGTTGATTTGCCTAAAAATGAATATATTGTTGGGGAGATGCATGTGGTTGTGCCTAACATTTTCTTTTCCTTTTCTTTTCTTTTTTTTTTGTTTTTTTTCTCCTCTAGAAAAAGTGAAAAACAAAAGAACAAAAAATTGGTTGGGGATATTAGGTTTATTAATGCATGGCAAATGTATACTTGGCGAGCAACGAAATTAGCATACGTGACAATTGCATAGAGGAGGTTATTGCACCCCCTCTTAGTACGCCCCCGCCTGTGGGGCTCACATGTGATGCAACTAGGGGCTAATTTTTTTAGAAAATATTCTTCACACTATTTATTTCATCATATTAAAAAATCAGCTCGTTCTAAAACTTCTAAACCCCTCAAATTAATTCTTAAAAATTAGTTACTATTTGATTCCCCTCCAATAGTTACCAAATAGTTACTAATTTTTAAAGGTTAGTTTGAAGGGATTAAAATTTTTAGAACTAATTGATTTTTTAATATGGTGATATACATAGTGAGAAGAACATTCTCTAAAAAAAATTAGCCCCTAGATGCATCGCATGTAGACTCCACAAGAGGAGGCGTAATAAGTGGGCGTTCTAAGAGGGGTGCAATAACCTCCCTCTTAAGACTGTTGAAATTCAAAAATATGTGCAACTAAAATGCTGAGACACCAATTGGAAATGTTTAATTGGATGATTTTGTTAGGTTGAAAAGCATTATTCATATATATAATAATTATCATTATTGTTATTCAAATATCTCCATCGAACATAATAAATGTACGTTCCTATGCAATTTGATAAACATTTCTTTGGATCTATCTTAATTGCCTTTTCTCAAGCACTTTTTTAATTTTTTGTTTCTCTTTTTGTTTTCTTTTCTGTCAAAATATATAGTACTTCCAACTTTCAAGGATGCTGGCTAACTTGCTTTAATTTTTTTTTTTTATCATCTCGTGAGGTGATCCGAATTTTTTTGAGCACCCGACTAATTCTTATGATCCGGCTAACTTGCCCTAATTCGTGATGATGTTATGAACTTTTAGGTAGAACTTTACTTTGAAAAATTGGCTTGCAAAAAAAGAGCTCATATATTATCAACAATTTGGGAAAAACAAAAAAACAAAACAAAAACCCTTTGTTCTATATTTCAATTTTCTCTGGGCTGACTAATTAATTAACCTGCTCAGTGTATCATATTATATATTTGTAAAATTATGAATTAATAAGGTCATAATAGATTAGGGCATCCTTTTTAAATGGAATAAGAGCCTTTACTTTTTGTGCCCTAATTAACCAGAAACTCACCCACCTTAGACCAGTGTGTTATAACACAGTACTGCTTTTTAGATCGACCTTTTTACATAATACATGTCTGATGCTTATGTGACATAGTTCATCTTTACTATTTATAAGGAGCTGCACCTTGCAACAGTGCAGATCCAGGCGACCATTTCAAGCCGCTTGAGAAGACAAGAAAGTAAGAAAGAAAGAGAGAAAAATGAGCGAGAGAGAGAGCCATTATATGGGGTGGGTCGTTGCTACAGCTTTGAGCTGTAGTAACGTCCTCACTGATTTTTTTTTTTTTTTAAAAAAACTTTTTTCTAAATACTACATATGTCATGTAACCTTTTTTATATATTTACACTTATCAGTGGGCTGTATGAAATTGATCCAAGGCCTGATTTTTTTTTTACGATGATCTTCTCGACGTCTAGATCACATCTGACTATACATCGTTATCAGTGGACCCACACAATATCCATTTTATTTACATTTGGTTTACACTCCACTTACACAAACTCTAGGGCTCACTCTAATTTGATAGAAGGGCTAATTTTTTGTGTAGATGATCTACTCAATGTTCAGATCATATTAGTCCAGGATTCATCTATAAGTAGCATCACATACAAATTTATTTTTTTAATAATAACGCGCCGTAAAAATTTTCAATTCACATGCACGTAGCGCGTGTAAAGGGGAAAAATGAGTATGTCATGCGCGAAGCGCGCATGGGTGTAAAGCGCGTAGCGCGAGCGCATTTGAGGAAGATAGAAAGCCAACTCATACCCGCATCGGGGGGTTGTAAGTTAGAAATCCTATTAAAGTATTTTTAGAAAGGGAAAGTGATGGATCTCACCTTGCCACATAAGCATCTGGCATGAGTATTATAAAAGCATCCGTCCAAAAATCAAACAATACAGCTTTTTGGACCGATCCTTTTACAAAATTAGTATCAGATGCATATGTGGCAGGGTGGGACCCACCCTGTTTCTCCTCCCAAAAGTGTTTTGAAGGAGTTTCTAACTACACAATATTGGGCTGAAAGCCCTCCTTTTATACCAGTTTCAAGTAGAGGACAAGCAATTTTTGTTTTATAAGTCTAATCCCTACTTTTTAACGTTTTATAAGGAAAGGAGTTAATTCCTTCTTTTATTTTAAAACTCTAAAATTTTGGTACCTAAACTACCCTTCTCTTTGCTAACCACGTATATTTCTAACTGTTTTTGCTTGTATTGACCGATGACGTGGCAGAAAGAGAAAATAAGTTTTTTTAAAATTAAAAATGCTATAACTTTTAATCTACAAATTAGATATTTGCCAAATTTATATTTTTGGAAAGCATTTTTCAAGATCTTTAAAATGAGACCAGACAACAATACTAAATTCAAAAAAAAAAAAAATCTTCGTAATTAGACTATGAAAACCCATAACTGCTTGTATAATAAAAAAGGTTATGCAAACTATAGATTGCATAGTAAAAAACGATGCAAATTGTAATTTGCATCAGCTATTTTAAATACTTTTGAGCATCTACACTTCTCTAAGTCTCTATGCAACTAGATTGAATAAGAAAAAAGTTAAAAAACTTACATTTTAAACAATGCAAACTATAATTTGCATAGTAAAAAACGATGCAAATTGTAATTTGCATCAGCTATTTTAAATACTTTTGAGCATCTACACTTCTCTAAGTCTCTATGCAACTAGATTGAATAATAAAAAAGTTAAAAAAAATTACATTTTAAACAATGCAAACTATAATTTGCATAGTAAAAAACGATGCAAATTGTAATTTGCATCAGCTATTTTAAGTAGTTTTGAGCATATGCACTTCTCTAAGTCTCTATGCAACTAGATTGAATAAGAAAAAAGCTAAAAAGTTACATTTTAAACAATGCAAACTATAATTTGCATAGTAAAAAAAGAATTTGCATCAACTATTTTAAATACTTTTGTTTAAAATTATATTTTAAACAATGCAAACTATAATTTGCATTGTTTTTAAGCTTGGTAAATAGGTTTTTTCTGGATTTTTTTTTTTTAAATTTGGTATTCATGTGTGATCTTGTTTTAAAGATCTTGAAAAATGCTTTCCAACGATATAAATTTTGTTCAAATCCGATTTATATTTTGAAAGTTATGGTCATTTTTATGTTAAAATTCATTAATTGGGATTTGCTAACATGCACCGTCATTATTCAACAGATGGGTTTTTCGTCTTTTTACATCGCGCTAACGTGTGCCGAGGACTGTCCTTACATGAAAAAAAAGCATGTCCTCTACTTCAATTTTTTTCCCATGCAAGCGCATCCTACTCATTTTCCGTTCTAACTATCCAACCAATTCTGAATTAAATTTTGTCTTCCCCCGGCCCCACGGGACACGGCCACCCACCATTATGAATACCACACCCAACAAAACCAACCACTCCCCTACTGAATACAGGATTTTATTATCTTGGCCGTTGGATTCGTAGACCAGTCAATCAATTAATTAATTTTTAGGAAGAGTACATCACAGGCTTACAGCTCAGCTCGGCTCTAATTATTAATAAATTAATATTTTTTAAATACATAAATTTTATCAAAATTTGATTTTTAATTGAAGAGATAACATTTTAATATTTAAAAATAAAAATGGTAATTAACTTTCTTTCTCTACTAATTATGTACCTTTAAAATAACAGAAAAAATAAAATAAAATAAAGACGGAACTAAAAGTGCACGAAAAATGAATAAATAATTATTTAAAAATTTAATTTTGTGTAAATAATAAAATAAACTTTTAAAATAAAATTTTAGATATATTGAAATATTTATAGAGTTTTGATATTTGGCAGCCAATAATTGCCTTATTGGAGTTTTAAGCAAAATTGTGCTACTAATAGCGTAGGTACTTGACGTTCGTTTTTGTATTGTGCATTTACTGCCCAGTCAAATATCTTTCGACGTACAATCAGAAATGTGTAGTCTGATGTATTGTCTTTAAATTTCTACAAAAGCAAAAACAAAAAAACAAAACTTATACTTCAATCCAACGATTGGGAGCGTGGGACCAACAACTATATACATATATCAACTTTTGTGACCTGGTTATTGGTAGTCCTTTCCCTTAGTTTTGTTTGGACACACTATAGACCTATGGTGCTTATATATGCCGAGATGATTTAAGGGCTATCATCAACATTAAAACAATTCTCACGGAGAAGGTTATAATCATCATATCCTAAAAAATTTAATCTCATAAAAAAGTTGATTTGAAATTAATGATGAAAATACCTTCAAAATTTTACTGATTTGAAGGCGCTGTATAATTTTTGTTAGAACGGGCTGACTTCCGGTGATGATGACCTTCATGATGAGGACACCATTCACACTAAAGATTAGGAATAATACTAAACTTACAGCAGGGTCTACAGCAATATATACATCAAGGTGAATCTATGGTTTATGTGTTTATTCCAGACACTCATGAATTGCGCCCATTTTAGAGGGATTTTACCCATTGTGATTGCACCTTGTTGTTGTACAACCTGCTGTAGTCTTTGCTTAACTCTAGCATCACCTAAAAATCAGCCATCCGTTTATCTTTATGTGGGCTCCATAGATATACTAGTGCGTCCACCATTACAACAACAGGAACTGTATACAAACAGGATATCCCAACTGTAAAGAAAAACAATGTACATGTCCGTTTTTTTTTTAGCATCTCTGTCATCATCTTTTGAGACTAACAAGACTTGAACCTAAAGACTTCTAATTTGCATCCTCTTTCGGAGACTAACAAGACTTGAACCTAAATACTTAAATCTGAAGCCGTTTAAAGGGTGGAAAGAGAGTTGATCGACGAAGCTAGATTTTCTTTTTCTTCCCTTCTCTCTCTCTGATTCGCTTAGAAATGCGAGCAACCTCCACTGTAAAATGAGAAACAATAATAAACAAAGAGATCACCATTGAAGATTCATTTAAGTGATCCAGTAATTTTGGTCAAACTCAACTCAATCCTCGGTCAAACTACTCAATCGAATAGTGTCCTTCATTGCCAGTTCTTCACCAATAAAAGATTCCACCATCGTTGAATCATATCTATTTATATTTTTCCAAAATTTCCAATCAGAAGTTTCTTCGAAAGGTAATTTTTAATAATTAGGGTTAGGTAAACCCTTTTCCAGAATCAAATAACAAAACCCTTTTTAAGGATTCCCCTCGTTTTACAGAAATCTTCCCCATTTTAAGAGAAACCAAAAAAAGCTTTATTTTCTTTTTTTTGAGTAATCTGATAACTTCCTTGAGCTTTTGGGTTTGTTTGGATAAAATCTAGAGAGAGAGTCTTTGATTTCAGAGGAGTTTGTGTGAAAGCTTGTAGAGAGAGAAAGGGACTGATTTCAAAAAAGTCTCGCAGATGTTACGCCGGTTTTGTAGTGAGAGGAAAGAAAGAGGAAATGGGGAGAGGGAAAGAGCAGGTCTGGTTTGGGAGGGAGGGGTTGGGTCGATAGGGTTTTTAGGGGAAAGACGGTTCCTGGGTCTTCTAGGGCTTTTAGAGCATCTCCAATGCAAAAGTCTTACAAGACAATGTCTTATCTACGTGGCATGTCTTATAAGACAATGTCTAATCTACGTGGCAACAAAATCTTCACAATAGACATTGTTGAAAAAAATGCATCTCCAATGCAAATGTCTTGGGATGACTTTTTAACTTACGTGGCACTTAATTTTTGAATGGGTCAAACTTTTTTTGTTTAAAAAGTAATAAAAGTTTTGGAGGGAAATTTTTTTGCTGATGTGGGCCGTAAGACATTGTGAAGATGAATGTCTAGAAATAGACATTCTACTTCACAATGTCTAGAATAACTACCGCCACATCATCATCACATCCTTTCTTCACATTAGCATTGGAGAAGGTTTTTTAAAGAGAATGTCTATTTATCCTACATGGCAGTCTTATTTTACCACATTCACATTAACATTGGAGATGCTCTTAGGAGAAAGAAGATTTAAAAAAAAAACAAAACAAAACAAAACCCGGCTTTTTGCTGCGCAAAATTGAGGCTGCACAAAATTGAGGCAAACAGAAAAATCGGCATGAAGAAGCTGCGCAAAAATTGAGAGCCACGTCAAATGTTTTCTGAAAAACACGGCCCTGCTGCTGAAATGATTAAGGTCAAAAGACAGTGCTTTGATAGCTAACATTTGCCTCCAGTAACCCTGCAGGAATGTTACTGATTTCGCGTCTATAAGTGAAGTAGTGCTTTGCATCAATCCTTCGAACTTCAAACAAGAACCATAATAATGTCAAAATCTTGGATCAGTAATCTACAATGGACCTCAAGGTTTTTCACGTCTGGATGGTAAAATGTTGGCCATAACTATACGACCACAAAGATCAGAACCAAAGGGCAAAGGCCCATCGCTCGGTCCATTAATAAATACCATGAACGAAAAAGTGAATTAGAGATGTATGAAGCATCACTGTCACCTGATCAACAACACATTCATTCAAAAGATACAAAAAAACAAAATACCATCAACCACAAGTTGAGCAAGCTGACCATTATATATGATAATATACAAAATACAGATACACCAGAACCTAGCTAAATCCACACAAGACCAAAATGAGTGCGTGTTTTTTATACATGATTAACTGTTGACAGAGGAACTTCAACTACATACAGGTAAAAAAAAAAACAAAAAAACAAAAACATGAAAGAGTTGATGAGTTCCATCAAAAAGACCAACCATAAGTTTACATTCTTTTTTTTTTTTCCTTAAATAGAAGTAGAAAAAAAAAAAAAAAAAAAATAAGATGAATGATATACACAATCAATCCATAAAATCCAGATGACTATTAGTATCCAGCACAACCAGAAATTGGACGCATTACATGATTACGTATATTCATAGGATTTAAAGATCGGTTTTGCTTTTCGCCTTTAGTAATTATGGTCGTGCTCTGTAAGAGAAACACAAACATGATGGTGATGTATTGTTGAGTCGATCAATGAGCACTCACAAGGAATGGATGCTGGCAGACACCGCACTCTATTGTCTCTGAACCAGAGCTTGGGACTTGAACCTGCAACCAGCAATTATACACATCACGTTAATAATGGGTGAGCCAAGGGCCAAATAAAGATAGAAGGCCTTCTAGTCGACTAAAAAAAAAGGGACAGAACTTTCTAACCTGTAAATGTACAGTACAAGTAGGACAGGCAACTTCTCTCATCCGCCTCCCAGATCCATCTGAGGATTTTGAACCTGTATTATGCATCAGTTACTTGAGTGAGGAACATGGAGCAATACAATATTACAATGTACTAAGTCAGGCAAGACATGCACCAACGCAAACTGAAAACCATTAAAACCCCACCGTGCTATAAAAGCCCCTTAATTAAAACAATGGTTACATGGTAACACAAAGATAGAAGCTCGTCTGTCACACCAGTGTGGCGTACAAGGAGTCTTGTAAATCACCACTTCATGGGTTCCACAAGGAGGTTTACTAATGCCAATACGTACCAGTTCAGTGTGCACTGAGCCACCATGATCAGGTATATTTTGTTAGAAATATCCTGGTTACCATGGATCTATGATACCACATGCATGCCAGATGAACGGCATATGAATGACGATGGCAATGGCTTCTAGAATCCCATGTTTAACTCATTTCAAGTATGACTTTTGATCAACTCTCCCCCTATATAAGAATTTTATGACTGAAGACGTGATATAAGGAAGAATACCTGATGATGCTTTGCGGTTTCTGTCCATCTCCTCCTGTTGAAAATTTGGTAACCATACACAAATGGGAACACGTTAGATCAACAAAGTTCCTTTTCTCTCAAGTAAAGATGGCATTAGTAGTCAAAGGACATCATTTCAAGGCAATAAAATAGTACAATAGAGTGTTGGCAACAAGAAGGTTCCATTCCTACCCGAATAAAAAATAACAGTAGATCAAAAAGTAGTAGAGAAAACAGAGTATATTATACTCTTTAAGAAAAGGTTGAGGATCAAGCTCTAGACATACATTAGTTTCGCAATAGCATATTGTTATGAACCTTACGGATTATTCTTCTCTTCAGCTCATTGATTTCTTAACAAGTGAGGAACAAATTACATAAAAGAAAATCCTAGACACACGATCTACATTCCCAACACCAAAAAGATTCCTAGACACAAAATCCTCAAAGTGGATCCCTCCAACCACCTCAAGACCCTTTCCCCAAGAAAAGACAAACTACTCTTTAACTTTTACAATCAACTAGAAAATCAAAGAACTTTTCGAGTTAGAAATAGAGTTGTTCCTCTTTTTCACAAGGTCCAAAAAACCCAAGTTCAATATCCTTCAAAAATCAAGAACTGTTAAGTTAATGACCAATAATAGTAGCATAACATCAGATGTTATTATATTAGACAGACCAACAATCCAAAATACAAAAATTATTGACAAGGCTTTGGAGTATAACATCAGATATTAGTTAGGACCAATATCAGGGGATTCAAAATATTAATTAGTAAAGGCTTTGGAATTCGAATCGATTGATAGTTCTGGTTCCTAGATCACATAGATAATAGTTTCTTCTGGGATTTCCATAAAGACATTATTCTTCAATAAAACTGAAAACAGAAGTGTCCCCCAATAACTCAATAAGTACTTTAAATATCAAGCTAAAAGCATGCAATGACATCAAATACCACTAATGCAAATAAAAAGTACGAAACAATACATAAAAAAAAAATTAGGATGCTAAATTTCTAATCACCTGAAGCTTCCTAGCAAGATCCTCATGACTCTGCAATCCAGAAGGTTTGCTGACGGATTCTTTTGCGTTGCTCAGCCTCTGAGTAACTTCGGCCTGTGGAAAAACACTAAAAAAATAAGCTTTATTGTTGCAATCACCTAATCAGGTTTTCTTTTTGCTCGAGTCTCCAAGGAAAATCCCTTATAATGGTGTATCCTAAACGTGCACATGTGACATGAGCAGCCAGCCACCCACTGCTATGGTCAAGTTTAGACATCGTGCATCACGGGGGAATTAGCAATTACTTACAAGGAAAATTTCCTGCAACTCCCCACCCCCAGTCCTAACCAGTCTTTATACTCCAGTACCATCCATACTCTCATATCCCCACCCCCAGTCCTAGCCAGTCTTTATACTCCAGTACCATCCATACTCTCATATCAGACTAGATATACAGAAGTATTGTATTATTAACTGATAAACGGGCTTATAGGCGCCGCGGGCCACCTACATGTCTTAATATCTAAAGTCCCAGCAAATTACTGCAAACACAAACTGATACCTAGGAAGTTGTCTCCTTAGAAAACTAACTTGAAAATCATATTTTCCTTACGGAGTGGGTGACAAAAAAATGGAGGTAGAAAACAAATCAAAGGGATTTATACCATGCATCTATCACAGACACGAACTGGCTGAGCATTCTCTTCTGCAGTGAGAGCGATTCTACCATTGGTACATTTGTCACAGAATATATCCCCACAATTCCTGCAGTGATGCTGAAATCGAAAAGGAGTTCTAGTTAAGTTAAGATATAATTATACAAACGCCATCCAGTCCACTATGAACTGTCAAAGAACAAATTCGTAGATGATTAGTGGAGTCACACCTTACGCACAAAAGCTCCAAAATCTGTTCCGCAAGATGTACATTTTGTAACTGCTTCATCCGGAACCTGAAGTAAAAGCCAGAGAAACAAAACCCAACAATTAATCATTGCATGGAAACAACTGCCAAGTCACCACAGATGGAACCAAATAAATAAATCCTATTCGATGGACTAGATTGATTATCTTCAATGAGTTATTGAGACTTCCAATCTACTATATAGTTCCCCTCAACTCATTAACCATTACTGGTCATAGGATAAAAGATGTATTTTAACTTGTTTTCCTTCCTCTGATTAAATCCGCTCTCACCAGGTTGATAAAAAGCACATATATTCTTTTTATGTTTTCTTTAGAGAATTTACTTCCATCAGTCAACAAAAGTCAAATTAAAGGGATCATCCACTCAGTACCTGTTTCGTAAGTTTACAATGTAGACAAATTTTAACACTTCTTTTGAACCATTCTTCACCACAACTTGGAAGCTAAGTGCAGCAAGGCAGTGAAAGCTCTATATTTTCACTGGAGTACCTACAGTTCAAATCTGACCATCTCCAAAGGCCATCCAAACTCTACACACATCTTAATACAAAAATTACAGAAAAATATCTCCTAAGTACATGCAAACATACATATTGTACACATCTTAAAACTTCTCAGCCTTTTTAACCACAAGATGCAAAGCCAAAGACGAAGATTTTATTTCCTACTTCTAAGCTTAAAAGATCAGTACAGGCACACGGAGGGTTCAAAATAAACATACAGTATTATACACATCTTAATACTTCTGTCCAGCCTTTCTTAACCACAAGATGCAACCTCAAAGAAAATTAAGGTTTATCTCCTTCTCCGATCAAAAGATCAGTACAGGCACCTAAAAAGGTATGAAGCTGGCAGTCTTTCTAAAACTAATAAAAAATCATGAAATGGAAAAAGCAGCATCACTATAGGAAAATCTTACAAACCTAAAATGAGAATAAAAAGGGGCACATATCTGCAGTCTTACCCAGTGATCTTTCTCCTCACTTCCAGGCTTTATCAAGTTCATCCAATCAACCAAACCTTTCTTCTTTTCAGTGGTATGTTCAGGTAGCTTTCCAGAATCAGAGGGCTTGCTTCTGAAACTGTCTTTTCCACCCATCTCCTTAAACTGCAATACAAACAAATAAACCCCAAGGCACATTAAAAACCAAATAATAAGTTGGAGTTTGTTTGAAAAAACTATGGAAATTAAATTGATGATAGTCCAAGCCCGAAAGAATTTAGAGCGGTCACCTGGCACGGAATTTAAAGAACAGATGTAGAAGTTAGATAATATCTTTACAGGATTTAACCACTTTTCAATTTCCCAAAAGCTACTTAATTTCGAAGTTCAGTATCCTTCTAAAAAAATCATCAAGAGAAAAGGAATTTAATGTACACTGTCTTTATTATAATTTATTCTCCGCACATTGCATATTTAGCATGAATGGAAGATATTTAAATATGACCAATCAATAAAGAAGAATCATAAACATGTTTCCATTCCCAACCATAAAGAGTATTTAACTGGCGGCTTAGGCGTTTGGAGGTTGATACACCAGCATTTGAGGACATTTGATACTTGATATTATGTCCAAGTAAGATTAGAACAATAAGATCATTTTATCAATCCCCAGAATCATATAAAGAAAATAACTGCAAAGGGAGCTCATTTCCAGAGATTTGGCACTAAATGTCTTGGAACAGTCAACTTAGCAGCAACAGCAGCATTCTAACAGCAAGTCCATATTCCAGGTGTTAATCTTCCAGACATGAGATAATACCAAATAAGACATGTAGGTGAACTATTACATGGTGGGTAGGAATGCCAAAGTGTCGTGAAGAGGCATCCAAACCAGTAGAAAAGACAGTAGGTGATAGTGCCCAACCTGAATAGTTGCAGCTGTCACAGTGTCAAGGATGGTGTTTGTGGTGTAGCTGTTTGATTGCAGCCTGATGCGCCTGGGTTCGATATCAACAGAGCTCTTTGACCAAAATGCAAATATAGACGAATCAATTACCTAAAGAAAACAGAAATGTCAGAAACGTTTGGTGTAAAAATAACTAAGATGTAAAACAACTAACAGAAAGAAAAAAAAATGGAGATCAACTGACTTACTTCCGATCTTGTCACTGTCTCAAGCGGGTAAATTCTTAAAATCCGACTAGTATTGGGATCAAGCATACGAATCCCATCCAGACCAACCTAAAAAGAAATTTTCATAAGCTATGAGTTGGATATAAGCACCAAACTAATAAAAAGTAAACAAAAAAACAACATAATAACTAGCAATGTAACACATTCTGACAGAGCATGAGCAAACAACCTGAGATTTTAAGCTTTTGGTGTTAACCTCTTCATGTTTGCAAAAGGAATTTTCAGACTTAATTTGACTCTTAGACAAGTCATCTATGAAGATAAATAACTTATATATTAAAGAAGATATTCATGGATAACCACCCTGTTATTGTCTCTTTCATGTTTATTTTCCTATTCCGCAAGACCTGGGTTTGCTAGTCCCTGACACGAGATGACACTAACAATATAACAAACAATCAAATAACACATGTATATAACAGCAACGACCTCATTCACGAGCAGTTTTAGAATATCATGTTATTTGCATGCAGCATACTTGAAGGAAAAAACGATAAGATCATATTTCCTTTTTTCAACAGTTCTATAATACAATATTCTTACTGTTTAAATGCCAAATTTTTAACGAATCTTTCAGTGATGAAAACCAAAAAATAATCAGATTTTCCACAGCATGTTTTGTATAGTATGCAGAATTGCTAACCATGATCTGAAATCCCAAATGATGTTTAGAGTGGTAGCTAGACTACCCATAGCTTTCCACAAACAGATCTACGAACCCAAACCAAACCACAAGCATGGGTAGACAGTGAGATACACACATAAGAAGAGTCTTCAACTATAGGAAAAAGATCAGATAATGACTACCAGATGTTATTGGTCTCACATCTCTAGCTCCAATCGGGTCATAAGAGCCCAAAGACTGCATACTAGCCAACATTCTAGACCATGACCAGTAATCAAAAAGAGGATTAACTCACAAGATATCACACAACTATCAGAGACCACAGTCTCAGCTTAATATCTTATGCCAGCAGTATAACACCCTTATATCTTATCAAACAAACAATCTTTATGGATATTGTTTGTTCCGGAAGTGATGTTCTTTGAAACAAGCAGCTAATTCCTCCAGTATATAGGTGGTGAAAAGTGACACTAAATGTGATTTTAATATTGGCCATATCAAGAGTTTCAACTAAGAATGCCAATGAGGCCATGCAAAATCCTCGTAACAATGCTCGAACTAGGACCAGGAGCAACTTAAATTATCTGAATCTCGTAAGCTCATCAGGAAATGAAGAACAACATGCCTATACTAGCTTGGAAGAGACTGCCTAGGAGTTCCAACTTCCACCAACAAAACCATAGCCAAAAATGTTTTTGTGACTTCTTTCTTCTATCAGGGTGACACATCAGTTCTACGTTTGACATTAATATATATATATCCAAGCTTTGACTTGGCATGGGCATAACTCCAACTTTTTAAGTCCATGCGTTATGTGGGACACATGTATAGATACACAAGAATTAAGCTGACAAGGACAGAATTATGGAATGAAAATCTAAAACAAATTTAGAAATGACGGATATGAAAAATATACCATGCAAGAACTACACTATTTTGTTTCCCGAAGTTCTTTGATAATTAGTAGGATCCATATATTTGTTTAGTTTAATATATACGTTATTCTTACCGAACACCCCCCTTCAACAATAATTAGTAGGATCCATGATGTTTTATGACTATACGATAGGAGGAAATGCAACCAAGATGGAAGTGCAACATTGTCATATTTGCCTAGATTAAGTTAGAAGTGTCAGGATCAGGCTAGAATTGTTGAGGAGCCTACAAAATAGTGAAAGAATAGAACCTCAAAGTAAGTCTAAAGTTAAACCAGTCTCATAAAGTTCTTTTGGAATCACCCTCGAGATTCTTAGGGCATATCTATGTTTGAGGTGATAAAAAACAATAGCTCTATGAATGTGACATAAGTTGAAGAATCAATAGAGATTTTAATGATTGGAAGTGGTCAGAACAACTTGAAAGATGCCCTTTGAAGAATGGAAGAAAAGTGAGTTCAACGGATGTTCCTCAGTCCATCCGGGTCCAGAGAGGAGCCGAGGATTTGGGAAGGAAGGGGGTGAAGCTATTGCCTATTGACTAGTGAGAATTAGAGATTAGCAAGGGTACAATACTTTTGGTATTCTGTAATGGAATAAGTAGGGAATATCATAATAAGGAGAAAAAGAAAGCTTTTATCAGGAAGTTGGAGACTTGTCACTTTCCTCAGCACTCCATTTATAGTGGAGAATGCCTATTCAAATTCCTTGGTTTGGCCTTCAGTATTTCAACTGTACTCACTAGGCTTGGAATTGTAGATAAATTAGGAAGTAGGAAATTTTTGAGAACCGTGATATCTGGCATACATAAGGGAAACCTACAAGTTTAATAGCAAAAACATATTCATGGTGCCTTGAAATGGTCGTAAATTTGGAACTACCTTACTAGATGACAGTGACAATGACAATTACAAAAATGCATATCTATGTACATCCCAAAATATAGTCTAAGAATGCTGTCTACCGCAATCTTTGTATAAGCATTAACATCTTATATAGGCACACAAGATCTCTATATATACACAAAAGTTTTCTGTGACATCATTGCCAGAATTGAAATATACAGCTAATAAGCATGTCCAAAACAAAATTTGAAATTTGGGTTTCTCAGAGCAAACCTGGCAAAGGACATCCATAGAGCTCCCTCCACCTTCTGGCAAAAGCTTGACGCGGAATTTCTGCACACCATTCTTCACGTCCTGCTGCGCCTCTACCTTTGGTACTGCCCTTACAACCTTAGCCGATCCCACCTGCTGATCCTTCCCAGACGAGAAACTCACTGAACGCCCATAATCATCAAAACTTGACCAGGTTGACGATTTAGCACTAGTTCCTCGAGCACCATAAGGATCAACCTTGCCCCCATCATATGCGTATACACCATCTCCAATGCCACCATCGTCCTGAAATCCACTGCGATCATAACGAAGACCATTTCCAGGTCTTTTCTCATAGAACTCCGAACCCATGTCGGATTGCGTTCGACCATACACAGCTTGATTTCCATATCTGGCAGACTTTTCTTCAACATAACCTCCCCTTTGATCGAATTTCACACTACTATCATAAGGAATTTCATAAACCGGTGGCACCGAGGCACCAAAAGAGTACGAAGAAGAAAGGGATGAATTGGGATTGGAATTAGGGTTAGGGTTAGGAGGAGGAATTGTTTGAGACCCGTAATTAGGAATCGTCTGATGAGGATCGTATGGTGGATAATAAGGCGATTGCTGTGTTGGAGGAGGGTAATGCGCCTGAGGTTCGGGTGGTGCAGGGGAGAAAGAAGGAACAGGAGATGGTTGAGGGGTTGGATTGAAGGATTGAAAATTAGGGTTTGGAGCGTAGGAAGGTTCTGGGGGAGGGAGATTGGGGACAGGATCGGGATTTTGTGGATATGGAGGGTAACCAGAGGAAAAGTTGGTGTAATCGGAGGAAGAGTAGTGAGATGAGAAAGGAGGAGCAGAAGCGTAGGTTGGAGGAGGTAAAGGACCAGGCGGAAAATCGTTAGGGTTAGGGCTTGGGTTTGGTTGTTGAGGATGAAGTTGATGATGGTATGGGTAGTAAGGAGTGCTACTGAAATCTCCTGGTTGCATCCTTTTTAGGGTTTTATTTTCTTTCAATTCTAGAGAGAGAGAGAGAGAATTGGGGGTGAAGATCTGAGAATTAAGAACAATCGGAGAAGATGATGGAAAAAATCTGGGTTTCTATGATCTGATCTCTACGTGTCAATGATGAAAGAGAAAATGGGAGTGGTTTTGTTGTTGATGACACGGAAAGAATGACTCGGCATAAACCCGATAGCTACTAATCGTAGGGTCGGAAGTTGTGGGTCCTTTTACCTTTAATTCAACGGCTATAAATTACAGCATCCAGTACTTCGCTAAGCAACTTCCAGAAGTACAGGATCTAGATCTTTCCTTACAAGCGCCTTGGAACTAGATTTCGAGTCCAACTCGGGAGTGCCCAAATCAACTTTTCCGTAGGGGTTAAATGGGTACAAAAACCGAACCGAACAGGAACAATTTTCTGGCTTCGGTTCCACATTTTTTTAAGAACCTATAGGAACTTAAACCGACTCATTAATATTGGTGTTTTCTATTGATTTCCTATCATTTTTCTAGAAAATATGAACTGAAATATTCATGCTCTAGTTTCACCTATTTGGGTACTAGAATCGAAAGTTCCAAAACCCACAAAAAGCAAAATAGACTCTCTGTATTGGATTGGGTGCACGTAGAAACTTAAGATGTTAGTCAAAGAACAGAAAGCCCACATTTTAGGGCCACAAAATAGAATGAGTTCACAAATTGAAGTATGTCCAGATTAGGAACGTTATTAATTGGGCCTTAAAACTATCTATACTATTAGTTAAGAGAATGGGGTTTTTTGGAGCTTTTTACTTTTGGTGTCCTTAAAAAAATTATTTTTTGTTAAAGTTTAACTTTACTTTGAAAGGGTATAATGGTCATCTTTTGCCCCTCAAAAAGGATAAATTAGTAATTTTATTCTCACCAAAACATAACCGTTTCACTTTTACAAAGGTCTCCGTAACTACCTACTCAATTTTCACATTTCAATCAGTGAAATAGATATTTGTATTTTTTTAATTTTTTTATAATGAATTGCATTAATAGTTTAGCACAAAACCAGTGTAAAAAATAAACCCAGTGTGAGAAACACATGCAACGCACGTGCACAACGCTTGTAGAAGTAAAGAATGTTTGGAAGCTATTCACACATTTTTAATTTTTTAATCTTGGACATACCGACACATACCCAAGGTGACCATATTTTTCATATGTTGCTGCAAAAATGACAAGGATCAGGTTCTTGGGATACATAATTTTTGACAAATCAAATCATATTCATGGTCGGATACAATCATCTAATGACTTAAATTGTGTGTCATTAATTTAATAAGTGGTATCATAATTTTAGAAATGAAAAAATTTATTTAGTATTATAATTTTTACTATTAGAATTTGTCAGTTGAAGCATATATCGAGTTAGTGATCTCATTAAAAAAAGATACGTGTTAATTACTATAATTGATAGTGTCTGTTGTCGGTGATAGTTTAGACCCGAGTTTAATTCCCTTTAGCATAAAATACATCGAGTTCAATTGAGACTTGGGTTCATTAACATCGATTTATTACTTTCATAAAAAATAAGCTCATCTCTTAAAAAAAAACTGAAAATGAAATGTAAACTACATACAAATGTTAGTATTTATAAAAGACTCACAAGAATTTGAAAAGGACATGTACATCCTTTTTGTAAGGATTGAAATCTTTGGATTCATCTTTCAATGTGTAAGCGATTAAGTTATATGTTGTTTTTTTTGTTGAGGGTTGACGTTTTACTTACAAATGGCAATGTAGCAGGTGATGGACATCCATATACCAACAGAAGTGCTTCGATCCTTTCCTCCCTGAATTGTGGTTATCAGTTACACTAGGTTCTCTGATCTTCTTGTTGTTTCCCTGTGGTCTTTCAAACGTCACTCTTTGGGTTGTGTGTTTTTAGTTGTTTTAAGTTTTGGTTGTTAGGACTTAGGAGTAGGATCATGCTTTCCTTTTTTTTATTATATCAGAACTGTAATGCTGCAGAATTGTGGATTTTAATGGAGTCATGCTCACGTTAGTTATTTTGAATTTTCAAAGAATCCTCTAAATACTCTTATGTTGGTTATTAGAGACTCTAAATTCCATTTAATTTTGGTAGATTTGTTCATTTTATGAGTTTTTGAAAGAAGGGAAAATGGCTTGAGAAGAATACCACTGTAACCACCCAAAATAATTTTGTTGACTTTGGTGAGTTAAGTTGAGTCGAATCCAACGCTTCAATCGGGGAACCTATTAGGTGTTAAAATAATTAAGTCTAGGATTAAATAATGAGTTTTTGTTCGGAGCATAATTTGAAGAATCGAACCATACAAATGGGTAGATCTCGAAAAGTTATTCAATTTCAACTACTCGCGTGCGAAAATCGGACACTAAATGATCCCAAACCAAGGCCCGGAACACAATTTGGATTGGTACCGAAGGTACTCGCGATTTTGACACGATTTTGACCACAATTTTGACAATTGTGCTTTAATTAGATGTGTATACACGAGCTATAAATGTGTGGATGTATTAAATAATATTTTTATAGTTTATACCTTGTGTGTACCTAACTATACATGTACGCTTATACAACAAAAAATTCCTTTAAATCTATCACATTATAAGGTGGATTGGAACTTTTCTTTTAATTCCACCGTTTTGTTTAGGGTATAACATTGTTTAGGCTATAACAGAGAGACAAACTCTCTTGTATCTTGTAAAGTAGAGAGAGAGAGACGGTGAGAAGAGAGAAGGAGAAGAAGATGATGACGATGGTCCGATGGAAATCGTAGGGACCATTTAATTTGTGGATTGAGGTATAAATTTGAAATCCTAGCTTTTCATTTTGTTGTTAGATATATTTTATGTTGTTAATCTTAGTTTTCAATTTTAAGGTTGATTTTGTTAAAAGTTTAAGATTTGATTAGACCTTTCAAACCCTTAATTGATGAAATTGATAATTGGGAAGATTGATTTTGACCCAAATCTACTGTTTTTGGTTAGATTGTAAATTCGGAGGTCTAAATTAATTGAAGAGGATATTTAAAGCAAATTGGGTTTGTAATCCTAAAGCTCTTAATTGATTTGATAAGGACCTAGTTTGGGGGTTATTTGAAGAACTTGAGATTTATTTTGATTTTGTAGTTAATTCTAGTGGATTGAATTTGTTAGTGGTGGCAAATTCAAAAATTGAATTTTAGGTTCAATTATTTTGAGGTAATTGGTTTCCTCTTATTAATGTTAAAAGAGGGTGACTAAAGGGACTTAGACCCTTATAGTGACTGTTTAGGTTAGAATTTAGATTCTTAGACTATTCTATATGAAATTAGTATGAATTGAATTGAGTATTGAAAGCGAATTAAATGTGTTGTTTACAGTTAGGAGTGTGTACTAATACCAGTACACTAATTGGAGAAAATTAATGCAGTAAGGAGAGCATTGCGGGATTTGAGGTAGGAACTTATAAATACTCTCTTATAGCCATTAAAGTACTTTCAATGCTTTGATAGGGTTTAGATTTATAAATCAAATGTAATTATTTTGCAAAGCATGTATGATTTATTTGTGATGTCCTATTGATGTGAAAATGATTTCCCAAAAGTATAGTTTTACATAGTGATATAAAACAGTAATAGTTATTTTTAAAATAACTAGATTCTAATAATTATATATATGAATAAGTTATATACATATATAAGTATATGGATGATTCTTTTCTTACATATAATTAAATAAACTATATTTTCTAAAGAATCGAGACTTAATCGTTATCGAGCTTTTGGGATGGGTATATTTTAAAAAACTAAATGGATTTTTGGGGTTCTTATAATATAAATATTTTACTTCCTTCCATCTGTTGGGAGAAATAATTATTTTGAGATGATGTGTGGGATGGAGGTTCCCAGTTGTTAGGTATGTATTGGTGATTCCCTAGGTACGGGCTTTCCCCTAGAATATATATTATATATATTATGCTGGGCTTTCTCCCGGCTATAATTATTACCAGCTTTCCCCGGATTATATTACGGGCTTTCCTCCGATTATCCGGCTTTTCCCGGATTATATTACCAGCTTTCCTCGGAATAATATTAGATGGGAGATCACAACATATACATGGATGTTAATTTTTATAGGAAAAAGTATTTTCTACTACTAAAACTTATAGTATTATAATATATATTTTAAGTGATCAGAAAATGGACTTGTAATGCCTACACGAGCAAATAATTGAAGTCTTCCTAAAAACAATGATTTGTTCCGTATTTTCATTACGTTTTCCTGTCTCATGACAGGAATGAGACTCTCATGATATAGGAAAACTATTGAAATCTAGGTTATTTAATTTCTCTTTCTGGAAAGCCTTGTTTAGATAGGTACGTGGATGATTCTAGAAATGATGAGGTTACATGCTGCCTAGATTAGGCGAAGACTTGAGGAGCGTAACAACTCTTAGATTATTTTAATGATCATTAAAATATCTGCACGAGTCAAACGGCTGACCACAGCGACAACGACTACATCGGCAAATTATAGTCAAGGGTCCACCTGAACCCAAATCATAAGCCAGCGTGCTTCTCACAAAAACGGATAAATCAGTCGCTCGGTCGAAAATCAGGAATTAACGATGGGGTTCCATATCGGTTAAGTTGGAACACGATTTTGCTCACCGACTAAGAGCTGAAACATCTAGTCGTAGCCTCTTCACTCTAAGATGATTACACTACGCAGTATTATGATGTGAGATGTTGTTAGTTTATATTTACTTGTATGGGTAAGTGAATGGTTATCGAAATATGTTGTAGAACAAGTACCAACTACTTTTACATTACTGTATTATGATTTCTTGATTTTCTTTTAAAACCTACATTATCTTAAATTCATGTTAATGACTATTTGTTAGTATTATAAGTTTCTTACTGAGCTTTTTACTCAGATCTAGGAGATATTACTGCAGAGGGAAACGAGGATTCAGAAGAGGATTGGTCGGACTATATCTATACCATTTGAGGAGATTGATATATGGAGTACTGAAAGTCTAAATTCGCCCTATCAATGTGACTATGATTAAGGATCACACTATCACCTAATTAAAAATTACTAAGGTGATAAGAGTACAACAAAAATCTCTAACAAGAGTATTGACTTATTCAATTCTTAATATGCGGAATTAAGAACAAGAATCGAATATTTCAATCTCACAACAAGTATAGAAATATGCACAAGAGATTTTGTTAACGAGGAAAACCCAAACTGGGAAAAACCCCGGGACCTAGTCCAGCAAGAATCCACTAAAAGTTATTGAAAACTTACAACCCGATTTACCACTCGATGGACACGATTTACGACTCCCTCTACGCTCCAACAGCTACGGTGTACAGTTCTTCCACAAATTCGAAATCCACGAATTTGCCTCTTAGTAGATGATGATGCGTCTCCAACTTGAACTCCACAAGTCCCGCACCTTGAACCAATACTTGACTCCTCAAGTATATCACCACAAGCTTGAAACTTCAAGCTCAACCACCGGAAATCCACCGGCAACAAAACTCAGGTTTTGAGTTAAAATGGGAAGGATTAAAGCATGTACAACAAGCTTGGAAGCTAAAGAATTAGAGTTGAAACTCTCCAAGAACTTGTTGATAAATAGGGTGAATGGTTGATTAAACATTGATGGTTCAATCCCTATTTATAACTCAAAATGTCCAGCACAAACCCAGAAATCTCTAGGTTGTATTAGGTCAAAAGCTAGACACAATAATGGAGATGAGGAGACATTCCATTGATCCCTCATCCCATTTAGAGGTGTTCCCCACGCACCAATAATTTCCCTAAAACATGCTTAAGAGGAAATGTGCAAAAAAGTGAAAAGGAATCACTTTACAGCTCACGAAACAGCTGAAATCGCACATATCTGGGCGTTGGTTTCGAAACCAAGAAGGTTGGTTTCGAAACCAAAAAAGGCCTGGAATGATTTTCATAACTTTGGTTTCGAAACCAATATGTTTGGTTTCGAAACCAAAGACCATCTAACATCATTCTGTAGCTTTGGTTTCGAAACCAACAAGTCAGTTTCGAAACCAAAAACCATCTGTTGGCATTTTTCAGGGTTGGTTTCGAAACCAATATGGTTGGTTTCGAAACCAAAAACCTCCTGACATCATTTTTCAACTTTGGTTTCGAAACCAACCTCCTTGGTTTCGAAACCAACCTTTGGCCACAGTACAAATGGTCACAGTTTCCCGAAAAACCGTGGTATTCTGACAGCATTCTTTCAAACACTAGTTTTAAGGGGTTTTGACATCTTTTGCCATTCCGTACTTTCTCATATGATCTAATATGAACTAACCACCTATGGTATTGAGTTACTAAGTCACTTACCATCCTAAAATGAGTTCCGGTGGTTTCTCATATGATCTAATATGAACTAATCACCTATGGTATTGAGTTTCTAAGTCACTTACCATCCTAAGATGAGTTCCGGTGGTTCTCATATGATCTAATATGAACTAACCACCTATGATATTGAGTTTCTAAGTCACTTACCATCCTAAGATGAGTTCCGGTGGTGAGTTGAGCTTCTTGGAGTCTTTGCTTCGCAACGAACCGAATGACTCACTAACTCTAACTCAAGTTACATTGACCATCTTGAGTTTACCTTTGACACGAAATTCGACAAATATGACATGAGTGAACTCATGGACCTAACAATCTCCCCCTTTGTCATTTTCGTGACAAAGCCATACATAAGAAAATAGTATAAAGAACCTTCCCCATTACAACTCGTATTTTCTTACACATGACTCAATAGAACTTAAAACACGGATTGTATAAAACAACCTGTTTCCTGCACATGCTCACAAAACAAGTCAAGGAATCTTATAAAATACTAAATACATACCTTGAAGAATGTTTAGAGCATTTAATGAAGGTAGAGATAATATCTCTCCCCCTTTGTCAAAGCTTCTCCCATCTTAAGATATCTTCCAATGGTGGTGAGTTGAGCTTTGCACAAGTCTTCTCTCCTTCACTATAAGTCTTCATTGGTTAAAAATGTAGAGACAACTTGCAAACTCTCATTGGCTATATTGAGTTTGATTTGACACGCAAATTGACAAAATCCATGAGGGAACTTATGGACCTTACAATCTCCCCCTTTGTCAATTTCGTGACAAAACCCATTCAACACCCATTCATAAGGTTCAATGAGAGATAAAAGACAAAACTCCCCCAAACAAATAGAGACATTAAACTCTATGGGTTGTCTTTAACTTGTTTCCTGCACATGTCCACAAGACACATCAAGGTACCATGGAAGTCATGAATATAAATAATGAATATGCTTACACTCCCCCTTGATAAGTGCTACAAGAATCTCTCCCCCTATGTGATAAAACTCGTATCACATAGTACTCCCCTTGCAAAGTCAAGAACACATAATTCTCCCCCTTTTTGTCACAAATAGACAAAGGATAGAAGACAACAAAAGTACAAGGAGAAACTGAGAAAGACAATGTATGGAAACACAAATACAAACCAACCAACCATAAGAATAAATATCTAACTAATTTTCAACCAAGTAGATAGTTAGATAGACAATAAGAAAGTATGGTGGAAGGCAAGTAAGAACATGTCACACACTATAAAATTTATCAAAGCTAGTTACAAGGTGTATCAGAGCTAAGATAAGAAATAAAACCAAAGTGTGTGAATGTATCCTGGTTTTGAAAACCAATGGAGAAAATGCAAATTTTTGGATTTTTTCAAATATTAGCTTAATGCAAATAATGAGCAAGCATGCACAAATATATGCAAATAAACAAAACATGCAAGCTCCCCCTCAACCAGATCATGAGAAAGATTTGAATCTTAAAACTAATCCGGTTCAACATGCATCAACACACAACAAATCTATGCTATCAATGTATGCAAGTAGAAAAGTTTTGTTGTGTCCAAATCATGTTGTCAAGGCTATCAATAATATAATACACAATCACAATTAAAAATTTCTTAATCATGAAATTGCAAAAATTTATTCAAATATAGCCAAGCAAGTTCTCAATCATGAAAATCACAACACTCAATATTCTGATTATGGTGTGTGTGTGTTGAGAGAACAATATCATTATGTGAGACCATCCTAAAAGGAAAATAAGATAAGGTTATCCATATTACCAATTTCTTCAAATCTGAACCTTACCTAGCATGAAAGAACTATCTCACATTGTTACCTATTAATGACCTTCATGTTTGAGTTTGAATGAAACTTGAGGTACTCAAGAGCATGAAACATAGATTACCAACTTGTTCCCAATATTTTCCTTGAACTTGCAAGCGACTCTTATCCGAGGAGACACAGCCAAGAAAGTACCCATATTGGAACCAAGTGGATCACTATGAGGTCAAGATGAAGAATAAAGAACATCGAGTTCCCAATCTTTTTGCGGGATCTCACTCTTTTTGATGTTCAAACACCGAGTTCAACAATTTTACGAGAACTCACTCTTTTGGTGTTTCACCAAGCTCAAAAACTTTTACGAGAGCTTACTGTTTTGGTGATGTTTCATAACAAGATATAACAATATTTTTTCAGCACTTCATCAAAAACACAATATCCTAGTGAGAGATAGTCCAACCAGCTAGTTCAGTCCATCAATGAATCATGAGCTATATTTCTAACCTATCCAATGATTCAACTAGGATAAAATCACACTTACTCAAGAGACTCTTATGTGCACAATATTTATAGATCAGTCAAGAGAGTATATGGATTTAGAGAAGAGATTCACAAGCTATATCAAAATAAAATAAAGCAATTCAAATTTGTGAAATCTCTTATATGTTCAAGTATTCTAGAAAAGATAGCCAATAACAACAAGAAGAACACTTAAAACATACATGTATTAGAATGCAATTTGTGAAAGCAAACTAATCTTCAAAACTCATTTTTCAACCCAAAAATAATATGCAATGCAAAATAGGGGAAAAGTGAGAATACAAACCTAAAAAAAAAAAAATTCTATAGGATGTGGTTGACCATAAATAGTCACCACTTGTGTAGTATCTTGTTTCTCATCCAATAACAAAAGTTTATACACTTCATTCAGTATTGACAAGAAAACAAGATGACAAACACAAGAATATACACACATGTCCCAAAAAATGATTTGACAATAAATGGACATGCTGTACAGTATGATACTTAGTAGATGAAAAGTCATGTTCAAATGCAATAAGAACTTCTCTACAAGTACATACTATAAACACTAGAATGCATAACAATCAACTAAAATGCAAACTAGTAGAACACTCACTCAACTACCCCAACTATATATGCAATCAAAACAAGGGAAGGAGTGAGAACATCAACAATCAAGTAATGGTACGACCACTACTACTAACCAATAAGTACTTAGATGACTTACCAGTATTGTGTGTAGTGAGAGATTCAAGACAAGTCAAATCACTTTTTCTTACCCATATGGACTTGAGTTTCTTGAAAGTCTTCATTTGATTCAAGTCCATATGAGTAGGTTTGGTTGTCTCAGACACAACCTTTTTAGCCTTGTATCTCTTCTTTTTCTTTGAATAATATTTTGATCCAAAGAAATACGTACCTTTCTTATTATTCTTAAGCTTTCCAATCTTTCCAACCAATGATTGAGCCTTTGTAGACACCCTAATTTTGCCCATCTTCACTCATGAAGTATTTTTGAAATTCTCATCAATGAATGGAATGGCCAAAAATATCTCAAAAACAAAGCCCAAAACTTTGCTCAAAACTAACCCAAAACCTCACCCAAATTAAGTCAAAAAATGGCCCAAAGTCATCCAAAAAAAAAGTCCAAAAAAATAGTTCAAAAAAGGCCCAAATGGCCCATTTGAGTTATTTAGCCTATATTTTCTTTTCTTTTTCTCTACTTTCCTTGCACTCCACTCTTTCCTATTCTCATATTTTATCCTTTTTCTTTAAAAAATCTATTTCCTTACTATTCAACCTAATACCCCTTCCCTTTGATGGAAGACTATAAAAGGAGCCTTCCATCCCATATTTTGAAAGGAGGAGAGAGGGGAAGCTTGAACTAAAAAAAAAGGGGGAAGCTTGAACTAAAGAAAGGGAAGAGGGCTTGAACTAAAAAAGGAGCTTAAGCTAAAAAAAAAAAGAAGAAGAAAGAGTTGCAAGCTCATTCACAAGAGAAGAAGAAATTCTTGAGAGTTTGAAGAGAAGAAGACTAGAGAAGACCAAGGAGTTAGAAGATTTCTTTTCTTTTCTTTTAGAATATAGAGTTGTAATTCCTCTCTCAAAACTCTACTCATTTTAGT
>MVGT01002759.1:5192-64818 GCA_002174775.1 Macleaya cordata
ACTACCGTCTTTAGGCGGTCACGGAAGAAATTCCTTTTCGTCACATTTTCAACGTTGGTTTCACATCGAGAAAACACTCGATAAAACAGGTTCTCGTCTCTTCCAAATATTTTCAATATATCAAACACGGTTTCATCTACACATGTAAAATATAGTTTTCCAAACATAACCATCATTTCATCCACATAAGTCATGATATGAAGATTCGAAGTCACAACAGTTCACAATCCATGAGAAATATTTCATAAACATGATATATAATCGAGCATGCATTTTTTTCCATATTAAAATCAGTTTCTCAATGCTTTCTTCATATCATAAGTTCGTTGTTATTCAATAATCACATACCATGCCGTGTATACAAAGAAAGTACATACATATTAGTTTGAAACATGCATTAAAATAGTTGGGTGCTATTAAGATTAATTGACCACCTACCTCAATGCTACCAAGCTGCTCAATGAAAGGTCCTACCCATTATCGAGTCTCATTTAAGAGGCACTCAATGGAATGTACAACTCGATCCCTAAACTGAAGAAGGAAGAATAAGTAACATAAGGTTCTAATTAAGTTATAGAACTAAGACAACTAAGAAGGTTAAAAACCCAAAATTACACTCCTAATTATAAGAAAATCCACTGACACTAGTAGTTCATCTTCACAACCTAAAACTTTAGTTTAGAAAATATTAAAAACATTTAATAGGCTTGAAATGCCTAAAGTAGTCCCCCTGTTAAATATCAGGAAAAATGTAACAGTTTAGGAAAATAAACGCCAAAGATCGTAAAAAGCTCAAAAAATATTCAAACTAAATGCATTAGAAAGATAATACCGAGATCTACCATTTTCATGAAGAAATTAAAATCAGAAAACAACTCGAAAAATGAAGAAAGTGCAGATTAATGTTTCATTTTGCAGAAATAGCTAGTTTTTAGAAAACACTAGCTGTACTTTGAAAATCTGTAATAAGCTATCTACTTGTCCAAAAATCATGAAATGTTTTACTGCAAATACTTTAGATGTTATGAATTAGTGGAATTTGGAAGCACACTATTTGGAGTTAAAACGAGAAAGTTATGTAAATTTTAGTACATACTGCGCAGTTAAATCCGAGAATTCAAATTCGAGAAGACAACTCAACTTCAATTAAAATGTCTAAAAATCAACCTGACGTATGAAATACACCAACCAAAAGCATCCACAACTGATTTCAAAAGGAAAGTTCCAACCATAATAGAATTTACAACACTAGATTTATTTCCTATAGCCAAAATTTACAAGGTTAGATCACTAAACTTCACTTTTTTTTTCAAGCATTTACTCCACCAAAATCAAAATAGAAGTTAGGGACCTATTACCTGAAAGTAGATGGATTCACCTCCAAAAGCTACTCCCAAACTTCAGTAGCAACATCCAAACATCTTCCTTACACCAGATTTTATTTTCCTTTAAAACCACCAAACATGCAACCTTAAATAACTTGATTTCAACTCAATTTTGAAAGGAAACTCACCTTAGATGATTAATAACTTGAAACAACTTTTAGAGCACCTCTAAAAATATAGATAAAGCTCCCAAGATCTGTCCTACAATATGCATTTTGTTTTACATCAAAAACCTCAAAAATTTCTTCATCAAAATAACCCAAAGACTGATTTTATAGTTAGATCTTACCTCTACCATCAATAACAAACCAAAGCCCTCTTCTTTCACCTTGATTTACACCATCAATTAAGGGTTTCAATCCAAAATCAGCAACATTAAGCAAGAACCCTAAGTTTTCTACATATTTTCTTCTTCATTCCTTTTCTTCAAAAACAAAATGAAAATGAGGGAGGGGCCGATTTCCTCACCTCTCTTTCTCCCCACGATCTCCCTCTTCTTCTCCTTCGTTATTCTTCTTCTTCTTCTCTACCGCTGCCATTTTTTTTCTGCTGCTGCTGCTACTTTTTTTTTCTCTGACTCTCCACATCTCTCTCATGGTCGTCTCTCTCATGGCCGTCTCTCTCTCTCTCTTGCTCTTCCTTTCCTTCCTTTCTTCTCTTTCTTTCTTTTCTTCTTTTTTCTTTCTTTCTTTCTCTTCACCGTCTCTCACTAGCTCTCTCTCTCTCTCTACTGATCTGTTTTGGTTTTAAGAACCGAATGGAAAGAGGTGGAGTTAAAATAGAAATTCAAATTGGTTAAGGAAAGATATAAGGGGACAATTTATTGTATGATCACATACATAAATTTTGTATACACCATATACAAAGGTGGGTTTAGGGGTAAGCTTTAGCAGGTCGGACAGCAGTAACGGGTCGCGGGTCTGTTATTGTTTCTTTAAAGTCATAAACCTGGTCAAAATCGCAGCTAAGTGCTGACCTCGGCCAAAATTGAGTTTCGGGCTTCGTATCGGGCTCATTCGGTATCCGATTTTCGTACGTGAGTAGTCAAAATTCAATAACTTTTCGCGATCTATCTATTAGTACGTTTAGATTCTTCAAATAACCCTCCGATAAAAATCTCATTATTTAATCCCAAGTTTAATTATTTAAACACTAAGCTTAATTATTTTAATAATTAATTGGTTTCACGGTCAAAGCATTGGACTACACTCAATTTGACTCGACTTGACATTGACCGGTTGACTAAATTATTTTGGGTCGTTACATTCTCCCCTCCTTATAAGAAATTTCGTCCTCGAAATTTGGCATACCTCAATCATCAAGTAGCCTTGAGTATTTATTCCACATACTCATTACTTTCATTTACATCACTAAATCTGCAAAGTGGTTTTACTATGTCATTCGATTTGTTCCTCAAAATATTTTCCTTCTATCTCTAATTTCTGCTAATAAGGCAATACAATCAACCTCATGATCAGATTACAACTTAAGTTTCTCTCCTTGTAAATATCATCACAATATCTTAACTCAGAAACTAAAATTCTAGAAAATCCATATATCCTTAAATGAACAAAGCTTTTCATTTAGATAGTCCCTATACGCCTTACTCTGTACAAGTGATGATGTGATAATGCCAAAAGACTTAGCTCTTCTAACATATTCTATTATATAATCATCAAGTGAGTCAACACATCATCTTTTTTTCTATTCAATATACTAACCACAACGTTGACTCTTTTCAGATAGAGTACAAAATAAGATCACAATCTTCATAACCTCAAAATTTCATTCATCTATGCCCTTCAAATTTAAATCTTTTAGAAGGTAAGTACCTAATATCTTAAGACCATGGTACAAATCAAATTTCTCCTTAATTTAGTAATGATTATATGTCCTCAATGGAAAAAACCATGGCTACCTTTTTTTAAATTTTACATAGAGAGTATGTATTCTTATAACCTTAAATATTTCATATCATTTCCTAACACTCTACAAACTCTAAGGAGCATAGTAGCCAACTTATGTCTTACACTGTCATAACAATCATCAATATATAGTAATTCCATCAATCTAGTCTAAGAAACTAACCTCATTGACTACAACTTTTCTAAGCTAAACCAACTACTATCTAAGTCTTAGCTAGATAACTTAAAATGCTATGATACAAGACTACATGCTCTTAGAATTTTGCCATAACAAAGTACATAAAATAATTCTTGAAAATCCCATCCATTAAGTCCATAATGTACTTGAAATGATACTCGCCTATTTTCCTCAAGTAATAGTGCCTAGACCATAGGTCATATTTATATCCTCAAGTATCTGCTTTTGCCTAGTTGTATCTTCGAAGGAATTAAGATATATGTCACTTAAAATTTCAGTCCAGATATTTCCGATATATTTCTTCTTTGAATCCACAAATATAGTTGGCACAATAGTTTCATATAATTTGTTCACCATTAAGTGATATAATTAGATAGAATATCCTTGATCGTCTTAATTCTCACCATTGTCATTATCTCTTCTTTCTCACTATTGTCATTATTTGGATGTGAGCTAGGCTAGTAGTAGTACAACTATCTCGAAATTACTCCACAAACCTACACTTAAAATTTGTAAGTCCCCAAGAATTCATTTCAATAACTTTGATCATACAAAGTCAATCAAGTATTGCTTCAAATCTTAGATGGAAAGCCTAAGCAGACATGCCCTTATGTAACATCATATACCACTCAAATTTCTCTACCGCAGATAATTTTAGGATATTTCTTAAAGGTTGTATCTATTAATTCCACAAAAGAGATTACAATTTAGAATATCCAGTCAATCCACAAAAATATAGTAAGACTCTAGTAGCATCCACATAGAGTCACAAAAATTTTACCTTAGGTATCAATCTATAAATTCAAATTTTGAGTTACTCAATTCACTATTAAGTTCTCAAGAAATTCTAAACACATATAGTTGATCAAGTAATCTATCAATATATCAAAATAGATGTTTCTCTCTTGATTGTAACTTCATTCCAGTTCTTGTAGTCTACTCTACCAAAACAAGATGTTACTCCAACCTAGGTAGGTTACAAGAATGTGGCATTACACACTTCCAAGAGTTACCTCTACAAGGGGATCAAGTTATTTCCTCGATATAACACCCACTAAGTCTCTAATGAAATTGAAGCTTAGTCACCTCGAATAACAAAGCTAGGCACTATTCAAGCTAAATAGCAAAACCTATAAAATTTTCTCCCTATCTAATTCCTTACCAAGCGTGCCAAAACTTCACCAAACACTACAGTCGTCCAAAACAACACATAACACAGAGGTGTAAGCAAGGTTTAGGCCTCACCGTCACACCGGAGATCATTAAGAAATGTAAAAATCGATAAAATCATGAAATCAATAAGACAAAAGTCAAAAATATACTATAGGCATAAGTCTTTTAGTATCTTGGTGTCTTTTACTTCATTTACATCTTCAAGCTTTTAAAACATTTTCCTACTCTTGGTGGCTTTTATCTTGTTATTTGATCTACTCAGAGCTAACAATGCTCTGATACCACCTGTAATGCCCCGTACCCCAAAACAAGGGACATTACCATCAGTCTACAATGACTAATATGTATGCATTTTCTTTGTATACACGGCATGGCATGTGATTATTGAATAGCAACGAACTTATGATATGCAGAAAGCATTGAGAAACTGATTTTAATATGGAAAAAAATGCATGCTCGATTATATATCATGTTTATGAAATATTTCTCATGGATTGTGAACTGTTGTGACTTTGAATCTTCATATCATGACTTATGTGAATAAAATGATGGTTATGTTTGGAAAACCAAATTTTACATGTGTAGATGAAACCGTGTTTGATATATTGAAAATCTTTGGAAGAGACGAGAACCTATTTTATCGAGTGTTTTCTCGATGTGAAACCCAACGTTGAAAATGTGACGAAAAGGAATTTCTTCCGTGACCACCTAAAGACGGTAGTGGCGTCTCACTACCGGGCTTGATAGGGTTCACGACGACACAGAGAACCGTGTATGCCTTAGGTGGACTGGTGCCTGTGTTACTTCCACTCGGATTCCCGCCCGAGCGATCTGTGTGTGTTGGCTGCCAGGGTTCCTCATCCTTACGGGAGTGGGTGAGTTGGTTTGCCAGGTCCCACAGACTTGGGTGCGTGGGTTGGCCTGCCAGGGATCCTCACCCTTATAGGGGTGGGTGAGTTGGCTTGCCATGGTCCCGCACCCTATAGGTGAGCGAGTTGGCTTGCCAGGGATCCTCACCCTTATGAGGGTGGGTGAGTTAGCTTGCCATGGTTCCTCATCCTTAGGACCAGTTACACTTGTTGTATGTAGATTTCAAAAGAGAAGAAATTTCAAAGGGGATTTCTACAAAAAAAGGACTTTGGTTTTCAAAAAGGGTTCTTCCAAAATAGTTTTCGAACTTTAACTTAAATGACACACAACCTATATATATATACTACTATATATTATCACTAAGGTAAGCTTGTGAAAGGTTGGAGACTCTCTACAAGGATGGTGGATCATACTTATCCAGATGTGGTACACCATTTGAGACTTGGCTAGGTGTTTTTGTCTTCAGGACGGTATGGGACGTCAGGAAGATAGGTACATCTAGGGAAGTCTGGGAAGTCACGATTATTTCCTGGTAAACCATGTTTGTTGGTGGTGTTGAGTAACTAGTTTAGCTGAGGTTCGCATGCCTGCCCGATGGATGTTAGATGCGGGGGAAGGGTGTCGGAGAACCTTCTCTGGATTAGTTGGGGGCCCTTGACTAGTCTGCAGTAGTCAAATTGTGCGCACTTAGTATCTGATCTTGAAATAATTCTGACTGGGGTAACCCGGTCGTGTTCCTTGGCTATGCTAGCATAAGTACACTACTATTGGTTGTGTATGTATATGCAGGGTTTTCTTTGATGTTTAAATCAACTATATGTTATGCATTGCTTTATATATATTTCTAAATTTTTTATCGGATTAATCGCTGCATGTGATGGTATTAGGATGGTTGATCTACCTATTGAGTTTCTCACCCAATTATTCTCATGGTTTTATAGTTGACGTTTGAGGATCGAGTTAGGATCCTTAGTGGCGTTGTGACGTGGTTTACAGACGCGAGGGATTTCCTTATTTTGTGGTGGATGTAGGTTTCCCTCTCGTCAGTCACAGTGGATGATTTTTCTACCTCCATTTCGTTAACCTTGAGACTCATGTTTTATGGCTCGGGTTGTGAGCTTTACATTACTTTGTTTTTATATGAATGCGACTTCTACTTTATCTTCTCTCGCTATATATATTTTGACAGGAAACAACAAATATAACTATATATTATACCTCAAATATATCCATGTTAAGTGAAAGATTGAATGTCATAGTTATACTGTAGGTGACTTAGAGGATGGGATAACTTTAGACAATGTTGTCTTGACAGGTCCCTCCTGGTCCTACATCATTGGGATTTCAGTTGAGAAAAAAAATGGGTGGAAATTTTGTGCATACCTTTAGCTTCTTTTGCTTCAATTGTGTATATTTATTGTATGCACTGTATTTATCAGGTGACAAAAGGTCCAGTTTATAGGGGAGACTCTACCGGATTTGAGTCTCGTTGTAGACTGATGGTAATGTCCCTTGTTTTGGGGTACGGGGCGTTACATAAAGGACGTGGACAATACCGTGGAAGAGGAAGAGTTCATTTCAAGCCATTGAATAATGATCAAAGAACTCAAAATTCAAATGTTAGAAGAGGCAGTGGGAGAGGGAACAACTCATGGGACAATAGAAAGCCAAGGTATGACAAATCTCAAATTAAATGTTATAATTGCTATAAATTTGGTCATTTTGCTTCAGAATGTAGAAATGCTACTAACAATGTGGAAGAGAAAGCTAATCTTGTTGAAAAAGAAATTCAAGAAGAGCACACATTATTGTTGGCCTACAAAGGTGAAGATTGCCAAGAAAGTAGCATGTGGTATCATGATACGGGAGCAAGTAGCCATATGTGTGGAAACAAAGAATTGTTCATGGAGCTTGATGAATCGGTATGTTGTAATGTGAGCTTTGGTGATGCATTAAAAACTTCGATAAGAGGAAAAGGTAAAATTTTGATCCGGTTAAAGAATGGAAATCAACAATTTAATTCAAATGTTTATTATGTGCCCAACATGAAGAGTAATATATTGAGCTTGGAAAAAGTCTTAGAAAAAGGTTATGATATTCACATGAAAGATTATAGTTTTCCATAAGAGATCAAAAAAGGAATATAATTGTCAAAGTGCCAATGTCAAAAAACAGAATGTTCTTATTGAACATTAAAAATGATATTGTGAAATGCTTAAAGGCTTGTGTGAGAGATGCTTCTTGGCTTTGGCATTTAAGGTATGGACATCTTAATTTTGAAGGATTAAAATTATTGTCCAAAAAAGAGATAGTAAAAGGCTTACCAAATATTGATCATCCGGATCAATTCTGTGAAGGATGTTTGCTTGAAAAATATTTCAGAAAAAGTTTTTCAAAAGATACATCAACATAAGCCACAAAGCCACTACAACTTATTCATGCGGATGTCTGTGGACCCATCAAACCATGCTCCCAAGGTAGGAATAAATATTTTCTCATCTTTGTTGATGATTTTAGTAGAAAGACTTGGGTGTATTTTCTTAAAGAAAAATCAGAGGTGTTTTCTAATTTCAAAAAATTTAAAGCTCTTGTTGAAAAAGAAAGTGGTCTTGAAATTATAGCCACGAAATCCGATAGAGGAGGCGAATTTACATCAAAAGAATTTGAATCTTATTGTGAAGAACATGGGATTCGCTGCCCTTTAACAATTCCATACATGCCACAATAAAATGGAGTTGCTAAAAGAAAAAATAGAACTATTCTTAACATGGCTAGAACTATGTTGAAGAGCAAAAGGATGCCTAAGGAATTTTGGGCCGAAGCTGTAGATTGTGCAGTTTACTTGATGAACCGATGTCCAATAATGAGCTTATGGAACAAAACGCCTCAATAAGCATAAAGTGGAAGGAAGCCCGGTGTCTCACACTTAAGGGTATTTGGAAGCAGTGCATATGCTCATGTGTTGGAGCAAAAAAGATCAAAGCTAGATGATAGAAGTGTCAAATATATATTTATCGGCTATGATGATCGATCCAAAGGCTACAAGCTTTACAACCTAAGCAATGGAAAAATTGTGATTAGTAGAGATATTGAATTTGATGAAGAAGATACATGGAATAGGAATACTAAAGAAGATAACTATGACTTCTTCCCTTTCTTTTATGATGAAGAAGAGCAAAATGGAGAAGTAAGATAAGAGCCACAAGAGCCCACTACTCCACCTCATTCACCATCATCAAGTACTCATGGAGACTCCTCATCACCATCATCACCGTCATCTTCATCTAGAGGAAGCTCAAATAAAAGGCCACCACGCATGAAGAGCTTACAAGAAATATATGAGGTAACAGAAAATCTAAGTAATGATCTAACACTTTTTTGTCTCTTTGCGATTGTGAACCAATAGGTTTTAAAGATGCGGTATAAAGCAAAAGATGGAGAGATGCCATGGATGAAGAAATCAAAGCAATAGAGAAAAACAACACCTAGGAGCTCACTACTCTTCCAAAAGAAAAAAGAGCAATTGGAGTAAAATGGGTATACAAGGTAAAAAAGAACGCAAAAGGAGAAATTGAGAGATACAAGGCAAGGTTGGTCGCGAAAGACTACAAGCAAAAGGCTGGCATCGACTATGATGAGGTATTTGCTCCCGTTGCTCGATTAGAAACTATAAGATTAATAATTTCTTTGGCCGCTCAAAATACTTAGAAAATCCATCAAATGGATGTGAAATCTGCCTTTGTGAATGGGCATCTTGAAGAAGAAGTATATGTTGAACAACCTTTGGGTTATGTAGTGAAAGGGCACGAAGATAAAGTTCTAAAATTAAAAAAGGCTTTATATGGTTTGAAACAAGCACCAAGGGCATAGTATAATCGAATTGATAAATATTTTCAAGACAATGGTTTCACTAAGTGCCCATATGAACTCTATGCGACGGTAAAAAAAATGGAGATCTGTTTCTTGTTTGCTTGCATGTGGATGATTTGATTTTCACAAGAAATAATCCAAAAATATTTGAAGAATTCAAGAAAGCTATAAAAGGCGAGTTTGAAATGACGGACAGTGGATTCACGTCATATTACTTGGGAATTGAAGTCAAGCAAATGAAAGAAGGCATCTTCATTTCTCAAGAAGGGTATGCAAGAGAAATTCTTAAAAAATTCAATATGGGTGAATGCAAGCCAGTGAATACACCCATAGAATGTGGAATCAAACTATCAAAACTTGATCAAGGTGAAAAAGTAAATCCAACATTTTTCAAGAGCCTTGTAGGAGGCTTGTGATATTTGACATGCATAAGGCCGGATAATCTTTATGCAGTTGGCTTGTTAGTCGCTATATGGAGTCATCTACAGTTACTCACATGAAGACCGCCTAGAGGATTCTTCGATACATCAAAGGTACGCTTGATCTTGGCTTATTATATATCAAAATCTAACAATTTCTAGCTTGTTGGATATAGTGACATCGATTGGTTAGGTGACTTGGATGCAAGGAAAAGCACTACTGGATTTGTATTTTTCATGGGAGATATTATTTTCACTTGGAGTTCAAAGAAACAACTAACTGTCACGCTTTCTACTTGTGAAGCCGAATTTATTGCCGCCACATCGTGTGTTTGCCATGCAATTTGGCTTAGATATTTGATAAAGGAGCTAAATATGCCACAAGAAGAGCCTACAGAGATTTATGTAGATAATAAATCAACACTTGCACTATCAAAGAATCCTGTGTTTCATGATCGAAGCAAACACATCGATATAAGGTACCATTTCATTAAAGAGCGCATAGCGAGGAAAGAAGTGGAATTGAAGTATACAAGATCTCAAGATCAAGTTGCAGATATTTTCACCAAGCCACTCAAGCATGAAGTCTTTCTCAAGTTAAGAGCCCTACTTGAGTAACAAAATCAAGTTTAAGGGGGACATTGAATAATAAACTTCATTTCAGGCCCAATCTTAAGTAGTGGACCAAATAATAAATTAAGTGGTGTAGAGTCCATTAATTAGTGTTTGGGTTTTAATTAGTGTTGGGCCTATAAAATAAATATGTCTAGTCCACTTAGTAGTTGTATCTAGAAATTATCTAGAGAATTCCATATCTAAAAAAAAAATCTTGTAAAAATATCTTGTGTGTAGAAGTGTAGTGAATGTGTGTCTAGAACCTCCTTATGGAGGCTATAAATAGATGTGGTCTCAAGTCATTTTGTACACAACAAGAAGTTGAGAATTAAGTAAGTTAGAAAACATTCTCTACAAATTCTCTCTTCCACCTTTTCCATTCTAATTAGTTTTTCAAAATACTTTAGTTAGAAACCCCTCTTCCCCAACAAATGGGGACGAGAAATATTAAGCTAAAACAATCAGGTTTAATTTATAAGAGATCGACCAAAAACTCCTTTTTGTGAATTATATTGACCATTTGATCCCAGATACTTTACTTTTGTCTAAAATCTCTAATATTGGCTTTTTATTGATAATTTATTCATTTTTTAATAAATAATAAAGTCTTATTTTGAAACTCGTGTGCAACTTTTACTTTTAAGTATTACCAATTTTACCCTTCTTGTTTATTTATAAAGGTGGACAGCTAGTGGAGAGAGAAAGTTAGTTATTTTTTATAAATGTTGTATCTTGTAAACCACTAATCAGATTTTGATAAAATTTATATTTTTAGAAAGTGTTCATCAAGATCTTCAAAACTGACCAACCACTAATATTTTTTTTCAAAAAGAATTTTAGTTGTAAATTTGAATTTGCAGTTGCAATTTTGAATTTGCGATAAGAAATTCAATCTTGCAATTTGACCTCGATAAAAATCTCAATTCATATATGCAAATTTGAATTTTCATATTTATAAATATAATTTATTTTAAAAGAAAAAAAATATTATTTTCTAGTGTCTTTTTGAAGATCTCAATGAATGATTTCTAAAAATATAATTTTTATGAAAAACTGATTTTATTTTATAAGTTATGTTATTTATTATTTTAAAAAATAAAATGAAAAAAGTTAGTTGGTGCTTCTATATTTAATGTAGGGCATTTTCATCCACCAAAACGTGTATTTGTGATTCCTTTCCTTTTTAGAGTAAACTATCATATTTTTTATTACTTGTTCTGGTCATATAAAACTAAATGGTCGTTGGGCCCCTTAGTTTATTGGGAAATGCATGTCTGAATATTCAACCAGGGCTCATACATGGGTTCCATATCCGTTCAAAATTTTACAAAAAGAGTTGATAAAGAGAAGGGATTACAAAGAAGGATTAAGGGTTTGGGCTTCTTGAATCTATAATTACAATTAATTTCTTCAAATAAAAGTAGGTACATTGTAGTGGGAATTAATTCTCTTTTACTCAACTTTTTGATCAAATACTTTTATGGTTCACTCCCTACATTACTTGTTGATGAACCAATACCCACCTGCAACCATGGAGAAGAAGAACCATCTCCCATCTTCATGTCCTTTAGATCACTTAATTTTGCTAATTTGACATTACTGTACGCTTGATCATCTGATTGATCCTCATCATTAATCTTTAAATTATGATTTACCATTATTTTGGTGTCATTATTGTTTTTATGATGCTGTTTTTCGTTGTCGAAGACATCGTTGTTGTTCGTATACAGACCGATCCATGGAACTTCGAATCCTGCCAATTGGTTCTCAGGATTAATCTTCTGCTGTGCTAGCCCAGCTGCGACCTCATCCACCGGCGCTGGAAGATTAAGATTAAGATCAAGTACTGATGATGCTGGCTGCTGTAAATCAAACTGCTTATTCAAATGAGTTGATGATGATCTTTGATGATAGTTTTGTTTTTGTTCTTTAAATTGATGAAAAACTATAGAATTAGATGTAATATCAGGTGAATTAGAAGTAACCCAATGACACCTCTTATGTCCACCTAAAGCCTGTCCGGACGAAAAGATCCGATGACATATTGAACATTCATGCACCTTCGATTTCCTCTTCGCGGTCGGTGGGTTAGTACCGGCGTTACGTTCATTATCGAACGATTGATTAATAGCCGTAGATTTAGACGATGAGATCAAGAATTCGTCGTGTGTGATCACATCTTCTTCCATTGTTATACTTTCATGATCATGAATTTCATTATGTTTAGCAGCATAACAACCTTTAACCTTCTTGTGACTAGCTCTATGTCCTCCTAATGCTTGATGAGAATTGAAAACTTTCTTACAAGCCTTACATTCAAACATTCCTTTTGTTCCCGCTATTCCCTTGGCTTTATTCTGATCATTTTGCAGTAGTACTTGATGATCATTTACCGGCGACACGAAAAAACTGATCGGTTTTCGACGTTTATTCTCTTCTTTACTAGCCGAAGCACACGATTCCTCTGTTTCGGCTACCAAAATTGGATGATCAACGCGTGCACTTGACAACAAAACTAAGCAATTTGCGAGGTCTTCTTCTTCTGTCAATGGGTAATTCATCAAGTTCGAATTAATACCTAATTTAGCCCGTCTCGATCGGATTCCTTTCGACCATGTACGCGCCACGCCACCATCTTCATCATCTGATTCTGGTGGTGTAATAACATGATTTGCAGGGTCAGTGTAGCCTCCTCCTACCAATGAATTACATTTACCATGTTCGAGAAACGATTTCCACGACGAGAATTCCATACCACAATTCTCACATATACGACAACTTTTAAGTCGATTCGGATTAGTTCGTAACGCATACATACGTTTATTGCTCGGTGGATGATTATTTCCATCGTGAAGCTTGTGACGATGATGATGATCGTCCCAGTCATTCGAAGTATCTTCATCGTCGATGTTTAAGTTGTCGTCTCCGATTCCATGAGCTCTCATGTGACCTCCTAAAGCTCTTCCACACCCAAATCCTTTTTTGCAAATCCTACAAAAATGCTTATAAGTAGGTTGTTGATCCACAACCATAGCCATTGTTGATATCTGTAACTAATAAACTTAGTTTCCTGCTACTATAGCAATATTATCACCTTAGAAAGAGAGAGAGAGAGAGAGAGAGAGAGAGAGAGAGAGAGAGAGAGAGAGAGAGAGATGAGAGGTTTAAAAATATTCTAGCTTGTAGAGGAAGAAATGGGTGTTCTTGTAGTTGATGGTGTGGATTTTGTATGGTGTAAGAGAGGTGTGACTAAAGTAGGGAAGGAGTCTCCTAGTTTTCAGTTAGAATATTGGTTAGTTGTGGATGAAGAGGAAGAATAAAATGAGTTCAAGCTTGAGTGTACGACAAGTGGAAGGACAGTTAAAAATGGGATGTGAGGAATTAAAGGAGAATTTTTCTCTTTCTCTCTCTCTAGACTACTTAATTTGTATGGATAAATGGATGGATATTGTAGAGAGAGAAAGAGAGATGTAGAGAGAGAGTGAGAGTATTTTGCGGTTTGTTGTACGTACGGTCATATTATCAGGTTATTATAATTGCAAAATTAGTTAACCGTCTTGTCTTGAGTAGTATTTTTTAGTGAAGAAGAAGAAGCGGGGTTAATTAATTTGTTTCTTTCTCTCTCTAACTGCCGACCCATTCATATCCCTTCAATTCTAAGCCAAGAAAACTAACTAAACCTAGCTATTGCTTCCCCTCAGCTGTCGGTTGGCCCTTCCTGCTTTTCCACACAAAAATTTCTTACTATTTTTTAATTAAAAAAATTCCTACTAATCAAATTTATAAAAATAAAAAATAATAATTTAATTTTTTGTACTTTTCATTTACTCGAGTTTATTCCAATTTTCTTTTTTGTTTCTTATGACAAGGAAATTATTTATTAGACTTTTTTATTTCAACCCATAGTTTTTTAAGGAAAAAATAAAAACTATATATTACACCGTTAAAAAAAACACTCTTTTTCCTTTTTTGAAAGATGAACATTGGTTAAGTTGACTCCAACCAAAAAAATGCACGTAAAACTATAGCCCTTCATACTCTTTCACACATCTACTTCTACGTAATATTAATATTAATATTATTTTTATTTTTATTATTATTATTATTATTATTATTATTATTAAAGACGACAAATTAGAGAGTACCACATGAGTTCTCAACCCACATTAGTCCAAAAACTTTATCCATTCTAAAAAATTAAAATTGAAAAAAATAAATTAACCCAAAAATAAAGCCATTGAATTTGTAAAACAAGTAAGGTTGACTTTGGAGTCCGCATCTTTGTCCTTGTTTCTTGCTTTCTTTTTGCTGAACTTAGACACGTGGCACTCTCATGTTCATTTTAGCAACGTTTCTTGTCCGATAGGGTACGAATGAGTCAAAGTAAGACGATGGAAAATTGGAAATGGATAGAATGTCCCCCTATAGCGACGGTATCTCCACCGAGACTTAATTTAGGAAAATGCTAAGGGCCCGTTTGGTTTGTGTTTCAAAAACAGTTTTATGTTTTTCAAAACAGTAAAAACAAAAAAAAGAAAAAAATCTGTTTGGTTGGTCAGTTTTTTAAAACAAGTTTTATAAAACAGTTTTTAAAACAGTTTAAAATCAAAAAACGAAAAAAGATCATTTTATCTATTTTCTTTTTGGTCGGGGTCGTCGGGCTCAAGACGAGAGGCGTCAAAAACCAGCGCACCATTGAAGCTCTCCTCTCCACCATTGAAGCTCTCGTCTGAAATTCCATGGATCTCTACAAGGCAACATTATCTCTCACTCTCTCTCTCTCTATTTCTCTCTCCTTCTCTTTCTTTCTCTCTCCCTCTCTTTCCCTCACTTGATCTCTGCATTTTTAGGGTTTTTAGTTGGTTTATTATTGTCGAATCGACTTCGACAAAATCAGAGCTCAAAACCTCTGGTGTAGAGGAAGATTACTCTGTCTATTTCTCTCTCTCAGTTTTTCTCACTCTCTCTCTCTCTCTCTCTCTCTTTGCATTTCTAGGGTTTCCATTTTTAGGGTTTCTATTTGATGAATCATTGACGGGTCTTCGACACATTGGAGGTCAAATCTCAGGTATTTTCTATCTATCTATTCTTCCATTGATGTTTCCTGTATTTTCAGATTTATTCTTCCCCCAATTTTTTTTATTTGTTTCTCTCTCTAAAACTCTCTGTTTCTCTCTGTTGCTTGTTATCAATCTTTACTTGAAGTGTTAGGTTATTGAGAATCTGAGATCATGATCTATTAATTATGACCATTTTCACAATTCACAGTCTTGCCCTCGCTTCTCCGTCCTCACCTTCAGTTCTTCTCCCTCCAGAATCCACTGGCTTCCCGATATACCCTTGTTTCTTTTTCTTTTTTTCTTTAATTTCCATGTATGGGTTTTTTTTTGTTTGATGTTCGTCATAAATTATAGTGGTTCCACTCCAAACTACCACATATTAATTATTGTTTTTAGGTATATACTGTGGAACAGTATAAGTTTCATCTTTTTTTTATGTTAAATTATAAAGTTTCTGAATTGGGATAAACTCCTATCACAAAATCAGTAATGAATTAAAGGGTGTACTGTAATATTTATTTTCTTGGATGAAATAATAAACAAGAATTCTAGAACAATTAATAATAAGTATATTTAATTTTTGCTAATAAATATATAAATATTGTAATTAAATAGGAGGATGAAGTGTTCTAAACGCCCTCTTAATTTCAATCTGGTTGGAATTGAAGATAGACTTGATCGAGATTGCTGCTGAAGCAGCCATTAAAGAAAAAAAACCAAAAGTTTATAGAAACAGGGAAAGAGAAGTAAGATGTTTTGGTTGTAATTGCCAAATGATGAAGAAGAGACATTTGCCCTTTATATTAGGTTATGCAGAAAATGACCTACATCAGTTTTTGTGATAATGAATAAGTAAAAGACAAGTTTTTATTTTATCATAGAATTGAAAGTAAACCCATTCGATACTATTTGCATAATATATTCATGTATGGGTTTTTTTTTTTTTTTTGATGATCAAACCCATTTGAGTTTTGTTAATTGTTAGTAGAATTGATTTCTTAATCTGTCAAAGTAATTAGGGTTGGTTACCCTTTTGCATTTTCTAGATGAACAAGGAAGCTTTAGCTCTAGAACATATTGAGGTTGAATTACTGATCTTTAATGAAGCTGAAGTTCACTAAAAGTAGAAGTTAATGCCTTCCCCTGAAGAAAAAAGATTACCAGTTATTAGTGGTTGATGTAGTGATGTATGTGGCTCTTGTCAATTGGGTAACAATCATCGTTATCCTTTAGCCATGACTTATTCAATTTCTCAAGCACCTTTAGATTTGTTATTTACTAATTTGTGAGGACCTAGAAATAAATATAGGTTTCTTTATTTTGTACTCTTTATGGAGGATTATTTCAAGTTTTCTATTAAGTTGAAAATTGATACTTATGCTATGTTTCATAAATTCAAGTTATTGGTAGAAAATATGTTTGATAGAAAAATTAAATAGATTCAATTTGATTGATGGGCTCTTTCTTTTAGTTACACTTTTTTTATTACACTAGTTAGGATCTATTCTAACTAGTGTTACTGTAGTGTAACACCCATGTTCTCTAGACCAGTTCAGGCAAAACCATATTCACTAAATGTTGTAGAACATGAACCTGTAAAAGTCATAATATTAACCTGATTTAGGATGATGTTTGTGTGGTACAAACCTTTTTCCTTTCTTCAGCTGTTTCATTGATTTGGACAATTCAATTGGTAACCCATAACAATCAGGTCCCAACCATTAACCAAATTAAACGCATAATGCATGTTTTCTCTATCCAAATTCTAAACATTAACCTATAATCTCAACACTAATGAATGGTAACATAATATTAACGTGTTTGTTTTAATTTTGTTTAATTTAATAGTAAAGTCTTTAGTCTTTGTATTCCCCCCTTTGTTTCTTTTGGTGTTATTTAGAAGTGGCAGACATATATATATATATATAGTGTGTGGATGGCTGATGTTAAATTCATCCTGAATGGTCTACCATAGCTAGTTTTCTACTCATAAGAACCTCAACATTTAAACATTTATCCTTCTTTTAATTTGTTCTTTGTACTATATAGTGTGGGGATGGCTTCAAAGAGTGACGATGTGGATGATGTTGCCAATTGGCCACCTCCAATTGAGAATTATTTCGTTCAACTAGTGCACGAGGAGGCAAAAAAAGGCTTGCAGACCTCAACTTTGGATAAGAAAACGTGGGGTGCTATAGATAATGCAATATTTACTAAATTTGGTAAGAGATATACCATCCCCAAGTTGAAGTCAAAATACAATCGCTTGCGGATGTCACATCGTGCCTTTGCCCAACTAATAGCTCAAACGGGGATTGGTTGGGATCCAGAGAAAAATAAAGTTTATGCAACTGACAGTTTTTGGGAGTCCTACCTTAAGGTATGAATAGTGTTGATGTTTAGGATTCATACATTAATGTATGCATAGTCTAATATGTTATTGTATTTTAAACATGCAGAAAAACCCTTCTGCAAAATCTTTTCGTAAAAAAGGATTAGAAAATTATGAAGTGCTTGGCGAGATATTCAGTAATACAACTGCTAGTGGAGATATGTATAATTCATCCAGAAAGGACCCTCCTGATTCAGATACTGAAAGAGAGTTAGAGTCCAAATTCCTTAACTCTGGGGCTCACGTGGAAGCTTCAAGCTCTGCAGATACCACTAGCCAATCACGACGTCGTCCTCTAGACCCTCCTGTTGATCTTCCCATGAAAAAAGAATCAAAGGTGTCTAAGGTGTCAAAGATGGACGATGCACTTGAAGCATGGACAAAATCTCTAAGTGCCAAAACTGAAGCTACTTTGGCTAGGACTGAACATATAAAAAATAAGGAATCATCTTCTTCTGTACGTGAGGTAGCATCCATTGAAGATTGTATGGAGTTATTGGATTCCATGGATGGCGTGGAAGATGATGTCTATGTTAAGGCCATTGAAAAATTTACTAATTCTGATTGGAGAAGGATCTTTATTAAAATGCCAGATTCAAGGAGAAGAATGTGGCTTGACAGATTGAAATGAGTGGATGATGTGTTTGAATGTAGGCAGGTGGTGTGGAATATGATCCTGAACTGAGTACTTGTTATTTTGTTGGTTTCGTTGTTAGGTTTTGTGAACTTGTTACTATTTTGATGAGTTTGGATGTAGGCACGTGGTGTGGAATATGGTCCTAAACTGAGTACTTGTTATTTTGTTGGTTTTGATGTTAGGTACTTATTATTTTGTTGGTTTCATTGTTAGTTTTATGAACTTGTTACTATTTTGTTATGTTTGAATGTAGACACTTTGGTGTGGATACGAATCTGAAATAAGTATTAGTTATTTTGGTAATTATGTTGTTGAATTTGTATATGACTGCTGTTTCTTTGTATTTTTTATAGGATAATGTTCGATACAAGTTCCCAAAGTGACTCATCTTCTGATTCAGATGATTCCTTTGGGGAATTACTTTTGGTCACAGAAATATACAAGTATTATTCACATTCATTGATTAAAGTGCCATGTAGAACTTCACAACTTACTGGTCGTGAATACATGTTAGAGTTATTGAATGGACATCCTAATAGGTTATTTGATTTAATGAGAATGGACAAGCATACATTCACAAAATTATGCTCAACTTTGAGGACACTGGATTTTTTACAAGATGATAAATCAATCTGTGTCGAGGAGATGGTAGGAATGTTTTTGTATACCGTTGGTCATTCAGCGCGAAATAGGGTTGTTGCTGAAATGTTTCAACATTCAAATGAGACTGTATCAAGGCATTTCAGAAAAGTTCTCAAAGCAATATGTAGGCTTGGCTGTCGTATAATTGGACCTCCAAATATGGATGAGACACCTCCCGAGATCATGGGGAATCCTAAATACTATCCATGGTTTAAGGTAAAGTACATGATAATAGTTTCATATATGTATTAATATATATTGTATTCAAGTGCTAACATATTTTGATTTGGATTGTTACTTGATAGGATTGCATTGGCGCTATTGATGGAACACATATCAGTGCATGGGCACCTGCCTCCAAACAAACCCCATATCGAGGTAGAAAAGTTCAAGTGACACAAAACATAATGTGTGCATGCTCATTTGACATGCTATTCACATTTGTTTACACGGGATGGGAAGGAACAGCTAATGACTCAAGAATTTTATTCGATGCTATTGCTAAAGAAGACAATGAGTTCCCTTTGCCTAAAGAAGGTATAAAGTACAACTTTAATTATGAAAGTTATTTTTACTAATAAGATATATTATCATAATTTGAATGGATTAAAGTTATTAGATGCATTGTCCACAGGAAAATATTACGTCGTCGACTCTGGTTATACAAATATGCCTGGGTTTCTCTCACCCTATCGTGGAGAACGTTATCACTTGCGCGATTATAGAGGAAGAGGCAGACAACCAAAGGGTCCGATGGAATTATTCAACTATAGGCACTCATCACTACGCAATGTTATTGAGCGTTGTTTTGGAGTGCTTAAGGCTCGGTTTCCCATACTAAAATTAATGCCTAATTATCCAGTTAGAAGGCAGCGACACATTCCCGTTGCTTGTTGCACATTGCACAATTTTATCAGAATGGAATCAAGGGGTGATGAATTCTTTAATCAATACCAGGCTGAGGATCTTGTTGTGGTAGATGAAGAAAGTTCGGGAGTGAGGCAAGAAAGGGTAGACATGGATATGGGTGAGGGAAATATTAGTCAAATGAATGAAACTAGAGATCAAATTGCTGGGGCAATGTGGCTTGACTATATTCGTAATTAGTCTAGTCTTAAGACCTGCTTAACTAGTTGGTAGCATATCAAATATATATTGATAACTTTGGTATGGAAGATGATTGTTATATATTTATAATATTCATTATTAGTGTGAGAATTTATAATATATGTTTGTGGGTCTAGATGAAGAATAAATGGTCTAAATTGAAGAATAAATGGTGTAGATTGAAAAATAAAAGATCTAGACATAAAAAAACTAAGAGCATTTTTGAAAGATTTTAGGTGTAATTTATCTAAACTAGGGTGTTTTTTTATGTAGTTTACTAAAAAAAAAGAAAAAGAAAAAAAAGTCCAAGTTTTTAATTTTGAAAATAGTTTTAAAATACTATACCAAACAGGTTTTTTGAGTTTTCAAAATTTAAAAACAATTTTCAGATTTGATACCAAACACTTTTTATGATTTTAAAAATTCAAAAAATACAATCCTAATTTCAAATCATTTTTCATTTTCAAAAATTAGTTTTTGAATCACGAACCAAACGGGCCCTAAATTTACTGTATTTTCCTACTGCAATCCTTGCTGCAAAGTCATCCCACAATTCTCAAATAATTTCACATCTTTCGTGATTTGCGTCATTCTCAAATTAACACAAATACCCTCCTAAATAGCCTTTGCAGCAAAGTTGACAGTATTCTTTGCAGTAAGTGTAGCATCACCGCTTAATTTAACTGTTGGAATTTCCAAGTCCTTTGAAAATGAAATCCCTTTTTAGCATTGTTTTTTGATCAGCTTGAAACCATGGAGTAAGCTAGGAACAGCCTGTGCTAGCTACCACAAAGAGCATAATTAACCTATAAGTATTCTAGATAATCCTTCGCACATAATAACTCAACTCACCACCTACAAATCAGTCACACACTAACAAAACTAATTAGAAATTGATATTGATTTACTCAACAAAGAAAACTAATTCAATTCTATTCAAAAGTAAAATTTTCCCTCAAAAAAAAAAATTCTATTCAAAATTAATATTATACTTGTGACGGTTTGTTTTATTTTATGTTAGAACATCTCCAATGTAAAACGTGGTCAGTTCAAATTGTTATGCAACGTAAGATGCCTACACAATGAATGAATTTCAAAAACCTTTTCCAATGCAAATATGTTTAGTCCACGTGAAACTGAGGTGGCATAAGGATGGGAAGACATCCTCTAGCCCATCCTCTTATTTTAGATGTTCAACTAGAGGATGTCTTCTCATCCTAGTCAACAAATCTCCCTACATATCTCATTCTCTCTTCTTTTTTTTTGGTTTTAGCAAATCTCATTAAATATAATAGTTCTCTTTTTTTTAATTATAAAAAAAGAACATTTTCTAGCCTATCCTCTTGTTCTAGATGTTCAACTAGAGGATGTCTTCCCATCAGTGGCGGATCCAGAAATTTTTTTGGGGGTGGGCGAATCAACGTTGACTGACCAGGTTAATTGAGCGAGTCAATCGGCATTAGTATAATATATATATATATATACACACGTAATAAACTAAATAAATGAATTTAAAAAAAAATCACTTCATTTAAAAAAAAAAAGAGTTGTATTTTGTACAATTGTCCTCGATGAATTTTTACTCATGTTCTATATAATCGTTTCAACATCAATGATATCAAAAATCTCAAAAAATTCACTTCTTAATTACAATAAAAGATTCTTTAAGCTTGTCCTTGACTAATCTTTAATGTTTTTAAGCGTTATAAACAATGGTGCATCAAATTTAATGAGTCTAAAATTAAAACACTAGTGCATCAAGTATTCAATGACATTATAAAAAATAACAAAAACAAGTGAGAAAAAGACTAAGAAAAATGAGAGCAAAGAGACAAACCCATCCCATAATATCCACGTTCAAATGTGTTTTAAGATGAATCTAAAATTAAAACTAAAGAAAACCTTGAATGTATGCACTGGTGCATCAAATTTGATGCAAACCAGTTATATTTTATTGAACTTTTAAAGATAAGATGGTCAAAAGTAGTCAATGTATACGAAGTTTTAAAAGAGAGGGTGGTCAACGGACCACCCACTTCCTAACGTGGATCCGCCACTGCTTCCCATCCCACTCAATAAATCTCCCTACATATCTCATTCTTTCTATATTTTTGTTTTAGCAAATCTCATTAAATATATTAGTTCTCTTCTTCTTTTTTAAATACAAAAAAAGAAAATCCTATGTGCACTTGTGAATCTCACCCACTAAAGTTATTTGTTGATATGGAACTAATTAAATTTAGACTCGTATAGAGAATCATAGGTGAGTGTCGAAGTGCTCATTAAAAAAACACACATTTAATTAATTGTGCCATGTAAGCAAAGTAAACAGGCTGACAACATTTGCATCGGAGATGTTCTTTGATTTATACTTAAAAAAGTGTATGAATTAGAGGGACATTATTACATTTTTAGCACGTTTATAAAAGGGCAAGTGACAACTAGTATTTAGCTGGTAAAGTCAATTGTTATTGATAGTACAAACTTGAGTTCAAATTCATAATCCATCATAAAAAAATGTTAGAGGTCATCCATAATCTAGGTACGTACAAGTACTCCCTATGTATGAGCAGGTTGTCTTTTTTTTTTAAGCAAACAAGCAGACATTATATATAAACATTGGTCTTGAAATGCACCAAGTAGGCTAACAGAAGAGTGATGCCATAAGTTTAACCAAGCTTTAGCAGAGTTCAGACCTCTTGCTAATCTAGCTATATTACAAACAGTTTCATCCGAATTAAAATTAACATAACTTAGCTTCAAAAGATCAAAGTTACCAAACAGGTCAACTATCTCCTTCATGAGAGTCATATTTCTCCATCCTACCTTCAGCTCTGCCTTTTTTAAGTTGTTAACAAAATAATGATCATTACATTCCCAAAAAACTTCCATAATACCCATTTCCTGCATCTATTCTCACGCAGCCTTGACCGATAAGATATATCCTTCCTCCCTATCCAAACACCTGACTGAGAGACCTCTTGTCCTTTGACAAATTCCTGCTGAATCATGAAAAGCTAAGCCAATCCCAGTTAAATCAGAAGAAGAAACAAAATGAATTGATATTTTGAGGCATAGATCATTGGTCAACCTTAGCCTTGACTCATTTATTTAAATGGTCATTTTTTAAACCTTAACTCAAACATCATTTATTAAAATGGTCATTTTTCAAACCTTAACCCAAACAAGGTTGAACCTAATAGGTTGGCTGGTTTACCCTAACTAGTCATGAATTAACGATTTAAATTTAAAAATTAATAATTAACGTTAAAATTTAACAATTAAAAAATTAAATTCTTAAATAAAACTTAAAACATTAAAATTAAAATTTAAAAGCTACTTATTAAAGTCTTAAACTAAAGTCTAATTTTTTAAGAAAATATATAATTAATGGGTTGGCAGGTGACGTCCCTCGGGTCAGGCGAGTTGATCCGTCTAATCCAGGGCTCAAAAAGGGCAACTCTAACCCTACACGTTTAGTTGGCAGGTCAGGTCAAGCTTTACCAAGTCTACCTTCTGTGCTTGTAGATTGGTGGTTCTTCTTTTTCATTCTCTCCGCCTGTTAGGGGATGTATTCTTCGCCAGTTAGTGGTGCTTCTGAGAAGAAAAATTCTACATCAAATGTTTTTTTAGACTCTATTTATACAAGCCTATATGATCCACATAGAGATGATCAATGGCCTGATTTTGATATACTTGAGGAGAAGACTCCTAAATCGACCCTTAGAGCATCCCACATAACCTCATAGATTAGTGTAGCGAAGTGTAAGAATACACAGGTTCTGAGGGGACCCCCAAAAACTGTATATAATTCTCATATTCTTTACATTTTATTGATAACTAGTTGTAACCCGTGCATTTGGTATGGCCCATATGTCGTCTGCGTTTTTATTGTCTAAATTATACTCTAATAAATGCTCTAAAGAGTAAAATATGTCGATCATGTGTCGTATGCACTCCATTTGTATTTAAGATCTAAAATATATTATATTTCTCTTTTTAGATTTTTGTATTGGTGACTGATCTCATTTCAAAGATCTTCTAAAATGCTTTTCAAAATATAAATTTTGTCAAAAACTGATTTGTAGATAAAAAATTATGACATTTATTTAATTTTTTTTAGAGCACACAAATTTCTCTCTGCTACATGTCCACCTTCTTTTTACGCCAAGTATAACCCGCCATCTTCCACGACAAACCCATATTGTTCATAAACCCATTAGAGAATCATTATTTACTGAATTATCATTAATTATAGACTGTAGGATGGTTCTTAGACATCTTTTCTAACCGTTGATGGTTATACATAAACCAAACTTCCCTGATTTATTATATAGAAACCTTCTAATAAAGTAAGATTTGTTAAGTTGTTTACTTCCAAAAGTATCCCTAAAAAAATACATTTTTACCACAAAACCTCATGACATGAGTCCCAAAAGATTTAGGCATTTTCTTCTTGGTGATCGAGTGCATACTGCATTAGTAAACTGTCTTTCCTCTTCGACAGTTAGGCCTTATTGTTTGATATACGATTTTGATTCACATTATACAAATTTTTGCACGTCACTAATGCAAATTTTAGCATTTTGAATCTATATATGTTTGCTTGGTAACAACATTAAATATTTTCTATCACAAACTAAACAAAAAAAATGCAAATTTGCACCATCTTTGCCTACTTTTAGGTGGGCCCTTTCAACTAATTAATGGAAATATTTGTTATCATATATCCACACCAAACACTCACAAATGGACAAACTGTCGCGAATATTTGCAAATATTAACGAAATAACAAATTAAGTAAGACCCTAGAGTAAAACTTTTGAAAGAAAGGTGAAAACCCTAACCCTAAACGACATACAATATATAGTCAGGGTGGCCTACCATTGACATAAACAATTACGGAAAAGGTTACAATCCGCAATAGCCAAAGTTGCATGTAGTCGGAGTGGCTCAATATCACCAGATGCCATTTTTTTAATATTAATATATTAGGGCCCCAGTTTTAAGGGTTCACCTTAGGTCCCAAAATCAACCTACCCTTTTAGGGATTCGGTCTACGCTTTTTGACATACAACTATATTTTTGCTATTTTTCCTGTCAAAATCCTAACAATATCTAGATCCAATTTAAGTTTGAGCTAGTGGTAACACCAAATAGTTAATTTTCACAAGCATTTCATTTTCGAAAAATTTTATGGGTAGTTCATGAATATAAATTATATGTATTCGGCATCTTACTGATATTAACTGCACATGCAAAATGCACAACAAAGACACTAAAACAAAAAAATATACTAAACAGGTGGTGTTTGTTTTCTTTAGGCATTTGACTTTGACTCATATAAATTTGATCTTGTATTATGTATGATCTCTAAAATTTTAATTTTAAAATAAACTCATTTAAATTGTTCATCGATTCAGATTCCATCTCAAATTCAACTTAATTTTTGGGTTGAATACTCACTTTAAAAGTTGAACTCTACCAAAAAAGATAAAAATATTCAAACAAGTAAGATTCACATGAGTCAAATTCCAACTATCCAAAACATAAGTGATGCCCTCGAACAAACTATCCAAGTAACATAAGTAGGTTTGGGACTTACTTTGAGGCATAGGGTGGTTGATGACTCCTGAAAATACTTATTAGTACATGAGTAACCAAGCCATACCTGAGAACAGATCCTCTGTCCCCATTTGCATATGCCCTCCATGTGCCTACGTTGATTTGATTTGAACTAACGACTACTTATTTTGTAAGATTATTCTCCTTGCTATATAGATCACTCTCGCAAAAAATAACCACTTCTAAAATTTTTAACCCTATCAGATGTTAATCGGAAAAAATGATGATAATGAATGATTTATTTTTCAATCAACTTTTATCAGCATTACATATCTTAGAATAAACTAATTTTTTGTGAGAATGATCTATATTATGATGAGAACAATCTTACAAAAAATCAGTCGCTGGTTCGCCTTCATGCAGGACTCACAAGCCAAAATAAACATGGGCATATAGAGAATACGTTCAAATGGGGACAAAGGATTTGCTCTCGCCACACCTAGTGTGAAATTAGAAAGATTTTGAAGGGAATCAAGTCAACTTTGCCTATTATAGCTATTAACTTTCTTGGCACCCACATAACTTACGACAAGTTATTTTTTATTGGTTTAAGACATTGCATTAATCACTTCACTTATTACTTGATTGAGGTGTTCAAAAAAGTAATATTCCATTCCTTGAATCTCACTCTCCCTCAACAACCAAAAGTTATTTTTATATATATGCCAAAAAAATTTGGTAATTAAAAGGGTTCTTAGAGTTACGAGCCCCCCACAAGTGCTTCGTACGTGTGAGTTGGTTGTCCATCATGCGGTACGCGCGTGATGTCCAAACGCGCTACGTGCATTCATTAAACTCGTGCGTGCTTCGCGCGCGACAAATTATGTGGCACGTTATTATTAAAAAAAATAAGATGCAGGTGGGCCCACTAATAACGGTGTATATGCAGATGTGATCTAGACGTTGGGTAGATCATCGTAAAAAAAGTCAGCCCTTGGATCAATTCCATATGACCACATTGGCAAGTGTAAACAAATAAATAATATGACGGGATATATTCGGTATTTCTTAAAAAGAAGTTAAAAACAAAAAAAACAAAACAAAATGACAAACACGCAACTTCATACATAGCTTTACTTAGCTGTGTATGAAGCTGCATTATATATAGAGATTTTGTTTAAAGTCGTGGCATTTTGACCAATTTTCAAAAATTATCATTGGATAAAAATAGTAACTCAATTTAATATACATAGGTTATGGTCATAAAGTTGATTTTGGTCTACATGGCAGGTCATGGGTGTATATACGGGGTGTAAACATGGGAAAATATTATTCTTACACCCCGTATACATACACCTGTGGGCCCCTACATAGAGATGATGATAAAACTGATTTTGATCTAAATGAGGAGAAGAACATCCTCAGAATAATTAGCCCTATATGATCTCCACATCGGATCCATTGGGAGTTGTAAGTGAAGTGCGAGAATAAAATAAAAATCAGCCTTATGATGTGGACCCCATAAATAGGTGTAAATGGGGTGTAAGAATAAGTAGGGTGTTAATAAATAAAAATGGGATCAAAATAATTTTTTCTTTAGAAATTAACAAAATCCCCTCTAATGCGTGCATTTTTTTTATACAAACTCAACGTAGGGAACACATTCAGTATAAATAATACATGTAATACAAATGCAAGGATTTGATGAAAGTAATGTTAGATGGGTTGTATTAACAAACCACTTGATGTGACAGGTATGTGGCTAGAGCATGCTAGATGTTAGAATAATGTTACTCATACAAATTTGGGGTTAACCAACAACGCGTCACCCTTCGATTTGCAGTGGTCCTAATAATATAGACGTTTTGTCATGCACGTTCAATCTGACTGCAAATCACGAGATGACATCTGATTTATCTAAGTAGTATTACCAATAAGTCTTTTTGGCCAGACAATATACCCGACTATATGCCATAAGGGGATGTGGCAGTCCAGGTTGCAGTCAAATAAGGAGCTTTTTTTAACCCTGAAAAGACAGGAAAAGACGTAGCTGACATTGCTTCTGAGTGATACTTACCGTAGATGTAATACAACTGTTAACGGGGTTAATATTTTCTCTTTTATCTCTATAAATCTAGAAATTAGAAGAATTAGATGGAAGAAGCTAAAAACAGAGGAGAGAGACGTCAACCTCTGCATCTCTCCGTCTCCATCACCGTCCGTTGCTGCAATCCAAAACGGTAAGTCCTCACTCTATTTTTCCATTTCTTAAACCTTTCTCTTTCTAAAATCTTAATCTAGGGCTTTTTTCTTCATTTTTCATCAGTTTTGATTTTTTCTCTCTAAACCCTTTCAAAACTTATGTTGAAGGGGAGAGCTCTTCCTTTTGGAGGACAAATCGAGGAAGAACGAAAGCCGATCTTTGCGCTATGAAGTCTTGTGTAGTGTTAGAGAGGTCGAAGGACGGAATTAGGAAGCCAAAACAAGTGAGTATTAACTATTACATTATAGCTGCTTGGATTTATTTTATGTAATTAGACTTTGCTTACACAAAATTACATTTTGTATTAGGAGCCAAGGTGCGAATTTTGCAACATGATTGGCCACACTGCATACTATTGCCCAGAAATTGAAACAGAACTCGTGGATGAATGTGCAGCTTGCAATCAGATAGGTCACACTGCAGAGTGCTGCCCAGAATTGGAAGGGGAATTATGTGATGAATAAAAACGTGCTGTTATCAATGAAGCTGACTGCTCCAATGGGAGCTACAGCTATGACTATTCTAGTGGGTGTTTGTCGTGTGATTTTTGTGGCATGGACATGGAAGACGCTTGATTAGGTGTTAATTGTTAGGGATAGTTGTTAGTATGTTGTATTTATGATTGCACTTAAAACTTTAGTAGATGGTCGTTATTATGTTGTACTTATGATTTAACTTGAAACTTCAGTTTCGAATTCTGACTCAAAATGTGGTGTACTACTTGATGCCTTCTTATTTGTAAAAATTAAAGTTGCATTACTTTGTTTCTAAAGGTTAAGGAACCTTTTAGAGGATATACCACTTTGCCTGATGCTTGCAAAGAAGCAGAATGGTTAAGGAACTTCTAGAGGATATATAACTTTGGAAGAAGCCTACTCCAGCAATCATGTTTAACTGTGATAGCCATGCAACTTTGTATAGGGTGGCCAGCAAGACTTACAATGGTAAATCAAGACATATACGTCTAAGACACCAATATCTAAGGCAATTACTCAAGAATGGAGTAATTACGGTTGACTACGTGGAGTCAAACAAGAACCTAGCGGATCCATTAATGAAAGGTTTATCTAGAGAGATGATCTCTAAGACTTCTAAGGGAATGGGACTTGTGCCTACAGAATTAAATCAATTACCCTTTATGGGAACCCAACCTATGTCTTGAAAAAGTAAAGGTTCAATGGGTACAAACAAGTCAAGGAGTGATTATAGAAAACACAAAGAAATATAACTTTACCATTCTAAAATTATAGTGTTGGTACCTGTATGATAGAGGATGGATACATATCCTTAATAAGTCCAAAATCTTAAGTAGTGACTCACAGGATCACTTCATGTGAACTTACCTATATAAGTGAAGAAATCAAGCAGTTTCTATGAGAACTAGAAAATCTCTAAAGCACTTATAAAATCAGGATATATGCGTATGGCCATTAATGTGCAGGGTAATAAGAACACCCTACAAATCAAGCGAGTATGTGCGATAGTTCTGGCTTATCCATAATAGCCATTGGTTCAAGACCCGTTCACCACAGTGCTTGGATAAAGCTTTGAATTGTTTGCAATAAGTGAAAGTTCAAGTCCTGAAGACACTTATCATTTATGTACGAGTTTCGCGATAATGCCAAAATTGATCTCTTCAGTATTCTCTATCGTTGTAAGAACTACAAAGGCTTGATCCCATTTGGGTACGTAGGTAATCACTTTAAGAGATGCAGCTACTCCTTATATATATTATATTATATATTATTTTTCAAAACTTATATCTATTTTGAAAATGGTGGGGGATTGTTGTAAAATTTTCAAAATAGCTTTGAGTGGGTTTATTGCTTTAACTCTTCTTTGGTTTAGTCCCACATTACTTGGGAGACATGGAATGTTGAGGTTTATAAGTGACTACACTTATTGGAGTTTATCTTTTAAGTGTTGGGTCCTCATTGGAATTGATACGGTGGTGCAAAGCACCAACGCACACGTGCACACACATGTGCGTGTGCAAAAGTGCGATTGGGCGTTTAGGGTACATTGGGCGCTTTAGTGGCACACTTTGCACTTCGCACGTGTGCATCGTCGTTAGGAGCTATTGGAGCCTTAATCTTTTCCAAAAAAATGAGATGGTGTCACTGTAGTATCGATACCAATAAGGTTGGTATCGATACCAGCCAAAGGGAAGCCGTCAGATGAGGCTGGTATCGATACTGACTAAGTATCGATATTTACTAGAATAGTGTGACTGGTAGTGTTTAGATCACACCAGTATCGATACCACTCATACTAGTATCGATACCAAGGTGATCGGAAGTCATTTTTTGACTGGGTATCGATACCCACTGAATGGGTATCGATATCCACTAGCACCAGTTCAGAACAATCACCATTTATGCTTCGAAATGGTTCTTCCAAGGCTATATATACATGGTTTCTTAGCCATTCTCAATAGACTTCGAATTCCTAAGTAAACCAAAGTAAAGTTAGAGTTTTTTAGCATTATCAGAGATAAAAAAGAGTGTTCTTGAGTTGTGATCGAATCTTGCACATTCGAACTCACAAATCCTACGGTTAGACTCCATTGTATTCGGAAAATATATTTTGTGTACCCTGGTGTAATTATAGGGGTAAAATATTATTTGAAAGACAGAGTTTACGTGCCTTGGAGTTCTTAAACCGTTCTTGTTTTTCCCTACTGTTCCTATAATTTTTCCAATAATTTTTAAACAATACTTTCATCAATAGAGGGAACAGTGTCGTAATCCATTCAAGTAATGAACCAGGACTTCACAAGACTTGAAAGGTTTGATGGAGAAGACTTTACAAGGTGGCAAGAGAAGATGATGTTCTTCTTAATAACATTGAAGCTGTCTTACATTCTGGGCGAGAATCTTCAACCTATTCCTAACGAAACACTGGAAGATTCAACTGAACTGAAGATAGAGAGAATAAAGAGGAAAGAAGAAAAATTTATATGTCGTGGATACATTCTCAATGCACTTTCCAGCACCATCTATACTACCCATCGTCATATCCAAACTGCTAAAAAGTTGTGGACTACTTTACAAGAGAAATACAGTATTAAAGAGGTGAGTAACCAGAAGTATTTGATCGGTAATTTCATGAGTTTTATGATGACTGAAGATAAGTCTATACTTGCGCAAGCGCATAGTTTTCTTAATATCGTCAGTGATCTTAAAGTAGCAGAAATTACTCTCCCTGTAGAGTTCTTGGTTAGAGTCATCATTGTATGTCTTCCAAAGTCATAGAATTGCTACAAGAAGAAACTCAAACATGATGAGAAGAAATACACTCTGGAATCCTTACTGTATCACCTTCGTATAGAAGAAGATTCTTGAAAACGTGAAGAAAAATCTGAGGATCTTTCTAAGGCAAACATGGTTGAGGATAACAAATCCAAGCATACCAGTCTTAAGCCAAAGAATGACAACAAGTTCAAGAAGGATTCTAAGAACAAGAACAAAAATAAAAAGAATAAAGGTGATTGCTACTACTGTGGCAAACCCGATCATTTTGCGAAGGATTGTCGCATCAAGAAGAAAAACTTGAAGAACCAAGCAAACATGACCGAAGAAGGGAACTTCATTGCGACGGTGTCAGAAGCAAATAATGTAAGCAACGACTCTAATTGGTGGTTGGATATAGGAGCAACCATCCACATATGTAAAGATCGAAAGTTGTTCGAATCTTATGATCAAATCAGTGATGGACGTGAAGTCAAAATGGCAAATGATGTCCGCACTAAGGTCGTTGATACTGGCTCTGTGGATCTCAAGTTTACGTCGGGGAAGACTCTTACTTTAATAGATGTTCTTCATGTTTCAGATATGACTAAGAACTTAGTCTCTGGTGATTTCCTTAATAAGAGAGGTTTTAAACTTGTGTATGAATCGAATAAGCTAGTCTTATCCAAGAATGGAGTTTTCGTCGGAAAAGGATATTCTTGTAATGGGATGATTCAGTTTAACTTAATCAATAAAGTTTCTTCTGCTTATATTGTTGAGTCTTTTTCTTTATGGCATGGCAAACTAGGGCATGTTAATTATGGTTCTTTAAAGAACATGTCTAACTTAGAATTAATTCCTAAATGTGTTTCCGATAATATTAACAAGTGTATAGCATGTGCACAATCTAAAATCCATAGACCATTGTTTAAATCTATTGAAAGATCTTTTGAACTTCTTGATTTAATGCATACTGATGTATGTGACTTAAAGGAAACTTTAAGTCGTAGGGGTAACAAATACTTTGTTACATTCATCGACGATTTTTCAAGATATGCTTATGTATATCATATAAAATCGAAAGATGAGGCTTTTGAAAAATTCTTAATCTTCAAAGAAGAAGTTGAAAATCAACATAACAAGAAAATTAAAGCAGTAAGATCAGATAAAGGAGGAGAATATGATTCTACTGAAATCACAAAGTTCTGTGAAAATAATGGTATTATCCATCAGTTCACAGCACCATATACACCTCAACAGAATGGAATCGCTAAACACAAGAATAGAACTTTGGTTAACATGTGTAATGCTATGTTATTAAGTTCGGACCTACCATTGAATTTATGGGGAGAAGCTATATTATCTGCATGTTACATTCTAAATAGAATTCCTAGAAAGAAATCTAATGTTACTTCTTATGAGTTATGGTTTAATCGGAAACCAAACTTGAGTCGCCTCAAAGTGTGGAGATGTCTTGCGTATGTAAGAAAAACTGACCCAAATAGACCTAAACTAGGTGACCGAATAGACAAATGTGTGTTTATAGGTTATTCTAGTAATAGTGTTTGTTATAGATTTCTAAATCTAGAATCAAACACTATTATTGAATCTGTGGATGTAGAGTTCTTTGAGAACTTAACAAGAACTAATTTTGAACCTAAAAGTTTAGAACAATTAGAGATCCACACAGACCAACCCCAAGTTAAAAATGAACCTTTAAACATACATGTACCTGAACCTGTTCCCGAACCAGTTCACGAGGTTGAACCTAGAAGAAGTAAGAGGCAAATAATAGATAAATCCTTTGGACCAGAATTTCTTATTTACCTTGTAAAAGGAGATAGAAATGTGGTGAAAGAACATATATAATATATTTTGAATGTTGAGGATGAACCATCTATATTCAATGAAGCCATGAGTACCCGTGGCGCTCTTTTTTGGATTGAAGCGATCAACAATGAAATGAATTCCATCATATACAACCAGACTTGGGTTCTTTCTGATTTTCCTCCAGGAGCTAAACCCATAGGTTGTAAATGGATATTCAAGAAGAAACTGAATGCAGATAGCTCTATTAACAAGTTTAAAGCGAGACTTGTAGCAAAAGGATTTACTCAAAGAAAAGGTATTGACTACTTTGACACATATGCACATGTAGCTAGGATTTTATCTATTAGAGTTTTAATTTCTCTTGCATCGGGCCATAATTAGATTATCCATTAAATGGATGTAAAAATAGCCTTCCTAAATGAAGATTTAGAAGAAGAAATATACATAGAACAATCTGAAGGTTTTATCCTTGTAGGGCAAGAACATAAGGTGTGCAAGTTAGTTAAGTAACTTTATGGCTTAAAGCAAGCACCTATGCAATGGGATGAGAAATTTGACAAGACAGTGTTATCCGCCGGTTTTAAAGTTAATGATGCTGACAAATGCATTTATTATAAAACTGATGATGATACATATGTAATAATATGTTTATATGTAGATGATATGCTTATCTTTGGTACTAATCTAGCTTGTATAGAAAAAACTAAAAAGTTTCTAGCTTCTAGTTTTGACATGAAAGACTTGGGAGAAGCTGATGTGATCCTAGGAATTAAAATTCTTAAAAGAGAGCATGGCTATGTTTTGACTCAAAATCACTACATAGAAAAGATACTTAACAAGTATAAGTATTGGAAGAAAAACTAGTCTCTACGCCAGTAGACCCAAATGTTAAATTAGAAAAGAACACTGGGAGGTGTTTTAATCAGCTTAAATATGCTAGTGTCATTGGGAGTCTTATGTATGCTATGCATTGCACAAGATTAGACATAACATATATTGTGGGTTTTATGTGTCGTTTTACAAGTAACTCAGGAAGAGAACACTGGAATGCTATCTCTAGAGTTCTCAAATATCTCAAAGGGACGATAAACTATGGTTTATATTACCAAGGTTATCCTGCTATATTAGAAGGATATAGCGATGCAAGTTAGAACAACATTGAGTCCAAATCTAAATCCACAACAGGATGGATTTTCACTTTAGGTGGGGCTGCTGTATCTTGGGGATCCAAGAAACAGACTTGCATTTTTGACTCAACTATGTTGGCAAAAATAATAGCTTTGGCTAATGCTTGCAAAGAAGCAAAATGGTAAGTCAAGATATATAAGTCTAAGACACCAATATAAAAGGCAATTACTCAAGAATGGATTAATTACGGTTGACTACGTGGAGTCAAACAAGAACCTAGCGGATTTATTAACAAAAGGATTGTTTAGAGAGATGATCTCTAAGACTTCTAAGGGAATGGGACTTGTGTCTAAAGAATTAAATCAATTACCTTTGATGGGAACCCAACCTATGTCTTGAAAAAGTCAAGGTTCAATGGGTACAAACGAGTCAAGGAGTGATTATGGAAGACACTAAGAATTATAACTTTTCCATTCTAAAATTCTAGTTTTGGTACCTGTATGATAGAGGATGGATACATATCCTTAATAAGTCCAAAATCTTAAGTAGTGACTCACAGGATCACTTCATGTGAACTTACCTATATAAGTGAAGAAATCAAGCTGTTTCTATGAGAACTAGACACTCTCTAAAGCACTTATAAAATCAGGATATATGCATATAGCCATTAATGTGTAGGGTAATAAGAACACCCTACAAATGAAGCGAGTATGTGCGATAGTTCTGGCTTATCCGTAATAGCCCTTGGTTCAAGATTCGTTCACCACAGCGCTTGGATAAAGCTTTGAATTGTTTGTAATAAGTGAAAGTTCAAGTCCTGAAGACAATTATCATTTATGTACGAGTTTCGCGATAATGCTAAAATTGATCTCTTCAGTATTCTCTATCGTTGTAAGAACTACGTAGGCTTGATCCCATTTGGGTACGTAGGTAATCACTTTAAGTGATGCAGCTACTCCTTATATATATTATATATTATTTTTCAAAACTTATATCTATTTTGAAAATGGTGGGGGATTGTTGTTAAATTTCTAAAATAGCTTTGGGTGGGTTTGTTGCTTTAATTCTTCTTTGGTTTACTCCCACATTACTTGGGAGACATGGAATATTGAGGTTTATAAGTGACTATACTTATTAGAGTTTATCTTTTAAGTGTTGGGTCCTCATTGGAATTGATAAGGTGGTGCAAAGCACCACTACACACGCACACGCGCACGTGAGAGTGCGAAATGGTGATTGGGCGTTTAGGGCGCATTGGGCGCTTTAGTGGCCCACTTTGTACTTCGCACGTGCGCATCGTCGCTAGGAGATATTGGAGCCTTAATCTTTTCCAAAAAATGAGATGGTGTCACTGTAGTATCGATACCAATAAGGTTGGTATCGATACCAGCTAAAGGGAAGTCGTCAGATGAGGCTACTATCGATACTGACCGATCCTACTGGGATAGTGTGACTGGTAGTGTTCAGATCACACCAGTATCGATACCACTCATACTAGTATCGATACAAAGGTGATCTAAAGTCATTTTTTGAATGGGTATCGATACCACCTACTCGCACCAGCTCAGAATAGTCACCATTTTTGCTCCGAAATGGTGCTTCCAAGGCTATAAATACATAGTTTCTTGGCCATTCTCATTAAACTTCGAATTCCTAAGTAAACCAAAGCAAAGTTAGAGTTTTTTGGCATTATCCGAGATAAAAAGAGTGTTCTTGAGTTGTGATCGAATCTTGCACATTTAAACTCACAAATCCTACGGTTAGACTCCATTGTATCCTGAAAATATATTTCGTATACCCTAGTGCAATTATAGGGGTAAAATCTTATTTGAAAGATAGCATTTACGTGCATTGGAGTTCTTAAACCGTTCTTGTTTTTCCCTACTGTTCCTATAATTTTTCCAATAGCAATGAATTCCAACTGTCGCTAACTTGATATTAGCCGTTGCTTGATGGAGAAATTTAACGGGTTTGGGCGTAAAAAAATAGTTGTTGCTAACGGCTGAAAACCGTTGCTGTTTGGCATTTCGAGTGTAGTGATTACAAACTAAAAAGTAAAAAGTAAACTTTCAATTTTTCTCTCACTGTATTACAACTCTTAGTACTAGGGATTGATTACAATTTATAAAAATGACATCTTTTTATAGTTTTCTAGAGGCTGCACCAGCGATTGAGATGATTCTGAAGAATCCAACGATCTTAAAAAATTATCAGCAGTTGAACGACCCAGATTGATTAGGTTGCAATAAATGACTAGGATAAAAGATATAGAATAAAAAGATAATGCAAATTTTATGGATTTGCACGAAGATAATGATTCAGCGCTTCTCATGTTATGATCTAGTGCTTTTTAGGCACTTAGAAAACTCTAAAAAATATAATACTTTTGTAACTTTCAATGCTATAACGCAAAACCTATTACATGAACAACTAACACTCAAACCATCTTAGCCAACCGCTTCTTGTGTAGTAAAGTAACCCATTTTTTTTCTATTTTGGGCTGATTTACATACTTTTTGACTCGGCTCGAATATCTACCGCATAGGCAACCGATAAGGGCTACCTAAGTTAAGGGCTACCTAAGTTAAGGGTTACTTGGTGATGTTAAAGGCTGTTGTTAAGGGTTATCATGACCAAGAAAAATTCCTTTGGCTTGTTTTAAAAAACCAACTCACATCTAACTCTAGCTAACAACCGAACATATGCCTTTCTGGGAATAAAAAAAGGATAAATTATGTAACGTTCAGACTCAGATGTTGCACAAATAATTTTTTTAATAAATAATTTTGTACTTTTGGTTTTCTCTACAATGCGTTGCTTTCTTTTGTTCTATTTTTTTTATTGATGACCAAATGCCTTCACAAACTCGTTTTGTGGAAAAAAAAATTCCTCCATTAATGATGGAGTTTATTTCATACCATATATATAAGACTCTCAAATGTGAGATTCAATATTCGAAATATTTGAGTTGAATGAGGTTGAATGTACTCAGTGTTATGATGCTGAATAAGATGGTGGAAAAATTCGTTAGATTGGTGAAGTGAGAAGGTTAAACAATAGAAAACCTAAATATTTTATTGTTTAACCAAAAGTTGGTAGCCCCTATTAAAACACACATCAAATTCAATCAACTATTATTGACCCTAAAATTAAGTGGCCCTTATCGATTGGCTATGCGGTAAATATTACAAGCCTTTTGACTCATCTTATAGACTTCATGCCTACAAAGATACAAAATGATAACGTTTAGTTATTTTTTTAGCAATTCTAAGGCTTAGTAAAATGTTATTTGAGGGTCAAATACTACAGTTTGTGTACTTATCATCAGAATAGTGTGAACATTCATTTTGAAATTTTTTTAAGATATTCCCACAATTCAATTAGATGTGAGATCTTTAAACACCTTTTCTTGATTATATAAAAATGTTTTTGTTCAAATTCTTTCAGTTCAAGGAATTGGTTAGTAGTACAATAAGAAGAATAAATAGTATTTGATGAAAATAATAAACAATCAATATTCGTGATGTAACCATTGAATGACTTAACAGATTACACCTGTTGACTCAGTGTTAAGAAACACCAACTATTGATGTTCACACTTGAGGGGGCGTACATTTTCCTCAACTGTGAACATCAACAATTGATAAATTTCACATGTTGACTTAAAGTGTTTAAAAATTTCAACTATTGATTTCACACTTGAGGAATGTTCGGCCCCTCAAGTGTGAAGACTAACAATTGAATTTTTATTAAAAACGAATGTTTACACTGTCCTGATCGAATAAAGCTCTTTTAAATTTTTCACTCTTGTAACTGAACATCGTTAAATTGTTCACACGTTACACATCGATCATGTCGCGAATCTAGATTTTTTTTTCGTTCAATTGAAAACTCGAAAAAACTTGAAAAATATGTCAAAGATTGATCCTATTATCTCTCAACTAGTCCTCTATCTACAAACTCATAAAATATTAGGGATATTAAGGTCGAACAATGCAAGAAAAGTTTTAGGTTTTTTCAGTTAAGTTTTGGATTTGGTTAATGGATTTTGACCGACAAAGGATAGCTCCAATGATTTCGTCGTATGCTCTTATCCAAATACAACAACCCTTATAACTCAGCTGTTCGTGTTCCTTTTTAGATGTCAATATCAGCCTCTTTAAAATTTGAAAAAAATTGTTTTTGGCTTGATAAAAGTTATGAAATTAGAGATAGGATCTTGGAAGTGTCCAACTTAAAGTTTGGGTTATGAGATAACGATTCACCCGTTTGATTTGTGATGATAGTTAGATTGACCTTTGCTTTAAAAAGCTCATAAAAAAATCTCGATTCCTTAGGGTCCACATTGGAAATTACCAATGGCTGATTTTTTGTGAGGATGGTGACCTCCCCTGAAAATCACCATCACAAAAAATCATATTGATCTAAAACTGCTTGCCTCATCAAAACTTAATCTAAAATCAATGGTAAAATATTATTTTGACTGTTGATTTTTAACTAACTTTTGATAGAGTTAAATGTCTTAGAATTGGCTGATTTTATGTGATGTTCTTCATAGTGAGGACATCATGGTCACAAAAAATCAGCCCCTTGTTTATCCCCATGTGGACCATGATGAATAAAGGTTTTATGGACTTTTAAAAGCATGGGTCAATCTAACCGTCGTCGTAGTTAAAGGGAGTCAACTGCCAATTCAAGATCAAACTCTATATTGGACACTTCTAAGACCCTATCTTTAATTTCGTAACTTTTATGGGACTCAAAAACAAATTTTCACTTAAAATTTTAAGCTTTTTTGAAGATCCAATAATTTATAGTCACATTGCACATGAACTAGCCCCGTTGAGGCCTGGAGGAGCAATGGCACCCCAAGCTTCTACGTTCTCTCCTCATAAGATAGTTTTCATAATTTTATACCTGTAAATGCCACTTTATTGTTGGCCCCTGCCATCATAAATGTATAATAGGGCTTCACCGAATCTCAACAGTGCGGCTCTTTGAAGCTTTAATGATTGATGGCCACGTGTGCGGTTTGTTTCTTGGGAGCTACAATGGCCGAACATTGTATGAACAATATTATCCCTCTACGTTTGTCCATGTCTTTGCGTCTCACCTACACGGGAACATTTTTTTTAATAAAACTATGAAACATGGGTTTTTGAAAAAAAAAATAAGTTAGAGGTGTTCAAATAAAAAATAGGGTAAATTTAACTTACCCCTAGATTTAATGCCTAATTCACTTTTCCCTCACCCAAAAACTAAATTTCCTTCTTTTGCATTATTTATACACTCTGTTTACATCTGTATGCAGGTTTGCAAGGCAAAAATTTTGTGATAATGATCTTTACCTCCAAACGCGTCGCATAATTTGCTAAGGAGGCAAAATGAGTTTGTCGGTGGACAGTCCCTCACACGAGCGTAATGCGTGTATGATATGTGGGGTGCGCGCGTAATATGTGTAAAAGATACACACTAAGTACGTTTAACAACCATCTTACACGCACTTAGCGTAGAACTAAATCTTTTGCATTTTGGGCCATAAAATATACTGCGCCCCTGCCGAATTCCTGGCTGTTGAGTCAATTTCTAATTTTCAAACCAACATGCACACAAATGGAAAACGCTCTTATCCATGATCAGGAAAAGGCTATCTTTGCAACCAAACACAGCCAGATTAAGTAACTTCATTACCTCACGTCCCATCGACTTCAAATCCTGCAACCCCGCTATCCCTCGTTTCGCGCGGTCTAATGACGGCTCTCATTACTGGTACTTTCCCGCCATTCTTCGCGAGAAGTAGAGTAGAGAGTAGTCAATAGAGACACCACCAAACAACTTGTTTTCTTTCTCTAGGGTTTTTTCTCTCTCTCAATCTATCTCTCTTCCATTTCAGTTCCTCATTCGTTCCCGCGGCTCTAAGAAACCCTAACCATGGGAGATTCTAGGGGTTTTTCAAACCCTATCTCAACTCATCACCGTCCATTTGCAGGGATCGTCAAGAGGATACATGTAGAAAACTTTATGTGCCATTCCAGCTTGGATATTGAACTTGGTGAATGGGTTAATTTCATCACTGGACAAAATGGAAGTAAGTTGGATGGAATTTTTAACCTATCTCTCCGTTTATTTCTCTCTCTGAGTTATATCTTCATTTATTTCTCTTTTAAAACATTTTAATCTTACTTTTTGATTCTAAAAGTTAGTCACTTGAAATAGTTCACTTGATTTGTTGAATTTAATGAAACTTCAGGAAAAATAACTCACCTTGCGCAACAAATGGTCTNTCACTGGACAAAATGGAAGTAAGTTGGATGGAATTTTTAACCTATCTCTCCGTTTATTTCTCTCTCTGAGTTATATCTTCATTTATTTCTCTTTTTAGCAATTATAGACTTATTTTCTGATTCTAAAAGTTAGTCACTTGAAATAGTTCACTTGATTTGTTGAATTTAATGAAACTTCAGGAAAAATAACTCACCTTGCGCAACAAATGGTCTGTGATGGACTCAAGACATAAATTTCCTTAATAATAAGTCTGCAAACTACTGAGATATTGATGCGCTAGATGCTAATTAGATGTTGTGTTATTAGTTCATGTAGAATGGGCCAGGGGTGGAGACAGGAATTTCTTCCGAGTGCCCGACTGATTTGAATGATAAAAAGAATTAAAGTTAAGTTGCAATAGAGAGGAAGCTAGTCACAAAGGGGATTTATTTTCAACAACGGGTGGACCACCTAAAATACTGGAAGGTAGCATATGGGGTTTCAAACTCTTGGGTAGGGCACGTGCCCCACCCAATTGCTATGTGGCTCTGCCTCTAGAGTGGGCCCTCTGTTAAGATCGTTATGAAAAAGATCACGCTTTATGATGTGTCATTAGTTGGGTTAAGAATTTTGGTAGTCTAGAAGTATGTTCGTGGAAAGAAGGTAGCAGAGACGTTATATTTGAGATGGACAAAATCAAACTAAAACCAAAACTTTTCATTGATAGTAGACCAAGTATGCTTTATGGAACTGGAAGTTTAGTAGTCAAGAAACTTGCATATGGAAAGAATATAGAAGATATGAGTATGTTGAGATAGATGAGCAGTAAGGCTAGGAAGTACATAATGCATAATGAGCAAATTTGAGTGAATCAATGAATAACTCCACTGGGAGGTAAGATAGCAAAAGCACAATTTACATTATTTGGCTGGTCCAATGAAGACAAATGATGATCCTTTTAAGGAGTGTTTTGGTGCAAGTTGAAGGCTCCAACAAGATAAGTTGAACATTGAAAATGATGTGGGTCTTGTTAGTTAAAATGGTTTACATCACATGCCTTGGTATGAGTTGAAAGGTGTTGTTGATCCCAATATTTGCCACGAGACACAGATAATGCTAATGGTTTTGAAAATTTACCATATTTTGGGAAAGACGTCATCGTCGACATAGATATTCATATGGATTTAGGTTTTAGCCTTATATGAATTTATTTATCTATCCTTGACTAGGTAGATAGGCTTTTGCCATCATGTTGTCGCTGTCACTCCTGTTTATTGTTTGACATTGTACTTTCATCTATCTCCATCTTCTTTTAATCATTTTTCTTATATTTACAATGATAAGTTATTACTAATATATTTAGCTTACTGCTCCATTTTGCGAGATGTGGCACCTTAATTGTTGTTGTAGGCACTATTGACGTTTTGCAACTAAATGACGCAACTGATTTGCATAATTTGTTAATTGTTCCAATTGCTTGCAGTTATGCTCTTGTTCGTGTGGAAATTAAAAATCAAGGAGAAGAGGCTTTTAAGCCAGAAATCTATGGTGATGTTATAATTGTTGAACGTAGAATTGTGGAATCGAGTACCACTACTGTCTTAAAAGACTACCAAGGTTTCCTTTAGTTCCTTATTTGTGCGTCACTTGTAAAATCTTTTGTTGCTTATTAGTTTCTTCTACCATTTAGTTTTATCATGTGTTTGTTTGTCGCTTTAATTTTTCCATACGTTGTTACGTGTAATTTGGAAATTTCAGTTCCCTTGCTATTGCATACTTGTGTTTGTACAGTTATTATTATTGTATTCCCATTTCATCAATGCCGTTGTTTGTAGTCATAAATTTGACAATTACGATTGATAGGGTGCTTTTTAAGTCATATTCTTACATTCATTCAGACATTTTGTTTTGAGATTTGTTTTACAGATCCAATTGGATGATTGTACCAAGTCATTTTTTGCCATACTTCAATGCCCTGTTTCAATTTGAGCATTCTACAGGAGTGTAGGTGTGAAAATTGATGTTTAAATGTACCAATGTTTTTCTCATCTACTTGTGGTTCACAGTTTAAAGAAGCTTCTATGTTATACTTCTTTGAGTTAAAACCTTTGTTTACTGGGATTAGTAGTCATAGAATTTGATTTCACTGTAGCCGTTTAATCTAAGTTTTGTAGATCGATCGCAAATGGAATGTTGGAAGCTAGTGAACAATTTGTATACGTGACCTGACTAAAGTATATAGAAATTGGTTTGAGTTGATCCCAAGAATCTTATCTCAAATCCAAAATGGAAGATTAGAGGTGTATAAATTTCTGCTTCTTCATAATATTTAAAGCCTCCCAAATGTTTGAAGTGAGGTCACTTTATCGTTGGAAACTTAGAATCATTTCAGATGGTTAAACCTAATCTTTTTCGCCTGCTTGGAACACATGGACATAAAGCTAAACCTTTTTTCTTAGTTTCTAAAAGATATAAGTAATCTTTAGAGCAAACAGATCCCCAAATGAATTTAGGATTTTGCTTAGGTTAGAGTAGTCTGTGCTGAGAAAGGGTTTTGTGGAGAAGATCCTCTGCCACAAAACTAAGATCTAGGAGTTCTCTTAAAATGAAAGCTCTTTGTGACATCAGGTCAATATCTTAAAGATTCCTAATTGCTTCAAATTGTGAAATGGTGGAAAATGTTACCATATAAGAGACTCGTACCTTGAGTCTATGGGCTTCCTCGAGATGACAGTGGTTGAGGCTGTGTAAACTAACTTTGAAGTCTTATTGCATTTGCAATACTAGGAAGAGAGAGAGGGGGGGTTGGGTGGGTGGTAGTGTGGTTAAAAGGGTCATAATAAGTCTCTGCAGTCTTCTAGTGTCAGGAAGATAAGAACATTCTTGTTTTATGCTAATGATTTAGTACATGGTACATACTTTCATTGTGTTATTAACAATTTATCGTGAATCTCATAACCTTGAACCCAAGGAAGTATTCTAATTGACCCAGATCCTCGACAGTTCAACTCTTTCATGTTAATATTCTTGTATAGTATTAACACTCTTTCTTGGACCTCACAAAACATTACCTCGGAACCACAACATGATTTGTATCCTCTTGTTGATCACGGAGAAAACGTGACCGCTTCCGCTGTTATAAAACTTCATCTTGGATTTGGAAATTCCATGTTATACTGTTGGAATTCTTTGGTTTTGTTCAAATGAGAACATTTTTATTTTTGTGCATAAGGTATTTGCATGATTTGGTTTGCTTGAATAGCTAAAACTTATCAGGCATAAGAAATAAATTAGTGCCGTAGATTGTTTACATGATTCCCATGAACTTGTTTCTTTGTTTGTATCTTGAGTTTTAGCTTTTCGAATTTGTTGTTGTTTAAGCTGGATATTTGTTTGTAGCTTATATGCCTATGTTTTGTCAGGAAAAAAAATTTCTAATCGGAAAGATGATCTTCGTGAGCTTGTTGAGCATTTTAATGTGAGTATTTTCACTTATTATCTCATGCTAACTATATGGCCATCTGTACTTGTTTTCTATTGGTTGATGCAAACTTGTCTGTTTCATTGTTTGACGAAAGATTGAGCCAGAACTTCTTGTCTGTTTCATTGGTTGATGAAAGATTGAGCCAGGAATTGTTAATGCACATGTGATCCATTATGGCATATCACGAACCACTTAGAGTTTCTAGGTGTATGAGTATTCATAACCACTAGAATCATTTATTGGAGGAGAAATTGAGTGATAAATCTTGTTGAGATGTGAAGCAGTAATCAAGTGTGTTATGTGGGCTTATACATCAGAGGTTAGGCAAAGATGCAGATCTTCATGTAGGGTAGATTTGTTCTCTCTCTCTCTCTCTCTCTCTCTCTCTCTCTCTCTCTCTCTCTGTCTCTCTCTCTCTCTCTCTCTCTCTCTTCCATTTCCTTCTTTGTTTCCTTTGGACAAATAAGAACAACGAGGTGATAGAAACCCTAAGGCTTGTTCCTGGTTTCAGTTTCACTATTTTCTGTTTTTTCCCCCCTCAGTCGTGTCATATTTCATGTAATGGGTGCCTATGTGGGGCGATTTATTTAAGGCACTTGTCTTATGTTATATTGAAGGTTAATGTTGCTACTGATTTTCAATATAAAAAAATAAAAATAATGATGCTACTGACCTGCGAAGCCTGAATGTCTTTGTTAACTCTAGAAGTACGCAGCTGTGTGTATGCAGATGAGTCTAAAAAAACAGGCTAGATTACTGCTTTAGTGATGATACTGCACCAATAGTAACTGAATATTACATATGTGCTTTGAAACTGCTTATGTGCTATTGATTGGTCAGTGGTAAAAAAAATAGGTACAGTGCTGAAATTTTCAGTTTTTGATGTTTACAGTTGCTGAAATTCAGTCTTGGTGAGTGTGGTTCTCCAAGTTTTCTTGGATGATTGGAACCAGGAAAATATATGTTAAAGGCTTTTGAATCTACTCTGTCATGTGCTGGGCAATGAATCTGCACATAGTTAACACAATGCCTCTGGAGCGATATAAGGAGGGTTAGGCCTGAGAACTGAATTAGGACTTTAAATTTCAGAAATGGCATGTGTTAAATGAAATAGTGGTTGTCAAGATAATGTCAGTCTACAAAATTTTGCAGAGAAGAACTTAATTATTTATGAGGAGGGATACTTCTCCAAGCTTATTTTGCCAAGATGTTGCTAGGTTTTTTTTTCTATGGAGCCCACATGGAGATGATCCAGGGTCTGACTTTTGGTGAAGATGTTCTCCTCACAACGTAGATCATCTTTACAAAAGATCACATTATTCTAGAACTTCTAACCCCTTCAAAAGTTGCATTATTTGTGGGCCGTCCATAAATATCGTTAATTTTAAACCAACATTTGATGGGGTTAGAAGTCTTAGATCGGTGTGATTCTATATGAGGATGATTTTTGTAGGCCTCACAGAAATCTTGGCAAAGTATCCCTCCTCTTTTTTTATTTGTTTTTGGAGTTGGGGTCTATTGATTCTCACAGAGAAGTTCTTAGAGAAGAACTTGATCTCTACTTTCTGTATTTGAATTCTTCGGAGGCTAGAGGGTATTATTTTTTAGGGTTTTAGTTATTTTGTAGAACTTATGCACTGATAAACTGACCGAATAGAACTATTTAAAGATTCTCCTTCTTTTTTTTCTTTTTCTTTTGACTCTCTTCTAATTTCTTTTTTAATTTGGTTGATTAAAAGAATCTGATACAGGAATCCTTTTTTCTGCTAGACTGCATTTTCTTCAATTTTCTACTCTGCAAACCCTTCAACCTGTTCTAATCTTTAGTTTCTCTGTTTGATCCTGGGTAGTTTCCTGATTGTTTGTATATTCAAGTTTTTTAGAATGTGATACTGACTTGCTGCTAAACTTGCAGATTGATGTTGAAAATCCATGTGTTATAATGAGTCAAGACAAAAGCAGAGAATTTTTACATTCAGGAAATGACAAAGAGAAATTTAAGGTGAAACCATGTTTTATGACAATATGACTGATGGAATGCATATTAGGTTTTTAGGCCATAATTTTGTAAGATCCTTTTTTTTTTTAAGATATTTATATTGCATGGTATATCTGCTCATGAAGAAGTTAAGGGAAACTTTTTCTGTACTCATTACTTTGGTAGCTGGGTCTTTCCACGCACAATTATCATGACTTATGTAGAAGGAAACCTTTAGTAGAAAAATACTTACACTTTGTTGCACAGTTCTTTTTCAAGGCTACGCTTCTTCAACAAGTAAATGATCTACTACAAAATATCAGGGATCAGCTGGATGATGCTAATTCCCAGGTTGATGAACTCGAGTCTTCAATTAGACCCATACTGAAAGAACTTAATGAGTTGAAAGCGAAGATTAAAAGCATGGAACATGTTGAGGAAATATCTCATCAGATACAACAGTTAAAGAAGAAATTGGCATGGTCATGGGTATATGATGTTGACAAGCAAATCCAGGAACAAGCTTCCAGGATAGAAAAGTTGAAAGAACGTATACCTACATGCCAAGCCAGAATTGATCGACAATTGGTGCGTAAGATACTTTTAAAACCTTAGTTGCACTTCTTTAACTCTCGACATGTCTGGCTGCCCGCTGCTGTATTACTGATTAAGGCAAATAGTGGATTCACTTATTGCTGAAGCATTTGTTACTCATACAGTCATACAGTGTATTCTTTATATTCTTAGCCAGCCTTTGTTGGTACTTGTAGTAGGTTTAATAGCTGTTTGTTAGATTTGTTTCACAGGGTAAGGTGGAGGATTTGAAGAAACGCCTTACTGAGAAGAAAACACAAATTGCTTGTATGATGGAAAAGACATCAGAATTTCGGAGAATGAGGGATGAGTTGCAGCATGATCTTTCCTTGGTACGTTGGAACTCTTTGTACTGAAAAGATATGAGTAGAAGATTACTAGGATAGGGATGTATGAGGCTTAAATAAGTTCGCTCCATTGTTATGTCTATTAGCTGCTGTCTATGGTCCAGTTTTTATTTTTAGTTTTCTATTTATTTATTAATTTAGGTGCACAGGGCTTTTGGAAGTTATAGCTCTTGCCATCTACTGCTCCTTGTGACTATTGTTGACATTTATGGGAAGTTTCCATTCTTTCGAAGCTTTGTTTACAAACTCCATCAAATACTTAGGCTGTCCTTGGTATGCTGTGAACATTTGCAAATATTCACAGCCAAAATTCCATATGCATGTGCTTTGATTGTAGTTGTATAGGGCAATCATTAAACTAATTTTTTGTGGGCCCATATGAATTTGGTTAAAGTGTTTAAAACTGCAAATATTCACACCATTTTTTACCAAATTCATGTGGGGTCCACTGCAAATTAGTTTATCCAAACTTAACTTTTGGCCATGCGGTATCAATGCTCGGCAGTCACGAGGAACATGAAACTCTTGCTAACATCTAGTTGCATAGAGGGAACCAACCAACACATTACCATTAAGTTTTCGTCTTCTGCGTAACATGTAGCCCTACTACGGCCTGTAGGCTCACGAACAATCCCAATAGGCGTACTTTTTGATTTGCCATGACTACCAATAACCATTTCTCGAAGTTACACGCTCAAGATAATTTTCGCCATTCAGTTTAATTGTTGAGATGGGCACAGCCGATGGCATATGGGTTTGAGAAATACTTACAATCATCATTACTTTGAAAGTAAGACTTTCTTTCCAGAAACTAATTTTCCGAAACAGTCTCAGAAGAACTTCAAGCCTCCAAAACACTAAATAGTAGCATAAACAATGTAAACACTTGTACAAGTCTCCACGGACCATAAACTTATGAGATCAGGTACACACCTTTGCTGAACTAGACCAGCCACAAGCACTAAGAGATGCTCAACATCACTCCAGGACTCTCTAGGGTTCTAAAATGGGTTTCAAATCCTAACTTCAAAAAGCGTCGAAGTTGAAGAACTCTAGAATAGTGTCTAATACTTCTAGAATACTGTATTATTGCGTGCAATACCTTTCAAGAATAGGTACCTCTTTCATACCTTTTGAAAAACTAAAAACCTTAAAAACTGTTTTCTGATCTCTGGGGAATAAGCAATAACCTGAGGTTGGATTCTTCTCTATAGCTCTTTTTTTTTGGGTAGACTAGTCCACCAGCACGTGTGATGTGCACATGTTATGCATTTTAACCCACTAAATTTGTTTAAATGTCTCAATAACACCTATAATCATGTGGTTATTGTATGTATGCCACGTGTTCTATATAGCTCAATAGATTTGACACGAACACATCAATCTCGTACACAACACTTCGAAGGAAAGGTATGTGGATCCCACCAGCATGGTTTTAAAAGGTGATTTTAAGCCTCGAGGCGCTTTGCTTTGAAAAAAACGAAGCGTAGCCCCAAGGCGGTACAAAGGCGTAGCTTGGAAGCGTAGAAAATTACATAAATTCATGGATATATAAGTATTATTGTATATCTGTATTAGTATATAACTATATAACTTATATAATATAAAAGTGGCATTGGGAAACACAAAAATATGTCCCAAATCTAACTTATATAAAATAAAATAAACAAAAAGTTGAATAAAAATGAATATATATAAAAGAAAAAAAGCATCTTCAAAGGTGTATGCCTTTGTGCATAAAGGTATCGCCTCGCCTTGAGGCGTACGCCTCATAACGAATTTTAAAACCATGCCCACCAGTACTGCAAAAAGTGCGAGTCATTGTAGAGCCGTGTAAATCAGTGACAATAGAAGTGGTTGTTACTATTTTGTTTATATATGAGAGGGAGTTACCATTTTGTTCCTCTTAATTTTATTTATTAACACACTTCTACTAACAGGAAAAGAGGGCATTTTAGTAATTCAATAAAAGGGTCGAACGCCTGTGACATGAAATTGGGAAGGGGTCTTTTCTTTATTATAAGTATAGATAAGCAAAAATTCTATACGTCTAATACTATATCGCTTTCCTCCTAACTAGTTGAGATTGGTTTGCTTGAAATAAAAGAGAGGACGAGAGAAAATAAGAAGAGAAGAGGTGAAACCTTTAGGGTGCCATATGATCCACAATTCTGTAATTTATTACGTATTTGTAATGAATCATTTATTAATTACTACAATAAATACTCCTTGCCAGTCACATAAAGACACAGAGTGGTTACTCCAAAAAATATCTAAAAACAGAAGAAATAGAAATATAAAGAATAAAAAAGGACCGTTCCTTCAAAGGCGTGGTAGACTGACAAACTAACACTGATCTGTAGCTAATGTCTGAACATTTGAGCCATCATTCTCTGTATCTGTTACTAGATTTCTGTCTGCAGTGGTCAAGTGGTGGTTGGCCAGCAACGAATACGCAGTAAAAATTCCCTTGTTGGTAGTACTCCAATTCATTGGCAAGTCATGAAACGTACCATTTTAAACGTATGATTTACGGCAGGATTTTAGAGAAGATCGAATGAAAGCAGGAACACTTACAATTTTATGTATTTTATTCTGTATAGTGTGTTGCACCCCGACGGAACTGATTATGTTGGTATATTATATTTTCTATGCATGTTGTTCACTGTTGTTCTTTCATTTTCGGACATTCATAGAAATTTTATTTTGTATTTTATCCCTTTTGGATCTTTTCGTGCCTCAAATTTGTTTATCAACTAAAAATTTTCTTGTTTTTCTCAGGCTACAAAGGAGAGGCTTGAGCTTGAAGAAGAACATTCTCGCAAATCAACTCATATTCAAAAGTTGGTCAAGCGTGCTAGGTTGCTTGAGAATCAAATTTATGATTTTCAAGAGCAACATGTTAAAAATACTCAGGTTCTTATTTCCAACTTGATATTGATGTTAGGTTCTCTGCTAATCTATAATAATTACTGAGGGACTTTTTTTTTCGAGTTCTGGAGCCTCTTTAACCAACCTTTTATTTCATTTTGCAGAGTGTGTTATTATGATCTTCTCTGTTAAATGTTCATTGTTACATATAAACACATACTAGTTTTGCTTCTAATCCATTTGGAGTTATTGGTAGTTCCTTTACTGCTGGAAGTTTTCTGCTTCATTACTCTTATTACTACGTATAATCTTGTTGGTTATATTAGTCATTCCTGTGATGCTTATTATGTTATAATCTAAGTAGTCGGACTCGGCTCAAGGGCTGACTCGGCCAAGGGGCGAGCCACGAGTCAGCCGAGTCCGAGCCGAGTCACTCGGCTGGGTCAACCACAAAACATATCCCTGTTCCATAATGACTTCTCCATGTCTGCACTGTAGAACGAAGACAGCAGTAGCAGAAGAACTGAAGAAGAGAAGAAGAGAAGAGTAGAAGAGAAGAAAAGAAGAAGAAAAGGGAAAAAAACCCTGTTCCATAATGACTTCTCCATGTCGGTAGCTGCTCTGGTCTGTATAACGAAGACAGCAGAAGAACTGAAGAAGAGAAGAAGAAGAGAAGAGAAGAAGAGAAGAGAAGAAGAGACGAAAAGAAGAGAAGAGAAGAAGAGAAGAAAAGAAGAAGAAAAGGGGAGAAAAAACCCTAGCTTACAGTCGTACCTGATCGGTGATCGAGAAGAAGAAGGAAAAATAACATACCTGATCGGTGATCGAGCTTGAAAATGGACGACTCCCTTTCCTCCCTTCCTCCCTTTTTCTGTTTCTTCTCCTTCTCGATTAGATTTAGGGTTTTTTTTTTAAATTTTCTTTAAAAACTGTATGGACCGAGTCACTAACGAGTGACTCACCGATTCAGTAAACCACAAAACTCTCCCGAGTCATCTAANGGCTCGGTCTAGTCCCAAGCCCCGAGTTACTCACGAGTAACTCGGCGAGTCAGGCCGAGTCCGACTACATAGGTTATAATTTGCTAGGCTGCTAGCTGAAATGCTAAGTGCATTTAGGTCTATGCAAAAAAGAGGCCTTATATACTTGTTATAACTTAGTGGATTTTCACAAAGTTCATAAAGTATTTGCTTAAGAGGCAATATTGAACTGTCGTAAGTTGAACTCAACCTGTGCATCAGGTCTGGGTTGAGGACATAGGTGCTTGCTCAAGACCTAGAAGTGTGCTTTAGCAAGCAGATCACAGAACACCATGATCAGCCAACAAAAGCCACAAACATCTGGTTGAATGTTAAGATCCTAACTTGACCCATTGGCATTTATATTTGCTTGCTAGTCAGTATCATGCAACAGTTTATTTATGTGGCTTTATTTGGTCCCTCTAGGCTTCTTTACATCAAATCTCTATACGAGATGTTATGACAGTAGAAAATATTGGCAAAGCATAATTGGATATAAAACTATAATGTGCTACTCCAAGTGTTACTTCCATTTACGTTTTCCTTAGATTTTGTATGTGATATGTAATGGCCGAGTAGGGTGGTGAGTTGGAAGCTTAAGCAGATAAGGCTGGGAGGTGGAGTAACGAGTGAGATCAGGTTGCAAGACGTGGTAATGACTTCTGCCTAAAGAAAGTAAATAGCCGTTTGGTCATTGTTGCACCTTGAGAAAACTAAAGGCTCAGAGACAAGGTGAGGAAAGTGCGTACCAGAAGCAGGGTACGACTACAACAGTAAATACTGGTCACTCTGATAGCTTGAGCGTCGACGTTTGATCAATTAGGATGATGTCCTATTGGGGTAGCTGAACGACCCTATACCGTTGTATGTAGCTGCTATGGTGTGTGCAGACAACATTCTATGTGATGTAGTACGACACAATATGGCAGTTTGGCCTCGCAACCCTTACACCAATGTATTCTCAAAATATGGATGAGATGATCTCACATGTAGGGTTTCCCAGGGCATCAGATCCTTGGTACATTAGCTTACAAGGTGCCTCCCTTAAGGTGTCATGGCCTCCAAACTTTAGTCGTCGAGAATCCTCCACAAGCTGAGTCAACCTTAAGTAAGGGTGTACCTTGTGTTAAAGCCTTTTTAAAATATATAAAAAACCTTTTTTGGTGTTTTATTGCAAAAATACTAAATTTCAATTTCCTTTTGTTCACTTTGGTGACCGACAATTTGCCACATTGTGAGAAATCAATAATTTGATTGACTTCATTTTCTGATTCTCCAGTTTGTTTTCGCTACTGTTGGATTGATTATTGGTATTCTTGTGAAGCATGCAATTGTGATAATTCTTTTTTTTTTTATTCATATTTTACTGTAGGCTGAAGAATGTGAGATAGAGGAGCAATTAAAGGGACTCCAAGATGAGGTTGCTTCGGCTACTTCATGTCTTACAAGGTGATCTGCCTTTTTCAGTGGTTTGGCTAGTCCAGCTGTGTGCTTGATTTAGTTGCCAGAAACATACTTTATCTATATTTTAGTAACTGTTGTACCTTTGCAGGTTGAAGGAGGAAGAGAATTCCTTAGCTGAAGCGCTATCAATGACAATGAACACAATCAAACAAATTTCTCTTGAGGTATGATATGTTTCAAATTTTTGAGAACAAACTAGTGCTTCTGTTATAACAACTATCTTTCCCGACAGGTCGAACATCACATCATACTTCATAAAAAAAAAAAGGAAAAAAGAATTTTCTCCACATTGTTGTCTAATTTGGTAGAGTGATTACCAAATTTTGGGGTTTTTCCCCCTTGAGTGCTGAATGAAGTATCCGACTAAATCTGCATTTTTTGAATGTATTTATTATAATTGATTTTAGGCTGTAAATGCATCAGTTTTAGATGCAGTTACATCAGACCGAAGTACAGAATCTAGGTTTTCCAGGTTAAAACTTTCAACAGTAGTAGAGCGAATTACATTTTGTGCATATCTCCTGATCTGACTTGGTCAGGAAAATTATAGGAGAATATAAATTGAAGAAAAAACTGGAATAGAGATTGCAGCACTGCGACAGGAACTACCACCCATTCAAAGACAAAATAATTGACACCCATCTAAAAAGATCCTCAAATTTGAAACCCTTGGACCAATCCATTTGCCTACGACAATAGTAGATAGAAGCCTTCAGCTGAATGATGATACCAAGAACATTTGATAGCATGACCTCTGAATTGCATAGTTTCTGGCTGTCCATATCACCCAGGACATAACATGGGGAATGGTCAGCCATAACTTCTTGCCTGTTTTATGCAACCTCAAACTCAGCCAACCATACTGAAGGTCTTTAGAGGATCTGGGATGATAGCAACTAACACTGAAAGAAGATAGAATGAAGGCCCAAATCTTGGACGCAATTTGACACTGCATTAACAATTGGTCTAAAGATAAGGCATCATCTTTACAAACTTTACATCTGTTACCCAGCACGAATTCTTGATAACAAAGAGAATTTAATCTCGGAAGACTAGCATGAGCACCATAAACACCAAAGAAAACACTTCCGAAGGAGGTAAATTGTTCCATACCATCTAGTCATGGGAAGGCAAGCAAAGCTGCTTACAAGAGCCAAGTAGCAAGATTTAACTGTGAATTCATAGAGTTATCAGCCATCCAGCACCTTCTGTCCTTGTTTTCTGTGATAATTGAAACTTGGCTTTGAGATTAATGTGATCCCCACCTAATTGATTTCCCAATCATCTAAGCTCCTTTGAAAACCCAAATTCCGAGAATGGCCTCATCCTGCCTAACCATGCACTTTAAAACAGATTCAAACTAGAAGTGCGAAAAAAAGGTCCAGAAAATACCTAGAAGAGGAATATCCCAACACCACTATTCATTCCAGAAACCAACTAAAATACGGCATCCCTACAAAAAGTGATTTCTCTTTCCGAGTTTCCCACCCTCCATTACATTTCCCTTTCTCTGCCACAATATAGTGCGATAAGGCTTGTCTTCAGCAAATCCGAACGGCCACTTTATTAGCAAAGCCTGATTCATCAATTGAGTTTTTTGATGCCAAAAGCCCAAAACAGCCCCACCTTTCTGGAATGCAAATTGTATACCAATCAACCAATGAATCCTTTTAGCCTCAAGAGTATCATTCCAAAGAAAGTCGTGCATCTTCTTCTCGATCTCCTTCATCACCATCATCAGCATGGTATAAAGTGAGAGAGGACATAAAGAGGCATACCAGAAAGCGTGTTTTTTTTAATAAGCGCCTACTTTCCACCAGGGGACAACAATTTACCCTTCCAAGGGGGCAACCACTGGTCAATGCATTCAATCACACTGTCCCAAATGGATCTTTTCCTGTATCGAGAACCAAGTTGCAAGCTTAGATAAAAGGAAGGAAGGTGAACCACACCACAACCAAACACCTCAACAAATGACTGAGTGCCCACTTAAGTCCCAAACCCATGTGAATACGGGAATCCAAACACTCATTAGCTAATGAAAATAGCGGAAGCGATTAAAACACAATAACACACACCAGTAATCTAAAAACGATTCTAATTATTTATTAACTTTGCTCTTCAAAAACTGAATTCAATATGGAGTAGTCGATCCTTATTTAAAGAGCCAAAATTGGCTTGGATCTCAAGTAAGTATAAATTGGAAAGTTGCTGAATCGTAGGCTATCTTAAAATCCTATTCCTTCAAAAAGAAACTAATCTATTCTAATAACAATGAAATAAAAGAAGATTCTAGTAAATGAAATATTGCTAATTCAGGAAAAGAAGACAGCTGCTTTCATCCTTGCGCACACACATGTGAGGCCCCTATGCTACTCGCATCATTAGCTATGAGAACACCGTTCAAAATCTATCTTCTGGAATAGAATGCCCCTCGCAATAGGGAAATAATAGAAGCAATGCCCTTGCTCAGTCTAATGGCTAAGACTTTGGCAATAATCTTATAAGCCCCCATAATCAAGCTAGTAGACCTAAAGTCTGGAAGTTCGCCAGCTCTGTATTTCTAGGGAATCAAGGTGATGAAAGTAGTGTTTAGATGCTAGTCGAATTTACCCTTTTAAATTCCTCCATCATTCTCATGAAATTGACTCCAATAATTCTCTAACAATGCTTCAAGAAGCAAATAGAAACCTCTCATTCCCAGTGCCTTCTACCGGCCCAACTCGTTAAATAGCTCGTCTCAATTTAGATGTAGACATGTAGTCAACCCCATCAAGGGCCTCAACCCTCAGTTTCCAGAATAATTCTTCTGTATACAACGAGCTGTAGAAATCAACAACGGACTCATGAATGTGACAATCGTCTCCCACCATCTCGTTGTTAATCAACAATTTGGAAATAGTATTGGCCCTCTTTACCTTTATTGATTGGTCGTGATTTTATCACTCAATAATATTTATACCGCAATCGCACGGTTGTCTATTGAGACAACGACAAGTACGGGTCGATCCACAAGGATTAAGGAATAAGTAAAATTAACTTAATTAAGGTTGAACAATTTTTAATTGATTTGAAGCAAATGAAATAACTAAATAAAAATTTCACAAAAATTAGAAGAACTAGGATTTAAGATTCCACTAATTATATGCATACCATCAATTTAAACTCTCTCTAATCTCCCTTCAATTATAACTCAAACCCAATACAAATTATGTAATAGATTCGGAAAATATTTTCATTAATATTTAAAATAACCAAGGAAATAATATGATTTTCTTCACTTTTAAAAAATAACAACTCCAATAATTAATTGTCAAAGTTAAGCATATAATATCAAAACAATAGTTAAGCATATTATATCAAATCTAAGCACAATTAATAAAGGTGTATGTACTAATTTCATTAAGAAGCAAAAGTGTAATAAATAATATTACGAGAAGACAAATCATTTTAGCTAAAAATAATTATTAAGGGAGATTAAGATTAAGATTAAATATCATGGCATGCACATAACTAGCTTCCTCTTTAATCCTAGAAAAGAAATTTAGCTAGACATAACTCTAAAATTAATAACAAAATAAGTATTCATTGATGAAAATCTTAAAGAACTTACAAAATTACTACACTCCCAAAATATCTTTCTTCATACAATTCTCTAACTCTCTACAATTCCTCCCTTCTTCCCTTCTCATTTCTCTTCTTCATTCTCCCTCTTTTATAGATTTCTTCCCACTTAAATTCGTTAAGTAAAATAAATAAAATTAGCAAGTGGGAGGTATTGGATGGTGGGGATATTTTCTTTGATAATTAATTTGGTATTAGATGATTTATAAGGCTTAAGTGGTTTGACATCATGATGATGTCATTAAGATCATTTTTGCCTTCTTTGTTTCATTAGTGATTAAACTCCAATCTTTGACCAATTTTGACTGCATTTGACTGAATTGACTTGGTCATCATGTGCCATTTGCATGTAATCTCATGGTGCCTCTGATAGATTTGTAGGGTGCTTTTAATAAATTTGCTAATTGAACCAAATTTTACAATTGAAGCATTTGAATTTTATTTATCTGCAAAAACATAAAAATAATTAAAAATAATATACAATTGAATACTAGCTAATATAAATTGAGAGATAAATATGTAATAATTATGCACTCAACATTTATCGATCAAAAAAAAGAAAAAGAAATAGTATTGGCCCTTTTGCTAGCATTTGCAAGTAAACGCATCATGAATAGGATTGATTATATGTGCTAGTTATAACTTATATTTCATTCATTTCTAGAAAGAAATTACGGATGGTTATATTTTCTATTTATAGCCTTAATTTTCTAATTGATCAATATTTAGGACAATTTTTAGTAAAACTTTCAACTTCTTTAAAACTTTGAAACAAAATTAGCTGTAATTTGGAACCAGAGTGCTCTATCGAATGCATTTGTATAGTTTCTTGTATAAGACTATTAGCATGTTCGTTAACTGAAAGAGTGAAGGAAGGAAAATAGTCAAGATTGCAAGACATAGTCCTTAATAGTTTGTGCAATGACAATATGTATAATTCAAGTGAGTTACTAATATAGAGGCTCTTGAAAAGGTCCTATTAAAGATGGAATTTAAAGCTTGGAATGGATATTCTATTTTATGAGGTAATTCACAGCCCATAAATTGTAGCACTGCTGTAAAAATGAATATCCGTGTAGAATGGATATTCTATTTTACTTAGTTAAAGTAACATGTCTTCAGAGGAAGAGCCTTGTGTCACGGTCAGTTTCTCTGACTATGCGTAGACTGTGACTTAGGCGGTGGGCTAGATGCATATGCGCGGCACGGAGGTGCGATGCGCTTGAATATGCGTGATTGAGCCAGAGGGCAAGTGAAGCTTCATGGCACAAAGGTGCTATGTGGTGAATATTCGGGAGCGAGCCGGAGGGCTTGGCGATAGACTTGGCAACGGGTTACCCGCAGGTCGACCCTAGGCGGGTTGGCGGGTCAATATTTGTAAACCCTAACCCTGACTTGTTTAATAAACGGGTCAATTTCTCAGACCCTAACCCTAATAGGGTTGACCCTAACGGTGACCCTAGTGACCCTAGTTATTTTTTACAACATAAAATTCTTTATAAATCAGAATTAAATTGGTCGATATTTCTTCTATAAATAAAGCTAAAAATATACACCTGATAAACACAAACAATTTGTAAGAGATGTCTACAATAATATCTAATAAATTAAAATGTACTTGTGCACATCCATGTGCAAACCAATTGTTTATAGATCCGTTCACTCCATACCCATCTATAGTACATGAATCAAGTTATCTATGATCAGTAATGGCCGATGCGAAGCTATATGTATCGACGAAACCAAACTTCTTTGCCATATCAGAGGAAAAATGCAAAAAAAAGGTTGGATCACTGCTGGAGATATCATACTTGTAGGTCTTCGTGATTATCAGGATGATAAAGTTGATGTGATCTTGAAATACATGCTGATGAAGCTAGGCTTTTAAAGCTTATGGAGAACTTCCTGAGAATACTCGTCTTAATGAAAGAGTTTGAAGATGAGGATATATATTGACAAGATCTAGGGTTTTCAATCTGACGTTTTCGTTCTTTCTTATAGAAGGAAGAGATATTTTTTTGAAAAGCAAGATAAAACTAAATGATGTAGGGACCGTATGGTAATTGGTAAACTTATTTTGGAATTAAATGGTTACTTTTTAGTTTTTTATAAAAAAGTAAACCTAAAAGCTAAAAGCAATTTGTAAAGTAAAAATTATAAAATTTATTTTATTAGATAAAGCGTAACAGACACCTAAATATTTATAATACTTTAAAATTATAAATTTTGATGTGTTGACGGGTTATCCGCGGATAACCCGCGGGTTGACCCATTTTTTAATGGGTCAGAAAATCCTACCCTAACCCTATCCATTTAGTAGGCGGGTCGAGTTAGGGTAGGGTCTGACGGGTCGGTTTAGGGTATAGTTGGCGGGTCGGGTCAGCTTTTGCTAGGTCTACTTGGCGAAGCTTCAAGGCTTGGAGAAGCTGCGAAGTGCATATTCATTTCATGGGCCGAAAAAGAGTATGATGGGTCTCATGATTTGATGTTCCCTTTTGGCAGAGGCAAAAAGGTAAATAAGACTACTATAGGGAGGGGTCTCCGACCTCCCTGCTGCACCTTCGGGTGTAGCTTAATTGGGTATTCCACGGAGCAACCCGTGGGTCGGGCCATGCTTAGCTGAAGGGCTATGCGTTGGTTTCCTTTGTCGTAGGAGATGGCTTAGGACTGTACATACATGAAGTGGTACAACGGCATTCCTAGAATGCCTTAGGGTTCTATGCGCGCTAGAGATCGAGTCGACAGTACGCTTGGGCCGAAGCTTCTTTGGAAGGATGGAGCTATCTGAGACTATGTCTTGGTGTGCTTATGGATATGCTTGGCATGTCTTGTGTCGAGCTATCCGGGATGGTGTAGCACGGAGTGGCATAGCAAGGCGCGAGCTATGTCTGGATCATTGGATGCTAGTAAGTTGCAGGCTAGCGTTCTCATGTTGCTATACGGAAACCTTATAGCCCGGATGGACCTCGCATATGCATATGCTTGGTTGTGGCCCCTATGCTTCTTGACAGGTGAAGCTTAGAACTGTATGGGAAGTCCGAGTAATGTCGGCTTAGCCAGGTGGACGGCTATTCATAGTTACCTTCCCGGTACTGTGGAGACAGTGAATCCTACCTGTTGGACGAGTGTCATAGGACACGATGAAGTGACTCGTAGGCCAGCGTGACTCATGTTGGTTATGTTAGACGATTTGAGTATTGGGCCCACTACTTAGAGTATTGGACATGTAATTGCTTAAGTAGTTTCTATTTCTAGGTTACTGTTACTGTTCACGTGAACAGTACCACGTGAACAGTAGTTTAGGTTTTGCTAAAACACTTTCTATTTTAGTTTCTCTTAAATAAAATAGATATAAGGGGGAGAGAGGCTACGGTATTTTTGACTACTATTATTATTCTCTCTCTCCCCACGATTTCTTCTTCTTCTTATTGTTCTTCTTCTTCTCTAACTTTTCATTACTTTTAAGGAGTTTATCTTGGTATCAGAGCGTTTTTTTTGTGCTTCTAGATCCTTGGAGGATAGTTCTTCTTGCTGGTTTGTAGTCGACCAGCTGTAGGTGGTTCGAGTATGGTGGTTTAAACCCTAGATGTGTATCTAGGGTTCCTTTGGTGGTGTCGTGAGTGTGAGGGCTGCTATGGGTTCTTCTTTCTTTGTGGTTTGGCTGTGGACTATGGTTAGTATTTTATATTCTT